>CM068374.1:278750533-278828033 GCA_034769895.1 Magicicada septendecula
AGCATGCCCTGTCAGTCAAGTAAACCTGTTCTACCATGAAATCTTGTTCATGTTCTTGTTACAGTTATGTGTATAGTTTTAATCGACAAAATCGGTGTTTATAGTTTACTTTCAAGCAGACGGTATGGCTGTTTGTTATGAGTTGAATTGTAATTATAAGGAGAAATAGTGTTTACAAAACTAAGTACTTTATCTAAATATCACGAATGCTCACCAGTCACAGTGAATACTTTACGTTACACACGCTGCGGGATTCTTCTTTAAACTACTTGCATTATTTAAAGATTTGTATACTTCATATAAGTGTAGTGTATTATTGAAAGGTTTACACCAGCGTACGAATATTGAACATTACCCTAGATCATGTAACAAAAAACAAAATGGACATTCCAGACAAGTTGAAAATGCGTAGTAAATCACTGATCGTAGCTACTAAAGCAAAGGAACGCGGAGGTGACGCCAGCACATGCTGAAA
The DNA here is from genome assembly GCA_034769895.1 of Magicicada septendecula. Lineage (NCBI taxonomy): Eukaryota > Metazoa > Arthropoda > Insecta > Hemiptera > Cicadidae > Magicicada > Magicicada septendecula. Next base: position 278,751,009 of record CM068374.1, read on the forward strand.
CCGTAGTCGCTACAACACAACACATAAAGGTAGCTCTCGTGCATGCGGTTTAGATTGCTTCCTGTTTACAAGCGTACGGAATGGTTGCGGACCATTTTAAGCCTGCCGTAATTAAGCAGACAGAAGGCTGGTAGGATATGAGTATTATGCAGTGTTGTCTGTCTCATGTGAACGAAAGATTTTTATTTGTTATGTCTATTTTTAACTTTCAAAAGGAAACGGTGATCCTAAAACTACATCCACTCTACGTAGTTGAAAAATTAACCACTACTGTTATGAGTATAAGGTGTACTGTTTTTTTTTTATTAAATAATTTAAGAAGTTAAATTAGCATAGATTTTTCTTTATAAATAAACTATAAACTATTAAACTATCTGTATTAAAGACATCCTATATTTCTTTTTTGTCGTAAAAGGTTACTCCTCTTGATGTCTTCCAATTTCCGCTGCTTTCATCGTTCTTTTGCCCTTACAAACGTAAAGAATCTTACCAGTGGAAATAAATATTTTTAATTCTTATCTGTTTAAAACTTGCACAGGATTTTAATTTTTGAACATTTTAAGTCCTGTGAAACTCGATATCTACATTCGTCGCCACATTTTACTTCCCCGAAGAAGCACTGCTAACGCTGTAACTTTGTAAAAATTCAATTATGTAGCAAAGACGCAAGAAAGAACAGTATACACAACTTGAACTGAATATTTAAAAAAATACGAGACTGTATAATCACATATTATAACATATAGAGGGTCGACGCTTGATTACATTAATAATAGCACTACTTAGTTACAACTTCAGAGTACCTTATTTCTGCAGCTCAAATTAACGTTCCTTACCTTTATATACTGTATAGAGACATAGAAACATTAATAAGTTGTACTTACTAAGCGTGTACTCTGGTTATACGTCGTTCACGTTAACAGATGGAAGCGCAGGTGACTTAGTGAACGTATCATGGCTCGTGTAGAAAATAAACAGAACTCAACTTTGGGCCTTACTCACCAGAGCTTTGTTGACTTTAGCAAATAACAAAGGCGTGTCACAGTGATAGCGTATCCCATAAAACTTTTGGAAGTCTTACTTGCGATAAGTTCGAACACTGTACCTAATCTTTGCTAACTGTTACACTTGGTTTCACTAAAGTGGGTCGCGGTTGGAAATAGTTTGTGATTTAAATCCTTGAAGAAATCAATACATTGAAGAACGGAAAGTAAAAATATAATAAACTACATGCAGCACATACAATATCTCTACCTTCTCTTCTAGTCAGCCATCTTCTGATTAGTTAGAGGAGACTCTTCAGCTATCCCTATCTTGAGCAAGTCTGTTCACCTCAATATGATTCGCAAAGCCCACTTTATTCTTCTTCTGATTCAATTATGCCAATCGTAGTCTTTCTGTACAGTGTTTTATATCCACCATTCCATGCGTTACTTTTTTAGCTAAGTTCGGATATCTCACAATATATTTTATCAATACGTCCCTTCTTCTGACAAGAGCTTTCTGTAAACGTATTCTATCTTCAAGTCTCTTGGAAACTTTCTCATTCCTCACCCTTCTTATCCATTTGATTTTTAACATCCGTTATTTTCTCAGCCAAATTGATTCCATAGCATTTCTAAAGCAAAAATTGATACCTTCCTACCACAAACATCATACATGAAGTTTCAACAATTATCCGCTATCATTTACATCTGTGTTTTATATTAGTAACAGACTGTTTTGTATCACTCTTTGTAGAGAAAAATCTATTTGCTTGTACAACTCTACTTTTTACACCTTCCTTGTTTTTATTCCGTCTTTTATTATTTTATGCCCTATCTAGCAGGAAGGATTCAGTCACTTTTCATTTCTTATTCTTATATTTTGTTCATTACGAGTCGTATTATTGCTTTATTTCATCACTTTTTTCTCAACTCACATTTCATGTCTTTATTAATTCTCACCTAACAGGACTTCTTTTTGTCGTCTTTCTGCTTCTTCCCGTGTCTGCTGCAGCAGCGTTTGGGATGCTTCCATCATCTGACTGGCATCCATTGTTTATCGAGTAATTTCGAATTACCTCGTCTTGTACAAAGTGTCCACTGTTTCAATTATTAACGGGTTTTTCCCACTTCTGACACTACTGTTACGACGGTCTACTGATCGTCGTAGGTACAGTAGAAAACAAAATAAAAGACACCAATTAAGTCACTAATCACCAGCTTTAATTTTCACAGTTAAACAGTTCGTAATTAACAACACAGCCTGTTTCAACAAATCAAATAAAAATTGTTCACACGCAATAAAATGTCACCTAATATAAAACACAATTTAATTAAATTATACCGCCCGATTATAAAACACAACACTTCACTAATAACCACTTGAACGCACACAGTATCGCCAGACAATAAACTCGAAACGCACTGTAATATATCGCAACTATAACTGAAAGTGAACGTCGTTGAGTACTGGTATATATACCCCCCCCCGAAATACTAGATTATTCGATACTGCGCATTAACAATAAAGGAAAACATTAGAGCGTAATTCATTGCGGCCTTGAGACATTTCGCGCGGCATCTTATACAGTCTAGCTAATGCGTCGAGAATCACGAACGCCACACAGATTCAGCTGGATTCATCTGGAACATTCGATAAACACGTAGATTGTTCTGTAATGTCGTAACACTATGTTGTATTTTTTGCAAACTTTTGCTCCAATAGTTGTCTCAATAATAAAATTATTTCTACTGTAACTCTTTTCTTATAGACAGAATATGGATATCCTCAACAATGTTGTATACGCTCGACTAGTATTTGCAAAATATGTGACTTGAGACTGGTGGTGCGATAATTTAACAGCAAGTTAATATGTTTTTATCCTGAACTAAATATTATGTCTTCATGTTTAGGCTGACTACTTCAGTGTACATAATATTAATACATATTAATCATTAAGGCGTCACACCAAACGTTTCTCACGTTATGTGTAGTGTTTTTGTAAGGTAAGATCTGAAGACAGTAATAAAAAATTGTTATCTAATTGTGCTCGTTATGTCACACTTTAATTACCCATAGTAAAAGCTAAAATTTTTAAAGTTCCAGAAAATAATAATACAATAATTATCCAAGAAAGTAATATCGACTCTACAATTCCATAGGCCTACTAAAGTAAAGTAAGTAAAGTAACTATATTAGATACCCGTTTAAAATAAGCGTGCAGCGATAATATGGAATTAAAAATACTGTTAAAGTAAAAAAAAGTATGTGATATTTTAAAAAGAATTTCTTAATATTTGCCAATATTTTCAACACAAATACATTTACGCATATATATAATTTTCGGTTGTAAAAAGACAGAGAACATACAGAATTTTACTTTTCGTTTATTTTAAATGAATTATTTTTAGGATTTGATAAATACTACTTAAAATGTAGTTGCTAACTCTTTAAAGTGTTAAAAAGATTACAATTCTAGGAAAAATCGGGTTTTTATATAATTAACATGATAGTTGTTACAGTTTCTATTTAGGTTCAAAAACGATTCCAAAAACATCTACCTAAATTTAACCTAGAAAAACGTCCAATTATTCACTTCATTTGCTGACGTATAATCTCAGTTACTCAGAATTTGACGTAGACTTTAAAACTTTACATATCCGCAATAAAGGTAGACACAATGCTATCGAAGAGCTTCAAATGTACGGAGCCTTTAAAACAACAACGAAGGAAATGGGACATTACTTGATGATCAGTTAATCTTTAATTTGAGTGCACTATTTAACATGCCTGCCAACATGTTGTCTGATAAGAATGAACTGCGACACACATGTAAAACAATCATACTGTGTTGTTTACCGATTGTAGTAACTGACGCCCGGACGGGTCAGTTCGTGGTGTGAACTGATGTACGTCAGTACGGTGAAGTCACGTATGTAATGTGACTTTTGTAATTGTTTCAAAACTTGTCTGATGTGCAAAACGCCTTTGGTTAACATTTTCGTGCAAGACAACTCAGATGAAAAGGTATTGAGTATTGGAGATGGGACGTATGTTCTGAAACACTTTTAAGGAAAACAATCACCAAAAATGACACGTAAAGGAGAAAAAGTTACAATAATTGTTTCCATGTGTAACTGGAATATTATAATAACATGAAAATAAAAAATTATAGTTTTCTTTTCCACTCATTTCATAGTAAGTTAAATATAGATGTTTTTCTTAGATATAGATATGTAAATTTATACAATAAATATGTAAATAAATGCTCAAAAACAAATAACTATTATTAAAATAATAATTATAAAAATGATGTAATTATAATTATATATAATTAGTATAATAATAATGATTGCATTGTGTCACTATTGATCAACGCACACTATAGAATGTTGTGCTGTAGTTTTATTATTACATAATGTTTATGTTACAAAACATTATCATCGGATTTTACGTTTGTGGTGCAAATAATTAACGTAAATTTTCGAAGTATTAACAACAGACTCTCGGAAGCATATCGTTCTTCAGAGAGACGATTGATTTTATCTCAACAGTGTTTTCTCTCTTCAGGAACCTTCAGTTAAGAAGCATCCACTTTATTTTGTTAAAACATATTTAATTGTTTATCCTCGTACATCATGTATTTGACGTTGTAGGAGGCCGATTTCAGGCCTCAGCATTGTTCATTTCAGGCCGCTAACAAACAGGAATATTTATAATATTTTTAAAAAGGACACAAATTTATGGTTTAGACATAAATGATGGTATTTATGGTTAAGCATCTATATCATAATAGTTGCAAATCTATAAAACATTACGTTGTGAGGGCTGTCTATAAGTTGTTTTTATAAAGACAATAATTGAGTGCGTGTTCTCTTAGTTGGGAAAAAGTAAAAGCTCTATATTACCTTAAGATTTAAAAAGTTTTCTTAAAATTTGTTTACTATGTGACTGTAGAAAATGTTTCTAGAACTTACAAGATTTACGTAAGTTATTAAACTGTCTGGAATAAATATGTAACTTTCAGCTCACACACATCACGATAATTATTTTACGTTTTCCTCCTTCAATGATAAAGTATATAAATTTAAGACAAGAATAACGTCGGATGTGTAAATTCCAGCAAATGACAAACTATCGTAATAGTTTAAAGGCTATATGTTTATAATTTTAAATTTTCATAGTAGATTACACATAAATTTTTGTGTTTGGTAATCAATTTAATTTTGGACAGATAATTATTAAATTAACGTTACTTGCAGTATACAAATAGGTATAACAAATATTAAAATAATACTAGTTAAAAATAATTAATAATTATTTTTTTAAATAATTAGTAGTGCCAATAAGTAGTAATCTGTGCACATATATTTCCCAAGTAAGGTGCGCGTTCTGCAAACAGGTTAAGGTCCGTTCCGTTATTAATCATGAAAAGATAGATAGAAAAATGGGGATGCTCATGGGCAGTAGTGTAGTGCCATTCACTTGCAATGCATTGTTGTTTTTGATCGTGCTGTCTTACTGTGCTGAATATAAATGATTTATAATGAGTGCTGTGAAAAACGCGCCAGTTGTGGTATTTTGCCGTAATACTTGTTTTGGTTACAAAAATCGATAATGCTGAGAAATTCACAAAAAAGAACTCTTAAATTAAAACTGCGTTGTATGTTTAAAAGACAAACGGATGCCTATGATGACAGGTCTAGTGGTTTGGCAAGTTTGTTGAAAGATGGCATCATAAAAAAGTGTACGAAAAAAGTCGTAAAAATAGTCTAATCGGAAATTCTTAGCTGTATTCGCTTTCCCTAAGCTTTGGGCTCCTTTTTCATAAAAGAGTGACTGTAAAGTTGGACTATAAGAAATTGCCCATACAGCTTAACCACATACAGCTGCTCATCAGTAATACCAGGCTCAGCTGATAGATCCAATTTATCTAAGTTTTCCTTTAGATTTATTTGTAGTCATAGAGCGAATGCTAATCTTAAAAGGAACTAAAACCTTGACATACAGAATGGCATGTTTCGGTCGGTTGATATCAGCTCTATTCGTGGAGTGAAATAATATTACCTCCTCCAAGCTCTGTAAGAACTTCCAGATTTATTGCGTTTTCCATCAAACCACATACGACTATGCGGGCACCATTAACTAAACCTGAACCCAAGTTCACATTTCTGGTAACCATTACAATAACGCCAATTTTGAGGATGCATTTATGAGGTGGCATTCCGGTAGGTGTAATGGAATTCAGGTACTATAATGAAACGTTCGTTTCTGCTGGATCATTCGTGATTACCGAGTCTACACTGCAGTACTCCTTCAAATCTTCTGAAAGCAAACCCAGCACTTTTTGGTTGTTATGGTTGCAGTTGTGGTTGAAGGGGTACACAATATCAGTGTTTGAATATTCATTCATATTATTTCCATCCAATATATTACGAAAGACATGATTACCAATTGAAATTTGCTTGCATATGAATCTGCTTCTAGTATTAATAATGTTTCCACCACCTCTCGGTATGAAGAGTTCCCTTTCCCAATCGAGGTATCCACACTAAAAATTCTCGTTCATTGGCATTGGAAAGCATATTTTGGGTCAACTGAAGAGAGGTTATAAAAATTATAAGATGCTGTAAGTCAATGTATACAAACCAGCACTTGCGTTTTTAAAAAGTTGGAGCATAAATTGTATAAATTTGAAACTATAAATCTGGTTTACAAAATGTTCAGCTACTTACAGAGTACGGAGCCCGCGCATTATGAAATCTAATAGCCATCTGACTAAATCAGATGTATACATTTTGTTAATTATTGTAAATGTAAATCTCAATCTAAATCATTTTTAAATCGTTAAAATATCATTTCACGGTGAACAACTATATAATGATATTAGATCACAGGGTTTTACTTTTAACAGTCAACTATGAATCGACAGCTGCAGTTTTCTTGGTGAATATAAATACCAGCCCAGGAGAGCTAATCTCTCTCTTCTAACAGTCTTCATTCGTGGCGGAACGCTATGTCCGTCAGAGACGCGAAATTTTAATTACTTTGGACAGAGTTAGACAATATGTCTAACGCCAATAAGACTTTTTGTTAAGCATAACTTAAAGCATTACGATAAATATTTCTATTTAAAATAGTAATGGAAAACAGTAATTAAAAATTACCGTAACAAAGAAATCGTCAGATGTCTACAAATGATCTACATCTAAGAGCATTACTCCAGACCGAGGACGAGAGCACTACATGGCATAAATTCCAGACGTAAAGGACGAGTCATCGGACTTCCGAAAGGACCCGGAGGAAGAGGAGAGGATCCAGGACTTCCGAGAGGACCCGGAGAACGAGGAAAGGATCCACGACTTCATGACTATGCAGGATTCACAACATCAAGGACTCAGGACCAGGAGAGGGTGTGCTGAGGAACCACTACAATTAACGTGAAAGAAAGCCATGTATTCCTCATAACAAAAGACAATCAAAGATTGATAAACTTTATCAAAAGAAAGACAATAATTAAAAAAAAAGAGTAATTTATAACTTATAAATATAAATGTCTTGTATAAAAAATTATAGCATACTTTTTGAATTAATAATTTATTGGAAATATTTAAATTTAAATTGTAGAGTAATTATGAAAGCATAATTTTTGAATTAATAATTTATTGAAAACATTTACATTTAAATTGTAGAGTAATTATAAAAGCATAATCTTTGAATTAATAATTTATTGAAAATATTTTAATTTAAATTGTAGAGTAATTATGAAAGCATAATTTTTGAATCAATAATTTATTGGAAATATTTAAATTTAAATTGTAGGGTAATTATGAAAGCATAATTTTTGAAGTTATAATTTATTGAAAATATTTTAATGTACATTTGAAAGAATCAATTAGATTTGTTCATAGAATGAACAAATAGTTAACTTAGTTAAATATTTTTATATTGAGAGCACACATTCAGACTGAGTAGTCCAGACAGTATAACATAATGAAGAAATGTTTTTAATTAAAATTAATAATATTATATCTATGATATAAGCTTTATGTTGGTGATGAGATTATAGCAAACAAAGAAATTTTGAAACCATGTATAATGAATATCACATGACGAAGTAATCATTATTTGTATATTATTATTTCTTGATATGTTTGTTTAAATTAATAAATGGTAACATTTTGAATTTCCTAAAAAGGCTACCCTTTTTATAATTGCACCTGAACCCCTAATTACACGTACACGTTGTATGAAATGTTATTTAACTTTGTATAATTTTGTCGCTCATGAGCGTGCGCCCGACTCACTTACATTTAATAACGTTGTATCGTTGTAGTATATGCTAGTTTTTAGTGTATTTTCTAGTGTATTTGCGTTGAAACAATGGCAACGATCAATTTCAAATATATCATAAAATGGATAGGTAAAGTGTTTGCGTCCGATTTGAGGGGAGTTATGTTATTATTGCATTTAATATTCTCTACATAATAGAAAATTTATGTCAATTGTTATTTGTTGGTAAGCTACTAATGTGATCCTGAGATTACCTTTATTGTCGTTTAAATCTGTTTCATGACAGATTAAATCACCCGTAATTGAATCGTCTGTCGGTGACAGACTAAAGTGCCCATAATATTTTACCGTACGATACAACGACCATATGTACTTTACTTTACATGTGAAATAGAAACAATAGAATTTACTTCTCCTTACCTATAAATTTATATTTTGAATAGGCTTCCTGAAAATTAAATTAATATTTTTAAGGCTTCGTAACGCTGAAAATGAAATAAAATGACTGTAAGGTCGAAGGTACTGACAATTACGTTATGAAATACAATGATTATTAAAATGAAAACTTATTAAAGTATTGTTAAAGTAAATAGTTCAAAATATTTTATATGATTGAAAAACAAACAAGTTCACTGTGTTTGAGTACTTCTATTGTTTTTTTTTTGGCGCAACGCAACTGCAATCTATATGGGCTTACGAGGTCCGATCAAAACGTTTGTGTAATTTTTACTTATCTCGAAGATTAATCTACGTTATGAATCCCTCCTTATCTTATCTACGTTTTTAGTCCCTATTTAACGTAATTCCTATCGGATATAACACAATTATGCCAACGGGTATTTTCAGTATTCAAAATGTTTTTAGAATGCAATGTTTGGAATAGACTTGAGCGTCCCCGAGACGTTATTCTTTTGTCTACAGCAGTCGCAAAAATTAGTTCTTTCATATTATTTTTAATTTTGAAAAAGGAAAAGACTGAGTTCCGGCAAATACGTCACGTGTTATATCATTTTAACACTACGTTGCCTGTAAATCTTGAACGGGGTGTTCCATGTGTGCTGGTGCATTATAGTGATGAATTTTCCATAAATTCTATTTTCATAAATCCTAATTTTTTACGAATTTCTTCATATAGTAAAGTAAACATTTTCGGAACTACTTTCTATTGACCGTAGCAACTACTGATAAAAAAATCATGGAATAAAATACCACCGTTTTCCTCTTACTGTTAAGAACTTCATCCCAATCACAATCGTCTTTGAAACATTTATTCCGCTTGTACGTCGCTCGTTCATTTATATCAGACACGCCACAAGCTTTATGAAAAATGTTCATACGTTAGAGCTTCATCTTACTTTATTTACTAAATTTAATGCAAGGTCTTCAGTATTGTATTGTGTAAAGTTAAAAACTTTTCTAATACACACAACACGACTAACATAATAACCAGTTAAACCCAAAATATGTGTCCAGTATGGCTATAAGCGTAGCCAATTGTCACAAACAGGTATACCATCCTCAAAAATAAAAGTTAAAAAATCGGATATTTTTCGCGTAGGAAATGTAAACATTACACGAACATTTAGTTTAGACCTTCTAAGTATTCATGCGACGGAAAAGTCTATTAATAAGTTTAAGTTAAGGAAGTTATTTTGTGCGTTGTATTCACTAAGTGATATGAAGTACTTATTTTTTTATTAACAGTAATTAATTGTAATGTAAAGAGTTTAATGACTTTGCTGAGTCACAGTGCTATTATATACTATGATTACTGTGTAATGTTCCATATAACGTGTGTAAGAATTGAGTTTATTTTGATAAAAGTGACTAATATAAACCATTGTTCTATTGCTTTCTGACGTCAACTTTCCGAGCACCATTCGAGGTCAGTAGCTCCACAAGACGATGTTGTAATTAAAACGATTGTGGTAACACTTTACTTCAATATGTTAATTTTTGATCGACGTGTTTTTATAAATTATGATCATCCTTATCTGTTATCGATTGTGTTAGGTCGACAATTGACCTTGATGAGGGATGAATTTCATAGAAAATTTCAAAAATTTGCTTATGTTTGAGTACTTTAGACATTGTTTGCTACTAATTTTACGCAGAATCAAATCTCATAGAATAAGCACCATATGCCTAATTCTTTTTTGTTTTGCAAAACTGAAAATATTTTGATTTTAGAAAAGTTCATAATTCGATAACTTCATAGTAAAATTTATGTTTTTTCCATTACAATTTGACTGTTGACACTAAAAAGTTAATATGAGCGCTTTATAAAATCCATAGATTAAAGCCCTTTAAAACTAAATAACAACTTACATAAGCTTTAGTAACGGCTGTACTTATACATTACGAAATTGTATGTAGATTAAAATGGAATACATAAAAACTGATGCAATGGAATACTCAAACAGGCTTTGTCTTTCCAAGCGCAACCTGTCCAGTGCCTTCTTCTCATGGATGTCTTTGCTACAAACATTCAAAGCGCGCACACGTATCCACGTTCATGAGGAAAACGTTGCAGGTAATGTATCATACTTCTCTATAACATATCATGAAATAGCGTAAGAGACTTCACGATATTTGATACATAATCTTTTTGTTCCTAGAATAATATTATGATTGTATAGAAATATAAGCTGTCTAAAAGGTAGATTTACGTTACTCAAAAAGTAGCTTACTTAAATGTAATTTATACTTACACTCAACGATTATGTGTATACAATATACACATTAGTTGTAAACTAATTACGTTTTTGTCATATTCTATTAATCAATTTTTTTTTTTCATTTTTTGTACTACATTGTACTATACATATTACATATCTATGTCTCAATTTCCCTTTTGCTGTTGCCGGGCACATGTGACTTAAGTATATAATTAGCGTTGGTTCAATAGCAGCTTATATATTTTAATAATTAGACTGGCGTCTACTTTATTCATTTTAAGTACAACGTACAAAAACCTGTGGGGTTTCCATTAGTTTTAAATAAAATTATTTCAAAATTTTATTTGATACATTTTTAAAAGTATATTTTGTATTCTATTCGTACCGTTTCATAAACATTTCGTAATGCATAATAACTAACAAGACTGCACACGTCTACTCAAGACTTCATTTAATAATAGTGTCAGGTAGAATGTGTAGATTTTAATGATTGTCAAAGACTAAAAGGATCTATACCACACACGTTTAAAATTAAAAAGGTCGTAGTATTTGTTAAATAACCAAACGTGACAGCTACAACCTGTTTTCTACAATATGCGGTTGACCACTTGATAAGTACAAAATATCGTTCTTAAACTTTTTTGTTTATTCAATGCTTTCTTCTTCTATAGAGGCAACGAAAGAAGCGTTTGCAAAAAAATATTCTAGCATTTTACTACCCGCTAAAAAGTGCAAAGAATAACGTCTAAAATCAGTTTTGTGTTGTATATTTAATACCTTAAAAAGTTAAAATATGGGTTGCTTACCAATACACGCGAATAACCACACATTTTTGTTGTGCGCGCGCCTACACACTTTACAAATGTACACCTACTTACTCTTATTTTACTTCCATATCCTTGCTAGTATACGTCGAGTTAATAACAACTCTAAGGTCTTTTGTAGACTTTGCATGAAATATAATAATGAAATGTAAATCATCTAAACGTACATTACATATAAAGAAGAACAATTACGAGAATGGAACCATTATACAATATGTGTTGTTTACTTTAGACGTGTTTGTATTGTTGTAGAACAACTGTGGTTGGAAGCGACACTTAACTACCCAAATCAGCTCTTAGTTAATACAATATATTACTCTAACTGCCACTTAACTTTGTTTTGACCTCAAACCTTCATCAATACTTTCCAAGTAATAGCACATTGCTATTAAAAATAAAACAAATTGTTAAATGAAAATATAACAAACGATTCAAAGTATGCAGACAAAATTAGAGAATAATATCTGAATTTAATAAAAATTGTGTTTTGACCTGCATTCTCAAGCGAAATATAAGGGAGTTAACTAATTTTACTTTTTGATTCTACTTTTTCACTGATAACTACGTTTTGTTGATATTAATGTTACTACCGAACAAAGAATTCAGCCTTACCTCAGCAGATGAAAAACATTTGTAATTGATAATATTATTAATAAAAACGGTTACCAGCCTGAAAAAATATTGTTAGAAAGTAGCTTATTTAATCATTAAAAACAAGGCAGAAAAAGATTGAATTTACCTTAAAAGATTTAATTATTGGCGCTATAAGTAGCTGGCAACTATTAAATGAAGTAAGAGACAAGGATCCCTACTTCCAGGCAAGGGACGCTTTCGCCAAGATAGTCGTAGGTTAAATTAATCACGAGTGATCATCCAACTCGTCAGCACACGACAACCCCATTTGTAAAATAAAAAAAATTATAATCAAAAAAACATGAACAGCGAAAAACACTCAAGGCGTTTAGTGCCACCTGAATTTTGGATGCGATCTTCTCACTCAGTTTTGCTCAAGTAACATCTTAGCCTAGTTTTTATCAGTCCGCATAATCGACACGCCGAGTTATATTGAAGCTCGTGCACACAAAACACTTACCCACCATGTTAGCATTGGGCCAACACTGGCGTGTCAGGCTCAATTAAATTTACTTGTGTTTTAATAACACTGTTGAATTATGTCTTAAAAGATAATTTAATTAACAGTCTAACAATAAGTTGCTAATTAAAAGTCGAGCTTCAAGAAGATAATTTTGCATATCAAAACGATTTTTGTATATAACAACTGTGTTTTGGCTCATCGAGTAACATTTTCAATAGATTTTATACACAAAGTTTAAATGAAACCTAACTTTTACTTGCACGCAAGTAAGGTTTCTGTATTGTCAATATAACGTAGGCCTACTAGGATAACATATACTCCAAAGTAGTTGTACAGGAGTCATGTGAAATATCAATCTCAGATAACCCAGTTCAGTGTATTTTAGAAAGCTCAAATGAAATTTAATTTTATTATACGCAACAATTCTGTAAAATTAATTAATATTGTTTACAGCCTTTAGTAGTTATGTTATAGCCGTACCCTGATACACTGAAAAGTAAATACATAATGCAAATATATAACAATGTAGAGTTGAGAATGCGATTTTATTTGTAATATTATTTTTTACAAAATTTGACACATATTAGCTACTAGTCAAATAATTCATTCATGTATGTCTATTTAAAATATTGTGACGACGGTCTACTCGATCGTCAGTGTACAGTGGAAACAAAATAAGTACAAGACACCAATTAAGTCACTAATCACCAGCTTTAATTTTTACAGTTAAACAGTTCGTAATTAACAACACAGTCTACTACAACAAATCAAATATAAATTGTTCACACGCAATAAAAGGTCACTAATATTAAACACAATTGTATTACAATTATACCGCCCGATTATAAAACATAACACTTAACTAATAACCACTTGAACGCGCACAGTAGTATCGCTACTATAACGCTGGAACCGCACTATCTAATATCTCGCATTGAACTGACTAAGTTACAGTATCAAAATCTGTGCCTAAGTTGAATAAGATGTAGAACATCAACTCTGTATTCTTAAACTTTTATCAAAAGGTTTCAATAAAAAAGTATTCATGAACATCTTATACTTCACACACACACGCGCGCACACGCACACATATACATATGCATATATAATTTCCTTATGCCTTTAAACATTACTTAAATTTTCTGTTTTCTCTACAAATGGATTATGACATAACACAACATAACCTGTTAAGGCATAACCATTTCTATATACAAAGGTATTCTTAGTTGAAATCAAATCACAGTTTTCTAACTACTTTCCGGTACAGAAATCTTTGGTAATAAAGGTGTGTTTGGAAATGTCCATAGACTTGTTCAACTCACTTGTACTGTAAAAGTAGCCACTTGTGAGAATAGGAATAAATTAACATGAAATTAGAACCCCAAAATTTAATAATTCTGAGTGCACATTTCCATTTTTATCAGATTTAGCATTAGACAGAATTCCCAATCAATATGTCATTTTGACTGAGTGGAAAAGCTCATACAACGCTCATACCTAACTTAAAATTAAAATTGGTAAGGCAATTTAATTTTTTGTAATGTTTCAACTTTTCTCTTCGCGTGTGGATGAAAACGTTCCTGAACAGTGTTGAAACGCCTGTAATTACGTCAATGTATCACTCTAATTGTCTGGCAATGCGGTCGCTTTAATTTCGTAACTAACAAAGAGTAAAGCAACGTTTTTGTTAATGGTCAGTAAAACCAAGGAAAATCTTGCATATTTTTTATTATACTTTATCTTTCTCAATGTGCAACCGGTAATTGAAATATACAAAATTTAACACAAAATGCTTTATTTTTCTGCTTTTTAAAAAGGAAACTAGAGTGAAAATAACTTATCTGAGTGAAATCAGAAAATTGTATGTGCAAGAGAAAATGAATTTACCGATTCCTGTGCTTATGCAAGCTTGTTAGATCATAAACACCTACTTTAGGGGTATCTTTGTCCGTTACATATAATAATTATTATTGTTAATAATAATATTTTGTGCTAGTTAATAATAATGTTTTAGGTCCTTGGCAACGTAAAAATACGTGCTGCATCTGTTACATTAATGTCTATGGAGAAAATTTATGCAATTATTAAATATCGTTTTTAAGGCAAATGTAATGCATTTGACGAACAGAAAATGTACCTGGGTTACTAACATGATACCTCATCTTAATTTATAATCTCCCTCACGTTGCGCATCTAAAATTCCAACGTGATACTTCTAGTGTTACTATGATTTAAATACAATGTTAAGAAAATCGTAATATCCTAAAGTGCATGCCCAAGAAGCATAGATTTTTAATAGAGTTATATACTTTGTGAAATATTACCTGTCGGCATTTAAAAATCTACTTCCAGTAAATACTATGAAATTGATAGAAATCTACTTTAAGAGTATTGAAAAGTTTTTACTTTAAATACTAAGAAATTGAACCAAGAGTTTGTGGATCCATACCTAGAAATAGGATTATTAAATCGAAATTGATTGTATAGTCTATTTAAAAGGAAATAATTAAATGTTTAGTGAATACTTTTATTACTACAACAGAAACATTACTACAAACAGACAGATTCTGTTTAATTGTTGCGTAAATTTGGAAAGAACATAACGAGTTTTGCACGAGAGGAGAGTACAACAATGTTGATTCAGCTGCATTGTTTGCTATACCATCAACTAGCAAACACTTTAATGTAGTAAACTATGGCCAGGCTTTAATGTAACTCTCCTCTCTAACAGTCCTAATTTACTTAACGTTTTTGTGGTAGCGCTTATGCCTTCACAGGTAATCGATTTTACACGCACATATTACAAGAAATGTGTTTTCCGATTCATCATGATGCACCGAAACAGGACAACTGTAACAAGTCTTATACTCCATATGTACAACTAATGTTACATAATGTCATTACATTAAAATCTATTAAGATCTCAGTGTAGTCACACAGGACGTATATTTTCATCCCATTAAAGATGTTTACATGAATAGAATAACGTAGGCTTACACGGCCGGTCTCAACGTTGTTAGGTTGAAATAAAGCATGGCAGTTAGGCTGTGGCCGAGACGTAAGCCGACTATGTCGCAATTTGTCAGCAAACGATCACGGTCTAACAGCCCGTTTTTATTTCAACCTAATAATATGAATAGAATACATTATTTTGTCTATCAAATTAATGAGCTGGCTAGTATGGTGTTCAGTGATATTCAGTTGTCTTTCCAAATCAAAATTTTCATTTATAACAATTATGTAGATATAAAATTAGGCAATCACATGTTTATACATATTACCGCAAAGTATTTTTTAGGTACAAATCCAAGCGAAAAACCTGTAAGTTTTTTGTTATAGTCTAATTATTATTTGGAGTTCTCCCCTAAGGCAGGTATTCAAATAATAAAAGCTCTCCAAGCTGTCCTATTGCATGCCAGCCTTTTCGTTTCTTCCTAACATCCTCTGATTTAAACGCTATCTATTAACTTCACTCTTCTACGCCCTCTTCTTTTTTCTCCTTCTATGACACCCTCCATGGGAGTTGTAAGCAAGCAGTCTCTTCTTAAACAATGACCTAACCACTTCCTTTTCTTATTTTCTATCACCTTCAGGATTCTTCTCTCTTCGCCTATTTTTCTTAAAACTTCATCACTTCTTACTTTACCAACACATTCACTTTTCCATTGCTCGCCAAACCCACATTTTGTTATAATATTAGCATATAATTTTAAAATAAAACTTCGAGTAAAAAGTCAGCTTAGCCGTGTTGGCATTTTTTAATTCTGGGTATTAATTTCAGTTTGTTGAGAAATCATTTTCTCCAATTAATTGGTTTTATTTGCAATAGGTTTTTTTTAAAATAATCATCTATGAATTAAATGGGTTCATAAACATCAAAATTGTGCAGTTACTTCATAAGCATTAAACTACATATGCAAAGAATCATAAGCTTCATAACCATCAAACTTCTTGACAATGCTGGACTTATTCGGCGGTTGCAGTTACAGGTACCGTTCAAGCTGAAGTAAGGAAGTGAAGTGTGGAGTGTCTATAGAAGTCTATGCACATGAATGAGCTGTAAACTATAGTGAGTAGTGGGCCAATGGGAGCATATTCTACGCACTGCTAACGTACTTGTTAGAATAAAATTTCATGATAGTTTATAACTAGTTGGAATATAAATAAATTAAAAAATCTATTACTTAGGCCTAATTATAACCTTTAAGACTTAATTACAATTTTAGAGCGGCAATTGCTAGAAAATTACATTGACTATTATTTAACGCACAATCAGCTCAGGTTTGAAACGTCCAAAAATGTTAGTTACGTGCCAAGTTGTTTAATTAGTATCTAGTGAAAGTAGTCCGTTTTTAGAACAAAACTATACTTTTGAAACAATGATGTTTTGGTAAGGTGTAAAATTCATGTTGTAAAAAATTCTATTATTAATATCTTCAGACAAGAGAAACAATGCATGTATTTGGTTTAAAATGCACGCTGAGGTTGGAAGTGAGAAACGTTTGTCAAATTTAACCACATCCAGACAAGGAGACTCTTGTTTACTGTGTCCCCTCTTACCTGCGTTCCGTGCACAAATAACGGTACTGAGTTCACGCTGAATTCACAAGTTGATGGTGAATTCAGTTTGAGGAACAGCCAGCGCAACCTCTGACGCTTGTTATCTCGTGCAAACACGAATAACACGACAAATTCCCGGAAATGCGAGAGACGAGCACCCAGCGTAAATTCAGCAGACACAAATAAATACTCAGAATATTGTCCCAATGACGGATTTTACCCCTCTCAATTCTGTCTGTAATCCTTTGGTAAAACATTCACGAACGCACTGTATACTTAAAATTTTCGAAACTATTATATAACTTAAATGCTTAAATCACTTAAATATAATTTAATTACTGTTCTGTTTCTTAAATTAAAACTTATGTCTCTTAAAGTGTATCTTAAGTTGTACAATGATTTTTCTGAGTAAAAGAATACATAAAAAATTCCGATAATTCATAGATATAAAATATTATTGATACGTATGTACATTTATAAATAAGAAGCTAAATGCCTTGAAAGTTAAGATTTTAAATTTAAATACATATGTGTTACAACTGCAGCAGGGTGACCTATTAAAACTTAATAAAATCTGATTTTAATAAACAAAGTGGTTTAATTTGTTTAATATATGTATGTAATTAAATACCTGTAAATTGATGAATGAATAATGTTTACTATGAGATCGTGTGGAATCCCTCTGTGTAGGATGAGTGTTATATAAAGTACAAAAAAGTATTGTATTCATTTTGTTAAAGTACGACCGATATTTATGTATATATTACTGTATTTAGAACAGTACCGATAGGTTTACCCTTGAGATGAGAAAAGGTTATTCATGAATTCTGTCAAAGACCGTTTATGTCTTAAATCGTTTCCTTCCAGTACAAAATATTATATACTATTTGAGTCGACAAATTCTATGTGTTTATGAAACTATGAAATCTTATATTAATTAAATATAATTATCAAATTATAAAGACAGATATTAGTCAAGTCTCAGATCATATTAACTATCATAACATATTACTATCGTCACATAGTAATATGTCTCCTCATATTCATTAAAGATATTAATTAAATGAGAAAACGTGAACCCATATAGAATACATAGAACAATTGCCAGCTTCGCTAAGAGACTAAAATTAAACAAAATGTGTCGCTGTTAAATTCAAATATATCTGCACGCATTTAACAAATAACAAAAAAGGAAAGGTTTCATGCAACACAAAAATCTCAAAATTTGAATTTCAAGTAAAAAATGTACCTCTTGAAGAATGTAAATATTAATTTTATACGAAGTTTATTACGCACTGGCTTCGATTGTTAAGTCTGTGAAAAATGATCCATTTTAAAAATGAATTCTCTTATTCGCTTATTCGTTTAGAAATTTTATTTACAGTCTAAAACTTCTGTACTTTTGTTAAAATGTTTTCGTAAAATGATACTTTTACTTTCCTGAAGCTATATGCTATATGTTAAATCAATTCATTATTATCGTTTTTAATATGCTGTAAGAATTTTGTGTTATTTATATAGATACCCATAAATATGGATTACAAAGAATTGTAATAAAATATTGCAATACAATACTTATATTGAATAAGTAATATTGATTAATGTATTGAAACAAACGTTTAAATGTGTAAATTTAAGGGCAAGCGGGAGCGCATGTGTTTTGTAGATTTACGTATATTCCCTTGTTTGAGTTAAGAGAAGTCGATAAGTTGTTAGCTGACGGAAGGTTGGAAACAAAATCTCATCTTTAATGCAGAGAATTCCGAACACCTCCGGTCTTGTACTTTCTAAATTTTTCATCAAAAGGAGTCTGTGGGATGCTGAAGCGATCATGTGCAACTAATTTCATCGTATTAATCCCCTGCCGAGCAATTCTTGAACGTGGACTCCTCTCCTAATCCCGAAACAACAGTTACCTGTTTCTTGAATTACGATCAACTATTACCCCCATCTCTCCACATGGTGTTTAATAGGTTATTCTGTAAAATTCGAATTTTAAATTGACTGTTGTATACATGGTTTTAATTAAATATAGCAAAACAAACGCTTAAAAAATTAAAGTATTTTATGTATTTTTAATCTTTACTAGTATACAATACACTTCCCTGAAAAACTATAAATTGTAAAATTATTAAAATTACTCAGGCCAAATAAATGCACACTTTTGAAAGAGAAAACATGTATATATAAATTGACCTGTAATGACTATGGTTGCTTTTATATTGGACAGATGGGGAGGAGATTCCTAAAACGTCCGCGCAAACATATACCTAAGCAAACAAGCAAATAAGGAATTACAACCATAATAACATGAAATCTAAGTTTGCTTAACATTTGATTTCATACAATTATAATTATGCAAACTTTAAATCCATATGATGAAGCATGTGCTTCAAAATGCGTAGTAACAAAATGTACTTGAAGTCACATGGCGGATTACTAAAGGTTAGTTTGCTAAACAATGTTATTTGATTATATAGAGCACAGAAATATACTTATTTTCTGAGATGTACCTCTGACAATAGGAGAATGGTAAATCATGCCTACAAACACTGTAAAGTTTATTGGAATACTTGTAGAATTTTATTAAAGTACATAATAATTTATAATAATTAATGAGTACCTATATTAATTTGAGTGCTGTAAAAACTGCTTGTAATAAAAGTACATAATTTTAAATGTTTTGTACAGTAGACACCTGATATGTTATACATATGTAACGGTATAAGATAGTAACTTATATATTTCGTTGATAGTACTCTTATAATTTTTATTCTTTCTTATTAAAAAATGCTTCTACAAAGCTACTTAACAGAATAATAGACTAAAATTCAATGTAGAAAATGTAAGCAATTATGAAAAATATCAGCAAGTAAAATATGTAAGTAAATTAAACTTATATAAATTCAAACATTTCCTATTATACTATGAATTAAAACTTATATATATATATATATATATATAATAAACGTTTCCTAATTTACCACCTTCATCAAACTCAACGTGCGCAAACTAATTATCGGTTATCTGCGTTTCCTGTTATCTGTAAATATTTTCCATATAAATTCATGTTTAATACTTCTCTCAACTCCCACTGTTTTCAAAATATTTCGAGAGCTAAATGAAATGTAAAAATGTTTCATATTTTTCCAGTATACTGTAACTTTACAGAGAACCGTTACATCACTGTGCACTTACGCCCACGCTGCTGTTTTAATTAAAACAAACGTAATGCCTCCGTGTGTCGACTGGGGAAAAATATATTCAACGGAAGCGAAGTATCGGAATTAGGCGCAGAAATTTAAATAATACATTTTCCCTGAAGCACAATGGGTTATTTCAAAAAACAGGAAGGAGAGAAATGTTAAATCCTAGGTATAGCACGTAGGTCTAATAAATACTATGTTTTGCTGTACCACAGTTTAATTACCACCGATTTTCTGAACGCGAGTCAGGACAATAGAAATAAAACCATAAACAAACAGATCACGATTCTGAGTAACTCATAAGAATTGTGTACTTCTTACAATGTTGTTACGACGATCGCATGGATCGTCGTGTGTAAACAGTGAAAGTGAATAACTGAACACCAGAGGAATGGTTAAGTACAGCTTTAGTGATTGTTTAAACACAAACAACTGAAAACAACCGTCAACATTTCCTCAAGTTTACGACTGAACAATAAGTTGTCAGCGGACAAAAGGCTTGTCACATGACAAATGGCGCCATACGTACAACTCTTCGTTATTTTGGTGACCCTAAAAAGGGGCGAGTGGCGAAAACGCTGTGATGTTTGTTCCGCCTAAGCCGCGCTGAGATGTTCGGCGGCTGCGCCCGCTATTCGTGGCGTACTGCAGTCCTCCTCTTCTTTCGGTATCGGTTTGTAGAGTCCGCTGCCGGCCCAGCAACGACCATCGCTGGTGCGTTGCAGGGCTAAGAATCCCAAGAACGTCCGTTCTACTCTTCGGCTGTTCCTTCTGGCTGGCTCCGCGGCGATGTCGTCCGATAGAGGAGAGGAGATGAAGTGCGACCGATGGCGTGGCGATGAAGAGTTCCAAAAATTCTAGGGGATGCCCTGACCGGGATCCCTGATTGGCTCGCTGCTAACTCGTCAGGTGTCACGTCTCGGTTGCTGATCCCTGATTGGCTCGCTGCGTATTCGTCAGGTGTCATGCTCCGCCAGGTTCGGCGCTGGTACCGGAGAGCAGATGTTTGCCTCGTTGCCGTCACAAAGTATCTGGTAATTAACATTATCGCAGTAATTCGTCACTATTTACAAATGTTCGCACACAATAATTCACAGTCATCACTTTATACTAAAGCCTCTTATTACACTACGCAACTGATTGTAAGCCTACGTGAAACTAGCTGCCGTGTTGCAAAAACAGGCTGCAACTACTTTGCAATCATTTGCATCCAATCAGTTGCCTAATGTAATAGAAGCCTAAGTTGCTAGAAGACCAATGCCCCCGATTTCAAGTCACAACAACTGCAGACCGCTTTCACAACACCTGAATTTATACTCCTTTGAGATTGCTTGATAATTATGTCATTCTCTGTCGACAATAATCGAACAGTCGGAAAACCATACAAAGCGCTGGAGAATTTCATATTATGTCGACTGCCGATATGTACACACTTCCGTCGATTGTAGAAAGTAGTACGTTGACTATCTCATAGACGTAACAACATAAATAATATTTCCGGTATCTGAAATACACCTTTTAGGAGACGTTTGTGTCTAACTTTTAACGTGCATCGTCTACAATTACTATAATAAAATATAATAATTTTTTGAAGTCTTGAAATAGTATTACTTCCACAAGCAATACATTATTTTTTGTAACAGTATAAACCTAAACTTAATATTTTTGAAGAACGCTAATCTTTTTGTAGGGATGTTTTTATTTTTTTTTCTTATTTTAATTAAGATTTTACGTTACACAGTATTTTTCCTTCAGCATTGTTCTGTAAGTTAAAGGTGTGTAAGGTAAACTCATGAGATTTTATGAGTTGATTTAAAAAAATTGAGTTTAGTTACACTGTAATATTTATTTGGCTACGCTAAAAACATGTCTAGTTCTAGTACTCGTGTTCTTTTATAAAATAAGTTCTATTTAAATGCAAGTTTACATATTATTTTATGTACAATAATATTATAATTTAAACAAAGTTCTTTGCTTGCTAGGAAAATACAATACTATACACTAATGTGTTATTTTATGATTTCAGATATGATTGGAGAATTACACAGTATGTTCATCAGCTATGATATTTTTCTGCCACGTGGATCACAATTGTCTCTATTATGTCTGAAGAGTTAACAAACTTTATAAATAAATTATACGTTTCTCTACATCTAAGAAATTCTTATGAATATTCATAATTTAGTGTACAATTCAACAAATTTTCATTCTTTCTTAAAATGGAAGACACGTCGTGTCTTTATCGATTTACATATTTTAGTAACCTCTTCTTCTATAATATGGGTTTCGTAACAGATGTATATGATTTATTGGCACCAACACTTGTTTAGCAGTGTGCATGAATCCTGTTTAGCACTAGAAAAATACTCGCTAAATTTATGTTTATCCATGTTTAAAGAATTAGTTAGTTTTTGTCACTTAATGAAAACGTTACCGTAAGGATGTACTGTAATAAAGTTTAATAGGGTTAATATTTATTGTAACTATTAGAAGCTATCTTTGATTTTAAAGTTATTCACCTTCTCGTCAATTACTAGTGACGCAGTAAACTCCAGAGTGTCCCAAGAAAAATTGTGCATTCTCTTGCTACGTATTCTGCCTACGCAGGTTACTGCATTCTCAAGTTTACTATCAGCCTGTTAGATCAAACTGTCAGCGGTACGAAGTAAAATATCGTTTTAATATGCGTTTAACACGTTCCTCAAATTGCATTTTGAGATAAAGTGACATCCCGCTCTTTATATTTATACTCAATATGTAATTACGGCAAAGTTCATATGTCTTTTTCTCGAGGCTTATACAACCTAAAAAAAGAAAAAAAATATGTTAAATGTGTCTTAGATACCTCTAAAAAGGATAGAACTGATACTGGTACAAAGCAGTTACTTTGTACCACACATATTTAAAATATATTTAAAATATGTTCCTTAGTACGGAAACCTTTCATTAAAAAAATACTTTTAATTTACATTTTAAAATACTTTGCAATTACACTTAAGTGCGTGTATACACACGTAGGCTAATAGCAATAAAAACTTAAAGGAAATATTCCTTGACCGCTAATATATTGTGAGATGAAGGTATATTTACAGTAAAAAATATATATTTCCTAAGTAAAACGTTTGAAGTGAAAACGTAGTTGCTTGATGTATTTCAAATAAATTACCCTAAGGCATGTTTATTTCTACATTCCTTCTTCGGACATCTGACAGAAACCGTTTGGAACAAACACGTAAGCGTAAATGCATCAGTTTGAAAACGCAAGTCAATTATAAGCAAGTTATCTTGCACAGAATAGAAACAAGTCTAAACAAAAATAAAGTAGGCCAGCTTTTAAAAACATGAAGATGAAAGATACTAGAGCAATAACAAATAAATCTTTAAGAGGCAGAGTCAGAAACAAAACAATAAGAGGAGATTTAAAAATAAAACAAATAACAATAAGTAAGTTGTGTAAATGTCTCAGAGAAAGAAGCCATCAAAACCATAATGAGTAATCTTATATCCACAGATTAATAGACTAATACTGTTGTTGACAATATGGGGGCTCATTCCTCTTGCCTTTTTGAAAGGGAGACACATGTATAGACAATCTTCATAATTCATAAATATCCCCTTAAGTTTAATATTATACACGCGCTCCCCCCAGACACACGCGGGTTCGCGTTCTTACACACCCCATTAAACGTAGAGTTTTATTGTTTTACGATCATTGCTTTATAAACTTTCAGTCAACGCATACACATACACGTTTGCGAAGGTAGTATTATCACAGAAAGACTGTGTCAAGAATATAGTCGGTAAAAAGTTTATTTTGATTTTTCTGTGGAAACTCTATTTCTTACTCTCTGTTTCACACGAGGCAAAAAGAATATAACAATTTCAAAGAAGTTACTTCAGTTTCAAAATCCTGGTTCCTGAAAAATTATAAACTAAGGAAAAGAAAACTATAAGATGCATTGCAACTAAATTATTACTGAAAATATATGACGTGAGAATAAAGTGAAAACATTTTTATTCTACAAGTTAAACACACTTTGTGTAAAGGCTCAGGGAACAACAAACACGAATGAAAACTTGGTGTACAAAGGCAAACGAAATATGGTAACTGATGTTTGCTAAATAGGAAAATACAATTTAAGAAAAAAAGATTTATTAATATACTAGTAATTATTATATTCAAACTCAAAGACGGCTTATTGATAATAAATTTGATAACAACATAAAATAAAAATGAGAAATTCATAAACCAAATCTATTCATATTGTTGAAATTATTAGAAAATGACAACGATTAACAGTTTGGTTTTTAAAAGAGATTTATGAAAAAATTTTATTTATTTTTCATTCACAAAATGCTTTTAATTTCTTTAAAGTAGTGCTTAATTTTCATCTTAATCTTACTCACACCATTTCTATTCAATACCGCTAATAACTCAGTTTTAATTATTTTTGACACATTCAACATGATTACGTCAGCGTTTTAAAATATTATTGTATCATACCCACCTAATAAAAATAATTTCAATTTCACTCTTGTAAACTATTTTTTGAACAACATTTATCTAATACAAAATATATAGCTTTTTGCTATTAAAAAATTAAGTTTTAAAATTTACTATTTAGCATAAAGTATTTATGACAAGAACAAAATCTGTTACATGATTATCGCAATACTCAAGACCTGTTATTGAATTTTCTTGTTAATTTTCTGTTTTACTATATACTAGACATTTAGACGTTTACTAAATGTGTAGACATTTAAGGTAATGGCATGGTTCTATTAATTGCAGCTAAATGAGATCAGCCAACGTGTTGGAGTATCGATAACCTTGGGAAACATCACAGCAGAGCAAAGTGATAATTAAAGTGATAAATTGATGTAATTCACCTAATTGCAAAACTTTTGAAAGCGTTAAGTGCTACTTCCTGTTCTGTGTTCTACTTTCCTGAAAAAAAGTAACAGTAAGTAGTTGAAACAGTTATTAAATGAGCGTTGGCGATGTATTATTTATCTGTAAACTTGTCACGTGTACGATAGACCAGATGAACTTTCCAACAAGATACATTTAACGGTGATTTATTTGAAAAATCATATGTAACCGATATAAAGTTTGTGAAGTGTAACACCTGTTTTAAAACACTAAAACTATATTTATCACGGAACTCTGAAGCAAGCGATTAATGAAAAGAACAAATATTAAAATATTTTAAATTGTAATAAATGTACAAGTGAAGGCTGTAGGACGTACATCATGAAAGTACTGAAATTAAATTAAGTGTTTGATAAATCAACGACATTTAAATTTGTTATTATTAAATTCTATATTCGTTTAAGGCTTTTTTTATAAGTTTTCTTACATTTTCATTAGTACTTATTACATAGTTCCTACAACTTTACTCACCGTGTCCTTACATTTCCAACATTTTAAAGGAGAACAAAATCTTTGTCTTATTTAGTAGCAGCAAAGATAGTGAAGAGACTTCTAGTATTAAGTATTCGTCCTGCTGCTATTACAGAATATCGGTTTAATATATTTCCCGGAATAGATAGCTCCGCATCCCCAAGCATATTACGAATAGTATGCATGTGCATATTGTGCATATTATTAGCATACTAAACAGGATTGACCAGTAGGCCTACCGGATAAATGGTACCCAAACCCAATTGGTTTGCCGCATACCCAGACAATACTGGCCTATAATCTGGAAGAAGCAGATGTGTGGCACGTCCGGAGAAACAATGGGGTGACCAGTTTGTCTATTTTAGATTGGAACCTTGGCTTCATTACGTTTACCTGACGATGGTAATAAATAAGTTTTTTCATTGTTTCTCATTCTTCAAATTTTCTCCTGCGATGAAAAATTATATTTTCATTTATTTTATTCCTTGGGCAATAGTCTAAGCTGTCATTAAATAACAAACTGTTACTTTACAGAACCATGCTCAAACCTATATGGTACTACGAAATTAATCTATAGGAATGTGGCAAACCTAAAAGAATGAAAAGTATGTAAAGATTTCTATCAAAAGTGCTGCGAGGTTTAGTGGCTGCGTCAAGGTACGTCAGAAATTAGACACTTCACAGCGACCTAAAAATACCTTTCATAACGCACGAAATCAATAGGATTGCAACAAATATAGTCAACGAGAAGTAGACCATGAAAACCAGCTAACAGAGGAGTTATACAACAACGGTCCCCACGAGAGAATACTCTGCATACCTTGGCCTCAAGATTTGCTACTTACTTAAACAACGCTGTTTTATAAAGAGAAACGCCACTAAACGTTTCCATGACAAACCTAACTCTTTCATCTGATTTACTTAATACTTTATAGTAGATGTAGATTGTAAATTGCAACTTACTAATTAAAAACATTTAGTTTACTATTTACATAGTTAAATTAAGTGTGATTTTAAAAAATAAAAACAATCTGCCTCCTTATGTCTTACGGAAAACTTACGTAGGTTATTTACAAGGATCCGCAATATACGCGCTATAGTACGTAAAAAAAAATAGAAATTGCAAATTAAGTGGCTTCTAAGAAATTTTTTGCATAGGGCTAGATAAAAAGGTAAGAAAGAATTTAAAAAAAAGTTTACAAAAATTCAGTCGCGGGTTTTAGAAAAAAGGGAGGGGGAGGGTACAAAAAATTCATTTTTCGTGATTATCTTAAAAAATATTAAATTTATGAGAAAAATACAAAATACCAGAAAGAAAGAGCATAAAATTATGCATAAAAAAGACTATTAACATTTTTTTGTCAAGGCGATACTTTTAGTAGAAAAATTAATTCAAAATTGGCCAAATTTTTCACAAGGTGGATTTTCACATAAAATACATGTTTATGTAATAGACATGCAATTTTTTCAGGAATATAAGTTTAAAAACTCATTATTATTCATTTATGTATATATTATTATGTATAATTTTTACATTATAATAAAAATGTTATTAAAAATGCACTTTATAAATATATTCAAAACTTTTTCTTCCAATAATTGAAGATTTTGACAATAAGATAACTTTTAAAACACAGATAAAACAGAAGAATTTATAGTTAATAATAATTGCATAACATTAAATAAAGCCCCCACAAACAAATATCAAACACAAATAACAAATATACTAAAAAATAGTACCCAAATCATAAATCCTAAAGACTCCTTTAAATATAAAATGGATAATCCTTGTGCACCAAAATTAAATTCTTTAATAAAATTACACAAAATCAATAAACGTATCAGACCTTTAATAAACGCTAGAACCGCACCAAATTATAAAATATCAAAATTACTAACACAAATCATAAAACATAAAGTTGAACTTCCAGCAAAATACAATATAAAAATATCGGTATGGAGAACCCTACATGACCTCCATGTTCTAAGATTTATATTTAAAATACTTTTCGAAATGAACTATTTCCATAGAAACTACTTCTTTCTTCAGCCTTAACCACAGTACTGTGATCACTAACGTATACCACCTCACGCTAGTGAACTCAATTTTCACTGATGATGGCACTCTATAGCACTGCCGAAACGTCTGGTTTTGTAGAAAACACTGGATCAAGCCCAGACACCCCAGGAAGGAATTTTAACAACAAACTAATTCTTTGTTGCCGATAACGTAGTACACATGACGTAAAAATAAAAATTATCCCCACCCCCTTTAACTATCATTTTCATTTATAGAAAATACCCCCACCCCGTTCAACTAGACTCTCTTTATTTATAGATAGTTCATCTACGTTTCTACACAAATCTTAACACATAAAATTGAACTTCCAGGAAAATACAATATAAAAAATAGTATCGAACTCATGGAACATTCAACATCGAACTGCGTTAATTCAATATCTGTATGGCGCATGTACCAGCTGTCCTCGCTCTCCCTAAAATTCTTCAACTTTCAGGGTTTGTTCTTTTTATGCCCATGCACGGATATAAGTTCTCACTATGTAGACGAGAAACCTCAAATATTGTAGTTTTACGTACAATAGTTACATATTAATATTGTTTTTTTTAGTTTTTAACTATTAATATTAATACGCGCAAAGGACATATTTTTACATTTACTAATAAATTTAACTAAATGTTAACAATTCTTTACACCGCAGTCATATAGAAGACACTTTGAACAATACGTGTTCATAATTTTGTTAAAAAATATTTATTTTGAAAATTTCTGTAGAAATTTTAAATTAAGAAAATTATGTATACTTGCGAAATTAAAAAAATGATAAATTTTAAATCTCGCTCATTTTATGCCAATAAATCAATACTAATTTTTATTATTTTTTCAATGTAAAGTTTATAGTGTGAAGTTTTTTTAAATGTAAATACATTTGTAATAAATTGTTTATATATTTATACATTAGTTAAAAAAAGTAAAAAATAAAACGTTATTACTTTATTTTAAGTATTTATTAATACTTTAATTATTTTCTTTTCATTTTATGTAAAAGTACAAACATTTAACTTTAAAATGCTTTTTGATTTTTGTCTCTACGACTATTATAACGGATTTTATCAAAATTTTTATGTTGCAATGTCAGAAAAAATTAGCCTTCCCGCTCATCGGGGCGGACTTTGACAATTAAATTTTTTTCTAATATTTCAATTCCATTTTTCTCACAAAGTATTGCGTGACAAAAAACATGATAAATAGCTTTTTGTAGAGAATTTAATGCTCTTTAATTTTTGTAATTTGTCTTTTTTTCGTAAATTTTTTTATTTTTTGAGATAATCACGAAAAATGAATGTTTTATACCTTCCCCCTCCCTTTTTTCGAAAACCCGCAACTGAATTTTTGTAAACATTTTTTAAAATTGTTTCTCACCCTTTTATCTAGCCTTATGCAAAAAATCCCATAGAAGCCACTTAATTTGAATTTTTTTCCTTCAGTGACTGTACTACTAGAGCATATTCATTATATCTATTATCAGAAATCATACATTAGGATATAATGAAGTTAACGTGTTGCTCAGAGCTCATTTCTGATTACAGATTATTCACAGTATTAAAGGCTACGTTTTTCATACATTCAGTTCTCCAAAACTATAATATTAATATAGTTTTTTAATTAAATTAATTCTTATTTTTAACTCGTTATCTGCAAGAGGGTAATAAAATTTGTAGATTAAATCTAGACAGGCCTTTGCAGAATCGGAAAGAGTTTTAACTTAAAGTCTGTCTATCATGGCGAAAATCTATGACGTTGCTAGAATTTCTACCAAATCAGAAGGTCTAAAATTTATTTGAGTCCATACTTTGCGGAGTACGGATGGTACAGTTTGCTTCGAGGTCTCGTCATAGAAGGACATACTGACTGTCGCTGTATGTGACGGAGAACTTTGGACACGGTACTAGTTTGTCGTATACGTATCCCAATCGAAGAACTCAATATCAATTTATAATAGATCAAACTTAGTGCTGTTTGCGCTAGTGGAAGATTTTCCGCTTAAGGGTAGCCATACCGACCGCGGTGTTACTGATTTAACGCGAGAACACTTCAAGAATCGGGAGTTTGTATAAGCCCAATACAAATGATTATTAATAACTCTGTACAAAAAAACGGAGATAATTTTATAAACAATAACACTCGATAACTGCAATGGGTGTGTATGTAACATAAGTGAACGACGCTGAGGTCAAGGGGAACGAACGATGAGTCAACAACAGCTGAGCGCCGGACGTCGAAAATACTTGTGGAATTCTACGAACAAGTAACTATTTATTGTAAAACGAACCCAATGCACTATTTAACTAAAAATATCGGTATGGAGAACCATACATGACTTCCATATTCTAAGATTTATATTTAAAATCATTTTCGAAATGAAATATTACCATAGAAACTACTTCTTTCTACTTACTGCTTCAGCCTTAACCACAGTACTGTGGTCACTAACGTATACCACCTCACGTTATCGCACTCGATTTTCACTGATGATGGAAGTCGATGGCATTGCCGAAATGTCTGGTTTTGTAGAAAACATTGGACTACGGCCAAATATCCCGGGAAGGAATTTTAACAAAAACTACTTCTTTGTTGCCGATAACGTTGTACACATATATATCAGTGGCGAAGTTACATGGAGGCAATTGAGGCAATGCCTACCCTAAAAAATTCTGTAGAATAAAAATTATAAATACGTATGAACTACATAACGTAAAGAATATACATTGTTACTGCGACTGTCAAATTTATTAAACTGAAACGTGCTTTATTGAGCGACCGCTAGATGGTGACAGGTGAGATTCGGCATAGTTCGTTTAAAGCGAATGAGGCAACCTGAACTTGCCTCAGCGTTTTTTGTATACATCGTATGTAAGCAATGTAGTGGTGTGATAGGGAAGTGTAGGGAGGGGGGATTGTCCCGCGCTGTACACATAGAGCGTTCAGGCATGCCTCACTTCTGTGGGCCAAACAGTTAAGTTAAAGCGCCTGTGTTGTTTCTAAGTGTTTATTTTACGCGGTTATTAAAAGTGTCACTGTTATTCCGCTGAACTAACAAGATGATCAAGATTGTTATTTGAATTATTTGTAACATTAAACATATATATAGAAACTAATAAAGTTTAAAAATTTGAAGTTCAATCAGTTGTATTATTGTGTATGACTAATACAAGGATTGTTCAATAGAAACACGTATAGAGCCGTAAAGCATTTTTTATTCAACGATTTTAAAAGAAGTCTCCAATAACATTAAGACATGAGTTCCACTGTTGCGCTAACCTGTAGATTCCATGCTAGTAAAATTCTTACGGCTGTTTGTGGAACCATTCGGTTACAGCAAAGTCTACCTCAGCGTCCGATTTGAACCACCGTCCTTTTAGTGATTCCTTAAAAAAAATTTCGGCTTGCACGCGTTATGTTGGTGTGGGTTTCGGCACTTTCCATTGAAAAAGCTTGCAAATGTAAGAAAATAAACATGAGTGAGGCCAGAAATAACGTGAATTGTGTGTGTGTGTGTGTGTGTGTGTGTGTGTGTGTGTGTGTCTTACCTGCCTTTTTATTGCTGTATTAAATGAAAAATATTATATTACATTAAAATGAAAAAATTATAATTTTATTGCCTGGCAACAAAATTATTTTATTTTTAACAATTACCATTGTTTCAAAAAGTTTAAATAAATTTTCAAGTACTTTACTCTTGTTAAAACGTAAAAGGTTGCCGGTAAACTACCCCTTCCCCTTAACCGATCTTCACCAAAATCGAACGTCCTTGAGACCTCTACAATTCAGGGATGTATGCAAAACATTATTTGATTCTGTTTGAATTTGGGGCTGTTATCGTTTGCCATAGAAAATACGCTTGATAAAAAAATGTTGCAGGTAAACTACCCCTTCCCCTTAACCGATCTTCACCAAAAAACAATAGGTCTTGAGTACTCTACAAATTAGGGCTGTATGCAAAACATTATTTGATTCTGTTTGAATTTGCGGCTGTTATCGTTTGCCATAGGAAATAATTACCCTTGATTAAATAAAGAACGTTGCAGGTAAACTACCGCTTTCCCTCAACCGATCTTCACCAAAAACAATAGGTCGTGAGTACTCTACAAATCAGGGCTGTATGCAAACAATTATTTGATTCTGTTTGAATTTGCGGCAGTTATCGTTTGGCATAGAAAAAAAATCTACAGACACACAGACACACAGACAGACAGACACACACACACACACAGACACTTTTCGGAAAACGACTTTTTTTCATGTTTTGAGTGTAGTAGAATCAGAATCTACAATAATCTCGAACACGATTTTGTTTGCCATCACCATACTTCCATTCCTTAAGGAATATGGAAGTAATACAGTTAATAAATAAATAATTTTATGTTTTAAAAACTGAATAAGACAATTAATAATTAATGTGTTAGTTATTATATCCTACCTCAAGATATAGACTCTGTGTGTATAATTTCATACAACGTATCTATGCAATAATTATTTGTTACGCTGCAATATATATTTGGCAATTAATATATGTAGCTGTTGTAATAAAACCTTGGGTTACAAATAAAATTTATGTTTGAGAAAATTTACGAGTTATACATTTATTAAAAAAATTTTTTTCTCTCTTTATTTTAATATTATTTATATATTTTATTGTTTAATTAGTTTTATTATTTAATTATAATTTAATTAGAAGTATTCATACTAATTTATTTCCATGTGTTAATTTGCTAGACTCGGTAAAGAAATATTTGTTCTATTGTTAATCCGGTTATGTCAAAGCTGGGTCGAATTGTATTCGCTTCTAACTCAGCTCCTTTTCTTCTTCTTCATCTTGATTTCTTTAGTTATTACCTTCTAAGTTAAATTAGAAATGAAATAAATTAATTTTAATTACTCAAATAATTAGGAAAACTCGTGTTTAGAAACAATAATGACATTTATTTAAGAAGTGATGCGATAATCTTATGTGCATCGACTATTGCTGCGGCTGAGACTCAATTCACAGGTCGATTGTGTTAACTAAAAAAATATATAAAATTACAAAATTGATTAACAGAGTTCTTTGAACTGTCAAAATGGTCAGGGAAAGGCTAGTTACAAGATACTATACTTACAATTAATTAATACTTACT
Organism: Magicicada septendecula; assembly: GCA_034769895.1. Lineage (NCBI taxonomy): Eukaryota > Metazoa > Arthropoda > Insecta > Hemiptera > Cicadidae > Magicicada > Magicicada septendecula. Next base: position 278,784,251 of record CM068374.1, read on the forward strand.
TACTATTACGTAAAAGTAAAATATATTTGAAAATAATGTCATTTAAAAGAAATAATCGAACCAGTGAGCTGTGTATGACGTCGCGTAGCTGTTGATTCATCGTGGCAGTGTACTGCTGGCGAGATGACTTCGAAACATGGCCGCCATCAACTTCAGATTTCGCCCAACTACGCCGGCTTGTGGTTTTTTTCCTCTCACCCAAATGAATTGTGGATATCTTCTTCTGCGATAGTGTAGTTCCTCTGGATGCTTCTGTTGTAATGATCCTTTTCGCTCAGAGAGGTAGTTTGATACAGTATTACTAGTGTCGTATTCAGTGTTCGAAATCTGGTTAAGTTCGTTATTCAATGGAATAGTATTAATTCAATTATTCCAACATGGCGGATGATTCTTGGTGTATTGGTGTTTTATTATATTGTAACTAAAACTCGTTCTTCCCTTCGTTAATTGGTTAAGTTATTTTTATTAATTTATGTTTATAACCTCTGCAGTAACTCTTTATATTGTACTTTCAATTTTTCAAATTATTTTATATTTTTTGGATCTCCCTGCTGCACGTTCCCATCCATTCTGGTTCGCGTTTAACAATCAACTGCTAACTGAAATCGTTGTTTAATATAGTAATTCCAGAAATATTTTGGTATCCTATCCCATTGCCTGAAATCAGCTCTTGTCCAGGCCTGATCTCATATAAATAAATGACATTTTTTCTATTTTATGGCTATAATTTAATTATTTTTTTTATTTCATGAAAATTTAAGTACCTAGCAATATTCCTGTTCTAATTTTACATAAATCAATATCCAACATGACCTATTTTAGTTTCAATTAAGCTTAAAACTGACATTTTTTGACATTTCTTATAGGCCTTATTATTATTCACATAATTATAAATTAAATGGCTTACAAGTCGTTTTATGTTAACATTGTCCTTAAAGATTACTCATTTCATCATTATTCTTTATCTTTAACAATTTGTTGTTACAACACACCGATACTGATTAATTTACATTTTATTTGTACTGTGTCCACTGTTAGGTATTATATTACACATTTCCAATAAAATCAATTTTATCCTCTGATCATTACATTTACTATTATATATTTCTGTAATAATTATAATTAAGTATCTTTATTCTAAATTGACTAATCTTTGTTAATTTTATACAGTTTTATTTATCCCTTTGGACTTGATTACATAATAAAAGTTGAATTTGACCTCAAAATCGGTTTTGCTTTGCTATTGATATTATAACTAGTTTGCTTCCTTATTATTTCTACGGTTTGTAATTTAAAAGATATTATAATTATTTTCTTGCCTTTCCTACCTTAACAAAACTTTAGCAACAATTAACGTTATTTAACTATAACAAAACATTTTATAAACTAACATTTTCAATTACATATAATGAAAGTTCATTTTCCACATTTATATTAATATAAAACAATCCTTACATATTATATTTAAATACTCTATTACAATTAATAACATTTCAGTCTTTTTCTGTCTTTCACTATTATAGTTTATATTGGATATCACTTTCCTTCTCACTGAGGCATTCTTTATCACCTACACTAATGGTAGCCTTTAATCCTTTCTACTTAATATTCTACTCTTTACCCTAGAGTTATCTCTATATTTAATTTACAATCTTTAACTTATTTGTAGTGTATCCTGTAACTTGGGTTACTGGGATTTAGGGTTTTGTCATTATTTTGAATTTAATTAAATTGTACATATTTGTCATGAGATTTGGGAAGTAACCTTCCCTAATACTACACTCCTTGTACTAAGCTTGAATTAGTCGGTTCTTTATTTCTCCTTCAATGAGTATGTTATTATTTTATGTTTGGATCCTTTGATGTAGTTATTTTAATAATTTACCCATGATTATTTTTCATTACTGCTCCTTATATTGCTGGGTATACTGATGACCTAGTATAACTTCCGGCTGCTGCTGTGGTTGATAGACAAAAAAGTTGTTGTCGTTGGGCAGAGCCTCCGGCTGCCACGGTAGTTGTACGAGAAAGAGAATTAAGTTAGCGCGTCTCGAGTATTTATACCCTAGGGCGCAAAAATCATGTTTCGACCATATTCTGCAGGTCTGAGTCTGTCGTTGGCGTCCCTTTTTAAACACGATTCTTTTCACATTTAATTCGCTTGTCTTCGCAATATGCGAAGTCTTTTGCACATTATCCGATATTCATCTTGTCGGTAATTTTTATGTGTTCACTGTGTATAAACCGTTTTTCCCTATCTCAATTAACATAAGTTTTATTTATATTTATTTTCATTATAATCGCAATTTTTATCCTTTTCGCACTATTTTTTATACACATGTGCGTCTTATTTTTATACACACTGTGGCGTATTTGGTTTTGTGATATTATGCACACATTCTTTACAATTTAAATAAATTCATATAATTAATAGCGTTCATTAAAGGGTAACGCTTTGCAGGAATTGACAGGTCTCACACACACATGTAATATACACGTGTACACACAGACACAACAAAGTGGCTTGATTAACCTGTACCAACATGAATTTTGGTCGTTCCATTTACAGTTCAGATTGAAAGCTGAATTATTATTACTAACAATATGAATTATTTATTTACTTTAATTAATTATTTTAATTAATTTGTGAAATGCACAGTACCCTATACATTTGTACTGTTGCATCATATGTTAAGTTATAATTGTGTCATTTTACAAGATTTCATTCAAACACATGTAAACGTTGATATGTGCAACTTACTACACACAAGATTCTTAGAAAACAAGTTACGCTGCAGAGCTTTACTAAATAAAACGAAACACACACACACACACACACACACACACACACACACACACACACACACACACACACACACACACACACACACACACACTGATACATACGTATTTATACAAATATACGCACGTGTGCTAGTGTTAAGGGTAAACGAAATATATAGCAATCAATCAAAAGTACTCACTTGACGGAACGTTTTACCACGTGTGTTCCAAGAAACAAAGAAATGGTTTACTAATAAGTGGTTTCTTATTGAATCTTCAAAGTGATTTAGATATGAGATATTTTTGTGGTGTGTCCTTTATTGTTTCAAAAATATATAAATAAATACCACACACACACACACACACACACACACACACACACACACACAGATATACAAATACCTTTGAAGTAACTCGTTGAGTTGCCTGCAGGTCTCCCATGTAATGTCTTCAACTAAATACACTTGCAGAGGTAAAAATAAACCTACTTGCAGAGTATTTATTTAAAGATATTATATATATATATATATATACATATATAACCAAATTATATAATTTTTGCAAGTTGTTGATATTATCTTATGGAAATATAACTCAAAGGCTAAGTAAATTATTTAAAAACCTAATTTAAAAATATCTTATAACACAGATAATATAGTTTTTAATCAAATAAAACCTAAAACTAAACCCAATGTTTACAATACAAATATTTGAATACAAAATAGAATGTCCAGATTGTAATAAATTTTACGGAGACCAGAGGAACAAACTACACGATAAATTCCTTCAGCACCGCAATGCATTTTTGAAACCAAATATTTACTAATCTAATTTAGCCACGCATTGTCTAAATAATAATTACCAATTTCGAGATATTTAAAATATGAAGCTAATTAAATCATACAAAAAGTTCAGGAAATGAAAATTTAGGAAAATCTTAAAATTTACAAACAAAATAATAATAATTTCCTAATTAAAGAGCAAACTCAAATAATAACAAAAGAAGATGATCTATTTAAAATTATAAATATAGGTAAATAAAAATATCTTTTATGTAAATAAAATTAAAATATTTCCAATGTAACCAACAAAACAGCTAATTATGTAAATAAACATTAAACAATCAATAGTTAAATTCGAATTAATTCGATTATTGGTTACGTTGAAGTCGAATAATTTCAGTTATTATTAATTCATTTATAACCTCTGAAGATGCTAAATCTATCAGTTAAACGTACTTCACGATTATATATATAATCCTCAGGATTTTCTTTGGCATACGCTGATCATATCCATCCGCTCTAGGTGACCTAGCCAATGTATTCGTTGAGCCTTCTTGAATCTTACAATTCCTCAGCTTCAATAACTCATCTATCTCCTGGTTAGTTTTTATTCTATATTTGATATCTTTTTATCTACGCTATGAATACGTCTTTAGATTTTTCTTTTAAACCTTCTTAGGGGTTTTTGGTCCTATTTTATCAATGTTTATGTCTAGCCTCCGTAAGTAACAACCGGTCTTATAAGTGTCCTACATATTCTTAACTTATTCTAAGAACCTAACTTATTAATTGCATTAAATGAATTATCCTCCTTGCATAAACTGTATAGATTTTCTTCTACTATCTGATACAGAAATCAGCATGTATTTAGTTTTACTGTTATTTACATTCACTCCCGTTCCAGCGGAATTTTGATTCAGCTTCTTGTATACCTCAGCTAACTTTTTTGTCTTGATCTGGCTATTATTACAACATCATCAGCGTAAGCACATGCCTTTGTGTTTCTTATATTTTTCTTTGAATCACTAGTTTTTGGAAAATTGCTGTGTTCTCTGTTCACATTTCTTATCTGCAAGTTAATTTAAAAATATCGTGTTAAACATATTATTGCTTCCTTTTCTCTGATATAGGTACTGTAACCAGACCCTGTATGCCGGTCTTTACAAAAATAAAATAGTAGATGGAAAATTTTATAAAAAAAAATAAAATTTTCAATAAAAAAAATTTTTGTTTATGCTTAATCAAGGTCAGTAATTAAGAAATAATACTGTTTTAAATGTTCTGTAAAAATTTTAAGAATTAGGAAGGTATTTATTAATTATCGAGCACTTCTGGAAGATCTGAACCAAGTCTGGAGTTAACTAGATTAACTCCAGTCAGCAATCGATTGATGATTTTTCTTGCTGGTCCAATATCTCACTGAAGAAAAATATTTTCTTCTTCTTGAAGTCTCTTTGCCTTAATAAATAACCTTAAATTAGCCTGTGAAATAATAACAGATAAATACAATTGAAATAAATGGATTTATTAAACAATTTAATAAATAATCGATTTTTTATCGATTGAGAACAATTATCGACTCCGTCTCAGGGAATTATCGATTGTGCATACAGTAGAAAAATTATTATCAGTATTATAAAAAGGACAGGTTCTTTGAGCGATTATATTAATAGTCAGAGAAGGGTGACGAGAAAGTATAACATTAACAATTAAAGTAAATTCAATAATTATTATTTAACAGTATTTAAATAATTCTGATATGTAATGTTTAAGAAAGTTGTAGTCGAACCATATGTAGACTGACGTCACTGGATAAGGTAGGCAGGGCTTCGTAAAATTCAAAGATGGCCGCTATTAGATCTGGCGAGATTACTGCGATGTCATCGTGTCAAAAAATCACAGCAAAATTACCTTCATGAATGTTTGAAAGGTCCCCGCACTGGTGTAATCTGTCTATTAGGTTGTTTGGTGTGTTCTGAAGAAGTGTTCCGTGTAAACTTGTGTTAATTAGGTTATTTTGTATGTGTTCACTTCTGTGGGTTAAGTTTCTCAAAATGTGGTTATGATTTTTAGCGTGAATTAGATTAAATATATTGTTTTACTGTTTTATATCACTCGTATAATGAAGTTGGGTGTTAGTTTTCACTATTGTCGTTAATGTTTTGGTAGATATAGTTAAAAAAGTGTTTATTTCATATAACTCTCGATTCACTTATATGACTGGCGAACTGTAGTACCATTTTTCTACTCGGTTATAAGGAACGTTTTTTCACACAACTATTCAGCTTGATATTCAACAAAAGACTATTTTAACTTGGTAAAAATCTGGCCCAGTTAATCTTTGAAAAAGTATTGTTAACATATTTCGATTACCCATACACATGATACAAAATTACATTATATATGGAATTTATTTATTTTATTCATCACTTTCATGAATTATGAACCTTATCAATCGTTTAATCATCTCATTCCTTTTAAATTGATATATTATAGTCCATATCTGTAGACATTTTGTGGAAATCACCAAATTTCTTTCCTTTTTGAAAATCTAGGCTCAAACATTGATTTCGGCCTTTATATAATTTTTCTTCCATTTTAATTGTTATTAATACTATTATAATAAATTTGAATTAGTCATATTTCTCTTCCTTTCCTTAAATACATATAAATTGAACCTTTGAACTGGTTTTTTGTATTAATCTCTGAATTTGACATTGCTCTTTAAAATTAATTAACTTATATATTTTGAAAATTTACAATATTTTAAGGTATATTTCCTTATTATCATTTTAACTCATAGGATCATTCCCAGTAGTGGTTAATTGATTTATCTTATCTAAATCTTGCTAGTTTACAGGATTTATAAGTGAATTATACTGGTTTATATGGTTTCTGTGAATTCACCAAATGGCCTAGAATTTAGAATTTTACATTTCTGTTTTTCTCAAATAAATTTAATTCTACCACTCCTCTGACTTTACATAGTTACTATTACATGAAAATAAAATGGTTTATAACTTATTGTGAGGTGTAGTATTTAATTAACACTACTGTTATAAAAAAATAATTATGAACATGATTTAGCCATCTGTACAATTGAACTTATTGCTGACATGGTTTGAACATATACATTTAACTCCTTTTGAATTAACACAGCATACCTACTGAAACATTATTAATGGTATGTATGCTGTTATTTAGCAAACATAATTCATTTTAAACACATAATATAAATCTTATTTTCTAATAACTCTTACAAATACATTGATTTTATGGCTGTGAACAAACAGTTTATTTAAACATTTTAAACCTATGAATAATAAGTTAATGCTAGTCCTTTCTGGTCTAAACCATTATTATTTATGATCCCCTTCATCAGTAAACATGACCACCCATACTCTAGTTATTAGCATTTTTTACAAATGTCTTGTAAATAAAGAGTTACATTAAAATAATAAAATACTGGAAATCTTCCATTTTATTATTTTATTATGCTGTTTATTATTGGATATTAAAGTTGTTATATAGCATATAGATAAGTCATAGTATCACTAACTTTAAGTTTATTGCATTTCCAAAAAACACGTACACAAATTCACTTTCACTGGTGGTTCTGATATTTTGAGTCTCACTATCTCAGACCAGACCTTTAGTAATCATGGACTGTTAAGATTTGTTTATTTTCTTTATCACACAATCGCTTTAGTAGGTTCACTTCTTATAATACTATACAACACTTTAGTTTTCTAAATAATTACATTTTTATAGGATTTTGGTATGTTATACTTTCTTTTTAATCGTTTTGGTGGGTTTGGGGTTGATGGTAGTTAATAATAATAATAGGTTTTACAACGGTGTTTCTTTCATACTATTTCTTCCTCGCCTCCTGTCTTCTTTCTTGTCTTTCTTCTTATCTTCTTTCTTGTCTTCATTCTTGTCCTTCTTCTAGTCTTCATTCTTCTGGTCTTCTTGTCTTCATTCTTCACTCTTGGGTAAACCAAGGTACTTCGTGTTATCTCGACTGATGTTTAGTTTGGAGTATCGAATTTATTTACTGACACGGACCTTGCTCTTCTCTAAAGGTTTCAGGGTATTGTTTTCTTCCTGATCACAAACTTTATTCTTCCTTCTTCTTGTCTTTGGGGTATTTTGGTGTTCACCACTCTTAAACTGATTCTCTTTCTTCTTGATATGGTGTTATATAATTTGTTTACTGCTCCTAACTTCCTGGGTAAATTCCTGATATTATAATATGAGTTGCATTTAATAATTTCTTTGATATTTAAACAGTGGTTTTTATATAATGTAATGAGAAATTTTATTTTATTGTGGTTCATTCCTTTGATTTCATTAAATCTCATTCAATATTATTTTAACATATGTGGTGTAATTAATTTTTATGATTTTATATGGCTTAATAAGTAGTGGATTTTCTGTCGCGCTACAATATGTAGTTCTCGAGAAGTAATTTTTTCAGACTATACTTGCTTTGTCTGAAACAATTGCTTATGATAATTATTCTAGGTTTGTTATAATTCTGGACTTCCTTCCATTTTAAAAATTTTCTTATTTATATTTGCGTTTATATCCTTCTCATTCTCACTTGATCTTCCTTGATAGTAATAGTCATCTGAGTTTCATATTTATTATTTCATTTTCATATTTCTTCTTAGTATTTTCTCCTTGGGATATTTCCTCCCTATCGTTCCCTAATTTGTGAGCTGGTTCAGTTCAGAGAGGCACTGTACGCTACTTCCTCTGCTGTCCAATACTTCACACATATTTGAGTACAGAGGCAAATCATCTCTGCTCAAAAAACATATTAATACTGCTGGAATTATCTACAGACAGATTAAAAAATTATTCAGAATAGTACACATTTGTTACTATTTAAAAAAAATATCTTTGGGATACTTCACTTATTACTTATTATATTTCTCAGAGATTTTAATATTCCTATCTCAGTTGTTCTTCTGACTCATTAACTGGATGTTTCTTTCATTTGATATTATGGTAGGAAGCTCTTCTATTATTACATTTTTCAACTTTTCTTATCATATAAAGCTTTTGGTGATAAATTCTTTATTACATTCTGTTTTTTTTATTATAATCTGCATTGTTTATTGTAGCATATCTTTATTACATTTTTAGACTGTTTCTTTGTTCTTATTATTTCCACTTGTTCTATTTTCTAGAACTTTTTATAACTGTCATTATCACAATTGACATTTAATTCATAAATCATTTTATATTAATTCGTTTAATTACATATATCTTTGATATTATTCTCACATTATTCCTGTCATGGTTATTATACTTTCGAATGAATGTTTTTTATTAATTTTATAATGAGGTAATAATTTCTCCTCATACCACTTCAAAGTTTCATTATCTCATAATTCCATATAAGTTTTTGTATTTTATTATATTCAATCACTCAAATCGTATTAAAAAATTTTTTTTTTTTTTTATTTCCTTTGGCATCATGTTATGGAAAGGTTTTTTCTCTTTATATTGAAATTAGACATGATCATACTTTCCAGAATTATTTGTTTTAATTCTAAAGTCTGTTTCCTTTATTCATCCCATTATGATCCTTTATAAACATGATAAATATATATTTTATGCTTACCATAAATATGGTATTAAATCTCTTCTGTTTATTTCACCAAAGTGTTTTATTAATAATTGGTTGGTAAGTTGTACTTACTCTTGGTTTTGAACCTTGATTTATACACAATTCAAAATTCACTCTTCTTATATTATTCCATAAAGTTTTCTCAAATAATCTGTATGTAAGGTGGGCTTGCTTTCTTTTTAAATTTAGTTGTTTTTTCAAAATTCCTGTTTTATATTTTTGTCATAAAGTTTTTCTTAAATAATTTTTATGTAAGGTGGGCTTACATGTGTTTTAGAATTTAGATGGTTTTTATTTCTAAATTCTTTTTTATATTCTTGCCATAAAGTTTTCTTCAAATAGTTTTTATGTAAGGTATTACATTGTTTTTGGAATTTAGACGATTAAGTCCAAACTCTTCTTCTTATATCTTTCCAAATAGTTTTTCTTAAATAATTGTATGTAATGTGGTATTACCTTATTTTTGAATGTTGAGGGTTATTTCAAAATTTTTCTTGTTATATTCTTCTTTCCAAATAGTTTTTTTCAAATAATTAATTAGTAAGCTGGACTTACTTATTTTTGAATTTATTCATTAAAATAAATTCTTTTTCTTTAACTTCAAAATTGTCTTCAAAAATACTTGGTTGTAAGATGTGCTTACTATGTTTTTGAATTTCGTTGTTTTCTAAATTCTTTTGGTATTATATTCCTTCCGAATAGTTTATTTCTTAAATCTTTGGTATGTAAGGTGATATTACATTGTTTTTGAATTTAGTTGGTTTCTAAATTCTTTTTCTTCTCTTCCAAAATGTTTCCTTTAAATAATTGTATGTAATTTGGGTATTACATTATTTTTGAATTTAGTTGATTTCTAAATTATTTTTCTTCTCGTTTCAAAATGTTTCCTTTAAATAATTGTATGTAATTTGGTATTACATTATTTTTGAATTTAGTTGATTTCTAAATTCTTTTTCTTCTCTTTTCAAAATGTTTCCTTTAAATAATTGTATGTAATTTGGTATTATATTATTTTTGAATTTAGTTGATTTTTATTTCTAAATTCTGTTTATTATATTCCTTCCAAATGGTTTTTTCAAATTTTTTAGTATGTAATGTGATATTACATTGTTTTTGAATTTAGTTGTTTTTTAAATTCTTTTTATCTTCTTCTTCCCAAATGGTTTTTTCAATTTTTTAGTATGTAATTTGATATTACATTATTTTTGAATTTTGTTGATTTCTATTCATAAAATTTCTTCATGGATGCCTGGTTAAAGACACCCTTAACTTTATTTGAATTTATTTCCTTTATTTCGTATGTGTTGTTGTTATTGTTCTTAGAGACAATATAGGGACCAGTGTACAGAAGCAATAATTTTTTTGTTATCCCCTCTAAGGAACTGGGTAATTCCCTATTCTTCAACAACACCTTCTCTCCAACGGTATAATTAATAACCTTACCCATGCTTTTATCGTACTTATGCCGCCGTTTCTCCTGATCTTCGGCCACCTTATTATGAAATTGAACTCTATTAAATATATATTTATGCTCTCTGGGGAACTCCAATATATCCTCGATCTCCCTAGGGGGTTGTCTCTCGTACATTGCGGAGTATGGGGTTATCCCTATGGCTGGATGTTATGCCAGGTTGAGGAATTCTTCAGTGGCCTCCAAGTATTCTTGCCACCTCCTCTGCTGATCGTGGCAGTACGTTCTTAATAGGCGCCCCACCTCTCGCAAGACTCTTTCGGCCGGGTTACTGCTCGGGTGGTATACTGATGTCTTGTATGTATGAACCCCCATTGACAGCAGTGTATCCCGCCATTTCCTCCCCTTGAATTGTGTTCCGTGGTCGGTTATGATCGATACCGGTTTTCCGACGGTTGGGAAGTACTGGTTGATCATGATTTCAAGAACTTTATTCGTAGTCGCCCGATTCGCTGGGTATAGCTTAACGAACTTGGTATAATGGTCCATTATGATGACGAGATATTTGTATCGGTGGCGGCCTCCACTGCGGGGAAATGGCCACAGATATCCAGGAATACCTTCTCAAGTTTCGACTGAGAGGTTATCGGAATCATTTGCCCCTCCCTTTTCTCGTTGTTGGTTTTTACGAGTTGGCAAATGCGACAGTTTCTAATGTACTTTCGTACCTTCCGATTTATGTCTTTGATATGGCAGCTCTCTTCCAGGGCCTTTACCACCTTTAAGGCGCCCATATCGAACATGATAATTGAACACTATCTCCTTCTCGATATGGGTCGGAATAGTAACCTTCCATTCCTCCTTATATAAAGATGGTCTTGAAAACAGGATTCCATTATGGATTTTATAATATTGGGAGATTGTCTCATCCCCTGCTTCCAATCTTGTGATAATAGAGATTAACTTTGGGTCAGCTTGTTGGTGTGTGCTCAGGTGTTCCAAAATTGATTGTAGACAGGCGCTGCTGCTTAGAATATGGTATACTTTAAGAATACTCTCCTTCTCCCCCTCGAACGTGTGTTTATCAATGTCTACTCTAGACAAGACGTCCGCGACGACATTCTTCCTTCCGGGGATATACTCCCACTTAAGGTCGTATTCTTGCAGCAATAGTATCCACCGCGTTAACCTTCCATGGCTTAACTTACATCTCTTAAGGAACGAGATAGACTTATGGTCTGTCCGGACGGTAACGGAATAACCAAGGATATAAGTGCGGAACTTTCCGCACGCGAACACGACACTCAATAATTCCTTTTCTGTAACGTGGTAGTTTTTCTCACATTGATTCAATGCTCTGCTGGCAAAGCAGATCACAAGATGTTCGCCCTCCTCATCCTCTTGATATAAGGTAGTGCCGAGGCTGATGTCACTGGCATCACATTTAAGAAAGAAAGGCTTGTTAAAATCTGGATGGCGAAGTATAATGGGTTCAAGGAATTTTTGTTTTATTAAAGATAATATATTTTGTTGTTCATTACCCCAGATCCATTTATTTTTGGATGACAGTTGCGGCTGAAATCTGGCAGTCAGTTCTGAGTACTTTTCCTGGAACTTGCGGTAATAATTACAGAGTCCCAGGAACGACTGTAACTGCCTTCGATTCTTAGGTGTAGGAAAGTTCTGAATCGCTTCGACCTTTTCAGCCGACGGTGAGATTCCCTGATCATTTAAGATGAAGCCTAAGAATTGTATTTCCTTAGCAATGAAATGAGATTTTGCTAATTTTAGCGTAATATTATTTGTCGCTAGCTTCTGTAATACGTGTTCCACACGGTAGCAGTGTTCCTCCCAAGTTTCTGAGGACACTAGCAAGTCATCGACATATACGGTGGTGAATTGTAGTGCTTCTTGGCCAAGTATCTGGTCCATGCAGTGCACAAAGACTGCGACTGAGTTTACCAGTCCGAAGGGCAACCTCTTAAACTGGTAGTTTCGCCCTTCGAATATAAAGGCCAGATACTGGCGACTCTGTGGATGTAATTCCACCTGCCAGTACCCGCACACCGTATCCCAGGTACTGAAGTATTTGGTACCGTGGAACCGTTTTAAATCTCCTCAATCTCACCGGGCGAAGTCCTGTCATTAATGATCATTTTATTTATTTCTCGCGCATCTAAACACAAACGGACTTGTCCGTTTTTCTTAGGAATAGCCACGATAGGACTTGTATATGGGGAATGGCTACTCTCTATAATGTCACGGTTAATCATTTGCTCTATTTCAGCTCTTACTGCTTGCTTTCGTGATTGCGCAATGGGGTAAGACTTCCGGTTAAAGTCCACTGTGTCTCGGAACTGTAGAGTACACTGGAAGTTTTTCACTTTACCGGGCTCATCAGAAAAGACTGATTTATATTTGTTATAGATGTTGATTAATTTGTTCGCTTGGTTTACCGTTAACTTTTCGCCAGTTATACCGCTTCGGAAATCCCTGATCTCCTGGATTTTTTGTGACCACAAATCTTCATTGGAGGTGTCGTCTATCCTTTGTTCAATTATAGATGTTGGATGGATGTAGTTAATTTTGCGGATTTGCTGGTGGATACTATCGGGAATGACTTGGTCACTACCCACCAAGTTCGCCGCCAATTATATCCGTTAGTACACAGCGACAATGTTTCAGTTCTCAGATCAATGATGGCGGAATTCCTCCTGAGCACATCGCACCCGACCAGTATATTAAATGGCAGACCGCTCGCCACCAAGAATTCCATATCAATTGCTATACCACAGCTCATCACACTGGCGGAGACTTGCCTACGTATTGTTTTGTTTTGTCGGTCGGTTGCTCCCAACAAAATAATATTATTCAACGGCAACGTTGGTAAAGTTCTCCCTCACTCTTGCTGTATCCTCTCCAGTTCCGTCGTATTTATGATTGACACGTTCGAACCAGTATCGATCATTACCTTGGCTGGGATGCCTTCTACCTCGGCGTCGACATGTATTATTTCATTATTGAAGTTATTGGTGGGATTCCTGTTGTCCTCTTCCAATAACTCATGTCGTATGTCCTTTAGGTAGTTGCACCCTATGACTGTGATACGATTGTTATTATACATATGATTACACTCATTATTATGATTATGCCCAGTATTTAGGAGCAGTAACGGGTTCTGGCGATTTATTATTGCCTGTGCCCGTTTAAAGGCTCGGCATCATTGTTCCTTGGTGCCATACTAGTCGATGCCTCATTTGGGATGCTTAGAGTGGGCCCCTGTCGATCTGTCCTGTGGTCTTCCGGTCGTTCGTGGTTAGAACTCCGGTCAGCGTCTTCTAAACTATTACTCCTCCTTGCCGGATAGTACCTTGGTTGGTCCCGTTCTAGGCTCCTCCGCCTTTCTTCATATCCGCGGTAGCTGTTTCTTCGATTGTTGTTGTATCTTCGCTGTCGTCCATCTGTGGCTCGTATAAAATTCACTCGAGGGCGAGGAAACCTATTATTAACGGGATTACCATTATTTGGACCCGCACGATTATTATTATTATGGTAACGATCATTACCATAATTGGGGCTTCTCTGACTATTTGTGTTATTAGGGTAGGGATTGCGGTTAGCCTGATAACCATTAGAGGGTCGACTCGGGTTTGGATGGTTTGGACCCGTATTATTATTATTATTGTAACTAGAATTGTTAACATTATTATTATTATTAAAACTGTTATTTTGCGGGTATGCCCGGCCTCCTTGGTACCCAGTGTTTATGTTGTTCGTACCCTGGTTGGTGTTCTGATACGTCCTTGGTTCGGGCCCATCACTTCTTCTACGACTCTGTCGGTAGTAGTCTTCATTTTCATAGTTTTCGAGGAGTTCGGTCATTGCCTGGATGGTTTTTATTTGGCTGCTCCTCCTCGCACGAATTACTTCTTCATCATAATGATATGACAACTTATTTATTAGGCACTCCTCAGGTGTGGCCGGTTCTAAGTGCTTGGCCATACATACCTTGCCGAGGAAATAAGCGGTCATCGAACTACCGACTTCTGGCTTGTAGTGGCCGTGGCATATATTGTCTCTTGTCAAATTTTGAGTTGTCTCCGACCTTACTTAGCCTTGAATAGGCTCTTAAATTGCTGATAATTGTCGATGTCGCTCCGGTTGGCCATCCACCAATGGTCATTCACCTCCCGAAACGACTCGTCAAGGATTTCCCTATTCTGGACCCATCGGTTCCCTCTGTGTTTTTCTAGGTATTCCTCTATGCGTGCCAAGAATTCCATGGGCTTCCGTTTATACTGCCGGAAATTCAGCCATTCTGTTTTCTGACATGGGGAAATTATGATATCCAGATGGTCTGTTCCTTATCAATTCTATCTCCTTCTGGCTCTGACGCACCTGTCCCGTGATGTTTGTCATAGCGGCTTCCACGCCGTCGCATCTTTCGATTACCTGTGTCCGCACTTTATTCACTTCTTCCAAGGCAAATTTCTTGTTTTCTTCCAGTTTCGTTTCCTGTTGTTCTTTGACATGTGTAATCTCTTTATGTATTACTTCCCGGACCTCCATCACTTCGTTTTCGGTCTGACGACATCTTTCGTCTACTTCTCTGATCTCCTGGTTAACAACCACGACTTCCTGTTCTAACTTCTTTACGATGGATTTCTTCGTTTCTGTTATCTTTTTATTCAACTCTTCCTTCGCCAATTCAATCCTCTCGTCTAATTTATTCATGTTCTCTTGATTAACTTCTCTTAATTCTTCTCTCAGCAGTTGATTGTCCTCTCTCAATTCATCCAATCTTTCCCCCATCGTCTCTTCCATTTTCCTGTTATTTTCCCTTAATTCTTCTTTTAATTGTTGGTTGTCACTCTCTATTTTCTTACTGGTTTCTTCCATCTTCTCTTCCAAATTCTTATTATTTTCCCTCAATTCTTCCTTTATATTCTTATTATTTTCTTCCATCTTCCTTTCCATCTTCATACTCAAGGATTGGTTGTCCTCCTTCAGATCTTCCGTTTTCTTATTCAAGTTCTTACTGGTTTCTTCAATCCTTTTGTTGGTATTTTCTATTTTACGGCCCAATTCTTCCTTTGTGGATCGGTTGTCGTCATCCATTTTCTTATGTAAGTTTTCTTCCATCTTCTTGTTATTTTCCTTACTCTCGTCCATTTTCTTCATCATTATTCTGAGCATCTCCTGTATGTTACTATTCTCTGCTCGTGATAGTTTTTCGGGATGTCCTATTATTTCCTCCCGGACATCGATTTCCCCTGTTTGTGTGGGTACTTCGGGTTGTTCCTCTGGTGGTGCGGGTTGTTTTGGTTTTGCCAGGGGTATGAACACTTCCGACTCCTCCACGGGTGTTGCCTCCTTATCCCCCATGTCCACTTCCTTTTCGGCCTCTGCCGCCCTCTTCTTCGAAGTATCTCGTCTTTGCATTTTTCTTCTGTCTCTATTAATTAATCGCTGCCAGGCTTATCTTATCAAGCCCTCTAAGTTGGACGCCACTTTGTAACCAGACCCTGTATGCCGGTCTTTACAAAAATAAAATAGTAGATGGAAAATTTTATAAAAAAAAATAAAATTTTCAATAAAAAAAATTTTGTTTATGCTTAATCAAGGTCAGTAATTAAGAAATAATACTGTTTTAAATGTTCTGTAAAAATTTTAAGAATTAGGAAGGTATTTATTAATTATCGAGCACTTCTGGAAGATCTGAACCAAGTCTGGAGTTAACTAGATTAACTCCAGTCAGCAATCGATTGATGATTTTTCTTGCTGGTCCAATATCTCACTGAAAAAAAATATTTTCTTCTTCTTGAAGTCTCTTTGCCTTAATAAATAACCTTAAATTAGCCTGTGAAATAATAACAGATAAATACAATTGAAAAAAATGGATTTATTAAACAATTTAATAAATAATCGATTTTTTATCGATTGAGAACAATTATCGACTCCGTCTCAGGGAATTATCGATTGTGCATACAGTAGAAAAATTATTGTCAGTATTATAAAAAGGACAGGTTCTTTGAGCGATTATATTAATAGTCAGAGAAGGGTGACGAGAAAGTATAACATTAACAATTAAAGTAAATTCAATAATTATTATTTAACAGTATTTAAATAATTCTGATATGTAATGTTTAAGAAAGTTGTAGTCGAACCATATGTAGACTGACGTCACTGGATAAGGTAGGCAGGGCTTCGTAAAATTCAAAGATGGCCGCTATTAGATCTGGCGAGATTACTGCGATGTCATCGTGTCAAAAAATCACAGCAAAATTACCTTCATGAATGTTTGAAAGGTTCCCGCACTGGTGTAATCTGTCTATTAGGTTGTTTGGTGTGTTCTGAAGAAGTGTTCCGTGTAAACTTGTGTTAATTAGGTTATTTTGTATGTGTTCACTTCTGTGGGTTAAGTTTCTCAAAATGTGGTTATGATTTTTAGCGTGAATTAGATTAAATATATTGTTTTACTGTTTTATATCACTCGTATAATGAAGTTAGGTGTTAGTTTTCACTATTGTCGTTAATGTTTTGGTAGATATAGTTAAAAAAGTGTTTATTTCATATAACTCTCGATTCACTTATGTGACTGGCGAACTGTAGTACCATTTTTCTACTCGGTTATAAGGAACGTTTTTTCACACAACTATTCAGCTTGATATTCAACAAAAGACTATTTTAACTTGGTCAAAATCTGGCCCAGTTAATCTTTGAAAAAGTATTGTTAACATATTTCGATTACCCATACACATGATACAAAATTACATTATATATGGAATTTATTTATTTTATTCATCACTTTCATGAATTATGAACCTTATCATTGGTTTAATCATCTCATTCCTTTTAAATTGATATATTATAGTCCATATCTGTAGACATTTTGTGGAAATCACCAAATGTCTTTCCTTTTTTAAAATCTAGGCTCAAACATTGATTTCCGCCTTTATACAATTTTTCTTCCATTTTAATTGTTATTAATACTATTATAATAAATTTGAATTAGTCATATTTCTCTTCCTTTCCTTAAATACATATAAATTGAACCTTTGAACTGGTTTTTTGTGTTAATCTCTAAATTTGACATTGCTCTTTAAAATTAATTAACTTATATATTTTGAAAATTTACAATATTTTAAGGTATATTTCCTTATTATCATTTTAACTCATAGGATCATTCCCAGTAGTGGTTAATTGATTTATCTTATCTAAATCTTGCTAGTTTACAGGATTTATAAGTGAATTATACTGGTTTATATGGTTTCTGTGAATTCACCAAATGGCCTAGAGTTTAGAATTTTACATTTCTGTTTTTCTCAAATAAATTTAATTCTACCACTCCTCTGACTATACATAGTTACTATTACATGAAAATAAAATGGTTTATAACTTATTGTGAGGTGTAGTATTTAATTAACACTACTGTTATAAAAAAATAATTATGAACATGATTTAGCCATCTGTACAATTGAACTTATTGCTGACATGGTTTGAACATATACATTTAACTCCTTTTGAATTAACACAGCATACCTACTGAAACATTATTAATGGTATGTATGCTGTTATTTAGCAAACATAATTCATTTTAAACACATAATATAAATCTTATTTTCTAATAACTCTTACAAATACATTGATTTTATGGCTGTGAACAAACAGTTTATTTAAACATTTTAAACCTATGAATACTAAGTTAATGCTAGTCCTTTCTGGTCTAAACCATTATTATTTATGATCCCCTTCATCAGTAAACATGACCACCCATACTCTAGTTATTAGCATTTTTTACAAATGTCTTGTAAATAAAGAGTTACATTAAAATAATAAAATACTGGAAATCTTCCATTTTATTATTTTATTATGCTGTTTATTATTGGATATTAAAGTTGTTATATAGCATATAGATAAGTCATAGTATCACTAACTTTAAGTTTATTGCATTTCCAAAAAACACTTACACAAATTCACTTTCACTGGTGGTTCTGATATTTTGAGTCTCACTATCTCAGACCAGACCTTTAGTAATCATGGACTGTTAAGATTTGTTTATTTTCTTTATCACACAATCGCTTTAGTAGGTTCACTTCTTATAATACTATACAACACTTTAGTTTTCTAAATAATTACATTTTTATAGGATTTTGGTATGTTATACTTTCTTTTTAATCGTTTTGGTGGGTTTGGGGTTGATGGTAGTTAATAATAATAATAGGTTTTACAACGGTGTTTCTTTCATACTATTTCTTCCTCTCCTTCTTATCTTCTTTCTTGTCTTTCTTCTTATCTTCTTTCTTGTCCTTCTTCTCATCTTCTTTCTTGTCTTCATTCTTCTGGTCTTCTTGTCTTCCTTCTTCATTCTTGGGTAAACCAAGGTACTTTGTGTTATCTCGACTGATGTTTAGTTTGGAGCATTGAAGTTATTTACTGATACGGACCTTGTTCTTCTCTAAAGGTTTCAGGGTATTGTTTTCTTCCTGATCACAAACTTTATTCTTCCTTCTTCTTGTTTTTGGGGTATTTTGGTGTTCACCACTCTTAAACTGATTCTCTTTCTTCTTGATATGGTGTTATTTAATTTGTTTACTGCTCCTAGCTTCCTGGGTAAATTACTGATCTTATAATATGAGTTGCTTTCAATACTTTCTTTGATATTTAAACAGTGGTTTTTATATAAGGTAATGAGGATTTTTTATTTTATCGTGGTTCATTCCTTTGATTTCATTAAATCTCATTCAATATTATTTTAACATATGTGGTGTAATTAATTTTTATGATTTTATATGACTTAATAAGTAGTGGATTTTCTGTCACGCTACAGTACTTATTATTATTTTAAACATAATACAACAATGTTGTTTGATTTTCGTGGGGATATATTTTGCAAAAAGATATTTTAATTAAATAATCAGGAAATCAGGACATACATACTTACACATATGCATGCGCTCGTGTAACTTTTAATCCATACATAACAGTCACTGGCTGTGAACACACCATACATTCTGTACAAAACAAACTTTTGGCATTCGAAGTGGACTGAGAAGTTAAAAGATCTTAAACTATGCCTGAAGTACTTTCGTTCAAACAAGATGAAATACATATCATAGAAATGACATGCCACACAACACAGACTACTAATCACGATATTCCCATACAGTAATAAGCCGGGCCGACAATGCAGTGTATGTTAACCAATCAGGAATCTCACGTTTATCTCCATGATCTAGTGACACAATAGAAATCCAGTATCTCTGCCCAGGACATAAGTAGACAAGAATGTTCCCCAACTTCAGATCATCAGTAACTCTCCAGCAGGACCCAATCAGAAAAGGGGACGCGGAGCAGCGGAAACGGCCATTTTAGGACAAACGAACAACTCAGATGTGCCCGCTTCAATTACAGACACCAAAATTGAATATGTGTGTAAGAATGTGTAAGTGTGTTTGTGTATGTGAAATAAATTTGTTTAAAGATTTATGGTAGCTGATCAATGTGATACATTTTTTACAGGTTCTAACCTATGTTATAACAAATAGAATAGATGTGTAGTAGTGTTAAAATGTTGTATGCTGTCGGGCGTTACCTCCGCGCACTTTTGTTACTTACTGTTGACTGGATCCTCTGCGGTGATGTAGTCCTGTAACACAACTTAATACTATGTTTTTTTGTGGGCGCCACTTGGAATCGTTTGTTCCAAGAATAAAATGTGATTATTAAAGAAATTAAAATTTTTAAATCTTACTTCTATGAAAAAGTATAAACAAGTCAGTTTAGCTTGAAAAAATCAGGTAAGTTTAATGATTCTTCAAAACAAACAAATCGTCTGAAGGACTAACATTCATAAAAAAAATTATACAATTGCAGAGTTACTAAAGAAAAAAATTTCACAAGTTATTATTACTATTATTATTGACAATTTTATATATCCAATCAAGTATCGGCTAGTGTTTTCAATTTTTTACTCAGTTGAAAAGCATGAGTTTAATACGTGAAAAAATCTTTACTCTCAGGACGTGACTCCTTTGAACTACCAAGACATATCAATAAGATGCCTTACAAGAAAAATTAAGTGATTTGAAGGTGTGTGTGGCATGTGTAGTATAACTGTGTGATAAATGTAACCAGGTAAAAAAATGACTTTAATTTTGGTAACTCATGTTCCAATGATTAATTAATCTCGCACAGGACACTCCTCTCGGGTAGTTTTTTCAATCTCGCCTCTTCATATGTGCACTGAATCTATTTTAAGTCAAAATTGCGATCATTTACTATTTCCGCGATTTTTGTGAAAACGTTTGGCAGTAGATTCTCGTTCAAACCCCGCCACTACAACTCAGCTGCTCCGCGTTGATTCTCAAATTGGCCGCCACAGCGCTAATTCCCATGCAGTGTCGAGAAAGGCTTTGTGTTTGTTTGTTTACGTTAAGGGGGTTATTGTCAAGTTAGTCTGTCTATGCGAACACAGCAGAATTGGTTCTCTATTTAACGTTTTGGTCCCTCCTGGGCCGTTGACGTTCTGGCTGCGTGATTTCTATTAAAATTTGCCGTGCTGCTGCTCTATTTCAGCAACACATTGGCGTAGATTCTTGTAGAGGTTATGTCAGTCTGTTTGTCTATGTACGGGAAAAGCTTTTCTTCGGGTCTTGTCGATTTCTCGCCTCTCGGTTTTGCCTTAGCTGCGGTGATCAGTGTCGTGGGTGATGCATCTGTTCTGGAGTTCAAGTTTCAAGTGTTTTTCGGTCGAATTTGGTCTCTCTTTTATACTAATTCAGGCTGATTGTTTACATCGACTTCCGGTATATTTGTGTAAAAATTCTTTCTAGATTGTTCGAGAATAAACGAAATGAAACATTATGGAACAAAATTCATTTCCGTCGAAGCTTTTAGAACAAATTTCTTATTCTTCATACTAAGGATATTTCAAAAATTACTCTGGTATTTATCAAACAGTTTTACATTAGTACTCACAATTTGCATGCCATTATTACATTTAGATTCTCTGTTTTCAACTAAATCTAGTGATACTAATTATGATTGGGTTTTAAATAAATTAACTCTAATAAGTAACACAATATACAACTCTCACCTTGGGTTGTCATTAAACTTCAATTTTTTAGAACAAAAATTGTTGTGAAACTATTATGTTTCTTCCACAATCTGAACATATAACATTACTATCTTCCTATAACAAAACAAACAAATTTTAACATATATAATACATAGATAATTACAATTTTACCTGGCCCCTGTCCATGGCCTAGGTTTCTGTCAATGTTTTAACACAATAATTAGTCTCTTTCTTTAACATATGTAGTATTTCACTAGTGTACACTCAGAGTTTATTATATTGTCTGTCTTTTGTGATACCTGGTTACTCTTTACATATATTATTTTTATTACAGGATGACATAGCATCATATTGATTGGTCTTGAGATGCCCTTTTTCATGGTGTGACAAATCTCACTCTTATAAGTTAAATTCTTTTATAATTGATCTTATTTTCAACTGAGTTTGTTCGTTTTTAAGGTATACTGAAGTATTGTACCATTCTATTTTATTTTTGTCAACATTTTGTAAATATTTAGCCAGATATGACTATTTTTGTACTGGTTGATTGGCTCCAGCCAAATATGTTGCTAACTCGATTATTACAATGTTAAAGTTAGTCAAATATATTAGTATAGTCGCTTTATATTATATTTCAACTTTCTAATGCAGTTTGGTTGCATTTTGGCAACATTAAATCCATAAATCATACAATATTATATGCCTACCACATGTTTTTAGTTAATACTGTTTTTGGCTATTTTGACTGACTTTTATTCATTTGACAGCTTTCTTTATTTAAGATAAATTGTTCACTTTTGTCTGCTTGACAATTACATATAGTTTTTATTTTAATTTGATAATAATTAATTTTTACATGGAACCTGAGTGTTTGGTCTCAAATCCAACACATTAATATTTTTTGTCATAACAAATATATAATTTTTATTTTAACTTAGATTCTTTCTAATAATGTATTTAAGTCATTTAATACATTTATTTTATTTACATTACATAATATAATAATGGATCATGTCCATTCATTCACAAAAAATAGTTCTTAATACTCTATTCAGACTTAATAATTAATGACTTCATTTTGGTTGATTCTGACATTATTTGTCTCTCTTATAGTGTCTTATGGTTTTTTCACTGTTATTCACTTTAATAATATATATGGGGTTTGTGTCTTAGTCAAAGTCTGGTCGTTTTTCATGTTAGTAGTAAAAATTATTAGACAATATTACACAATTTTTTTAGGACTACTTGGGTTCGATACTGTTCACCTCACCTTCCTCTTATGATAATTGCTACGTAAATGATTTCCTTTATGGAACGTTCTGTGACGTTACATATGCCTCTCCGTTAAAGTTGATAATTTTTGAAAAACATATCTTTGGTTTTGATGAAATTATCATCTCTATATTAACCTTTTATTAGCTTCTTTATATTTCATTCTTTTATCTTATAATTAAATTCCTGTACCACTCCTTTAATATATTAATCCAACTCAATATTCCTAGTTCGTTCTTTGTCGTATCACCTATTCCTTTCCTTTTTACCTTGATGTTAATTAATTAATCTTTGATATAATTCCCTATCAATTCCTTAACTTTCATAGAGGGTTGGGAGTCAGAGTGGCTCGCTATGGCATACATTCTCTGCCCTTCCCTATCTATAACTACTGAAATCAGAGGCAACACATCCCTGTCCAGAAAATAATAATTGCACCTTTGCAACAAATAATAATAATAATAATAATAAAAAAATACAATATTCAAAGATCATAGGCTCCTACACATAAATTCCCTTTCTTAAACTCTTCTGATTAATTCGCAATTATATTAATATATCGTTCTCCGCAGGTAAAATTATCGTTTAAAATCATTCAATGTTAATAGCTATATTTATATTCATCATTACCTTCTTATGTAACACACTGTTTTCCTTTTTTTTTTTCATTTATCATCTCCATTTAGTATCAAATATATGACAGTATTTCTCCTTCTTTTCTCCTTTATTAAGTGTCCATCTCGTAATATTTATTAATAATAATCTCTCTCATTCTCTAAGTACGGGTAAGCTGGTAAATATACGTTGACATGGCTATTGGAAATAAATCTTGCCTACGGTGGAATGTGTCCATCTCGTAATATTTATTAATAATAATCTCTGTCCTTCTCTAAGTACGGGTAAGCTGGTAAATATACGTTGACATGGCTATTGGAAATAAATCTTGCCTATAGTGGAATGTGTCCATCTCGTAATATTTATTAATAATAATCATTATACAATAATATTTATATTTATTTAATAATCTCTACCTCCTTTCTAATTGTGGGTAAGTTAAAAAAATTCACGTTAACATGTTTAGTCAAGGTACCTTCTCAATGATGCTGTATTTGACTTGGGTTTTTTAGTCATGGTACTTGGCCACTGATTGAGTATTTGATTTGTGATTTTTAATCATGGTACTTTTTCAATGATGTTTGGTTATACGTACCTTTTACTTTGTTACTAACCGTGTCAGTTACCTCATAGGTATTGTTTTTATTGTCTCTGGTGATCGTGAAAGGTCCTGTATATAAGAGTAGCAATTTCCTCGTTATGCCTTGTATAGCACTGGGCAATTCTCTATTTTTAACTAACACCTTTTCTCCTACTTCATATTTAATTGCCTTGGGCTGTGATTTGACATATTTTTTCCGCTGCTGTTCTGTTTTTTCTAACACCTTGTTATAAAATTTTGCCCTTTCAAATTGGTATGCGGGTTCGTCGGGAAAACTAATAATTTCTTTTATCTCTCGTGGTGGGGGTCTTTCGAACATAACTGTGTATGGCGACACCTCGATGGTATTGTGATATGAGAAATTGAGAAAATCCTCGGTTGATGCTACGTATTCATGCCATCTTTTCTGCTCATTATGGCAGTATGTTCTCAGTAACCGTCCTACCTCCCTTAACACTCTCTCGGCTGGGTTACTATTCGGGTGATATACAGACGTCTTGTACGTTTTTATTCCGTGTTCTCCCAGGTTTTCCTTCCAAAGTTTTCCCCTAAACTGGGTACCGTGGTCCGTAATTATAGAATACGGTCGGCCTACCTCCATTATATATCGCTCTATAATGATGTCTATTATCTTCCTGGTCGTTGCCCTAGTTATTGGGTATAGCTTTGTATATTTGCTAAAATGATCGAAGATGATTACGATAAATTTATATCGGTGTCTCCCACCGCTGCGTGGAAATGGTCCGCAGATATCGAGAAATACCTTTTCCAATTTTTCGGTGGATGTTATGGGTATCATGACCCCTTCTTTTCTCTCGTTATCACACTTTACTTTTTGACAAATATCGCACGACCGTATCGCCAGTTGCACCTTCTTATTCATCCCCTTGATGTATGTTTGCTCTTCCAATGCCTTCCTTACTTTGAGGGTACCCATGTGTCCGTACCTATCGTGATAGTCGATTATTAGCGGTCTCTCTATCGCTGGTGGAATTACTAATTTCCAATTCTCTTGGTGCGGGGTATTCCTTATAAACAAAGTGTCGTTGTGTATACAGTAATATCTGTTTATGACCTCATCGCCTTCCTGTACCCTTTTTCTAATATCTCCTAATTTTGGATCGGCCTCTTGTTGTGACTTTATATTGTTTAAAATATTTTTTAAATCTTCCCTGCTCCTAATAATGTGGTAAACCTTTGCTAATTGTTCCTTTTCGCCGTAGCAGGTTTGGTCTGGTATATTGACGCGAGATAGGACGTCGGCTGCTACGTTCTGTTTGCCGGGTATATATTCCCATGTGATATTATATTCTTGCAAGACCAAAACCCATCTCGTCAGCCTTCCGTGGTTCAGCTTACAATGCTTTAAAAATGATATAGATTTGTGGTCGCTTCTAACTGTTATGGGGTACCCTAATATATATGTCCTAAATTTACCGCATGCGAAAACTACACTCAACAATTCTTTTTCGGTAGTATTGTAGTTTCGTTCGCAACTGTTCAGCACGCGGCTAGCAAAGCTAATTACTAAATGGTTACCGTCCTGATCTTCCTGATATAGGGCTGCACCTAAACTCACGTTACTGGCATCGCAGTTTAGAAAAAATGGTTTTGTAAAGTCGGGATGATGCAACATTACTGTTTCTAAAAACTTTTCCTTTATGAGATTGAGCACTCCATCTTGCTCTGGTCCCCAAGTCCATTTGTCTTTAGCTGATAACTGCTTTTGGAACCTGGCAGTTAGTTCTGAGTAATTGGACCGAAACTTTCTGGAATAGTTACAGCTTCCTAAAAATGATTGCAGCTGTTTCCTGTTCTTTGGGGTGGGGAACTTCTGTATGGCCTCTACCTTCTCTTTGGATGGAGTAATCCCTTGTTCTGTTAAATTAAAGCCTAAAAATTTCACCTCATCTGCAATGAATTGGGACTTGTCTAATTTGAGGGTGATATTATTCTCTGATAATTTCTCTAACACCTGTTCAACCCTATTACAATGGTCGTCCCAATTCGCTGAAGTCACCAGTAGGTCGTCGACGTATACTGTCGTAAACTTCAGTACTTCCTGCCCCAATATTCTGTCCATTATCTTTACAAACACCGCCACAGAATTTATTAAGCCAAAAGGTAACCGCTTAAACTGATAGTTTCTGCCCTCGAATATGAATGTCATATATTTCCTACTATCAGGGTGGAGTTCTACCTGCCAGTAACCGCATACCGTATCCCATGAGCTTATATACTTGGTTCCGTGAAACTTTTTCAATATCTCCTCTATCTCCCCAGGTGATGTGCGGTCGTTAACAATCATCTTGTTGATCTCCCTAGCATCGAGACATATACGTAACTTTCCGTTCTTTTTTGGCACCGCTATGATTGAGCTGGTAAAGGGCGAATGACTATACTCGATTATGTCGTCCTATATCATCCTGTTTAATTCTTCCCTGACTTCGTTCTTTAGCGAGTAGGCGATCGGGTACGATTTCCTGTTATATTCCACCGGAGTTTTGAATTTTATGGTGCACTGATAATCTCTGGCTTTACCTGGAGCGTTTGAGAATATGTGTTTATAATTGTTGTATACCTTGATTAATTGTTCCGCCTGGGTTTCGCTGATCAGGCCCCTTGCTTTCGTCCTTTGGAAATCCCGTGTTTCTTCTAATTTTTCTAACCACAACTCTGGGTTTTCCTCCTGATATAACGGCATGTTTATTGGACGATCGGCACAATAATAATGGTTCACTATCGCTTGATAAGGTGTGTTGTCTGTACTATTTCCTTGGACATCGATTAAATTATTGGTCCAAATTCCCTTGTTAGTTTTTAAAGTTACCACCTTACCTTCCAAATCTATTACAGCATTGTATGGCCTAAGTATATCGCAGCCTATTAGGATACTCATGGGTAAATTATTCGCCACTAATAACCCTATTGGTATCGTTACCCCATTACTAGTCATCTCTAATGACACCTGTTTCTTTATTGATTTATTTTGCCTCCCCGTTGCTCCGACTAAAATGATGTTATTTATAGGCAGAGTGGGTATTGGTAAATTACTATTTTGTTTGATCCTCTCTAACTCAACACTATCGATAAGTGATACATTTGACCCCGTGTCAATGAGTAATATTGCTTCTATGCCATTAATATTTGCTTTGATCTGCACGATACTATTATTCCCTTGGTTACTATTTTTAACGATATTGTCACCCTCTTCTAATAACTCCTCTCTAATATCCTTAAGATAATTATTTATTCTTAGTATCATAGTCCCGTCTTTGTCCTGTGTACGTTTGTAACTAGTCACCCCATAATATTGGTTCAGTGAAGGGCGGTTTTCCTTTTCCACTGCTGCGTTTAGTTTAAATGAGCCACGGTCTCATTGGCCCGGTCTCCCGGAACATTGGGCTGCTGACCCGTCTGTGTTTCCTGCCTGACCTCGGGATTACCATTAATAGGTTGGCTATTCGTCGTGTTACCCTGGCTACCTGGCGCCTGTTGTGGGTAAAACATGTAAGTGGGTACATTGGGTGGATATGGCCGTCGGTTATTGGCCATTGTATAATTTACCTGGCGCCTATATTCGTGATTTCTCCTATCGCCTCCTCCTTGGTCTCCCCCGTTACGATAACTATTGCGTTGACCATAATTATTTCCCCTATAGTTATTTCCGCGATAACTGTTTCCCTGATGGTAGTTTCTATCGTAATTATTCCCGGTGTAATTACCTTCGTTTGGTCCCGGATAGTTGCGGTTATTTGGACCCTGAGTGTTATCACTTCGGCCATTTGGTGGGGTATTATTATTCTGACTATTTGTGTTCACGTTGTTACCGTTTCCACCTCCATTCCGGTTTGGTCCGTTATTGTTGTTATTGTATTCTACCTTACGATTGGGGGGGTTGGTAATCCTGGAACCTTCCAGTGGATTCACAATTTTCTAATAATTTGGCCAGATCGGCTATTTTACTGATCTGTTGGTATAATTGGGCATCTTTGATACCATAACTGTAATGTCCAGCTAATTGCCTTACCAAACATTCTTCTGGGATCGGCGGTATCAACTTCCGTGCTAAACATACCTTTCCTAGGAAATAAGACGTCGGGGACTGTCCATTGGACGCGTCGTATTTGTCATAGAATATGTCCATTCTTACCCTGTATCGTGCAGTCTCCGACCAATACTTGTCCTTGAACTGGCGTTTAAACTCGGCTAAATTCGTGATTTCGGGTCGTACCGCTATCCACCAGTTATCCCTAGTGTTTTTAAACGTTTCGTCAATCATCTCTCTTATCCTGTCCCACCTTGTTTCTCTATCTCTCCCAATAAACTCCTCCATTCTCTCTAAAAATTCCATTGGGTTTCGTCGATAGTTTTGGAAGTTGATTACTTCCCTGTTTTCACCATGACACGTATGAGTATTTAACATAGGTGTGTCTCTCAGCGCCTCCAATCATTCTTGCAGGTTTTTCTCTCTCTGGTCTATTTCCTGTATGCTATTTGTGTTAGTTTTTATTTGCTCGTCCAGCCTGTTAGCGATGTCATATGTTCTCTGCATCCTCTCGCTAACGTCTTTCTGGACTTCTCACAGTTCCTGCATGATGGCGTCTTGGTTCTGCCTTACCATGTTTTCGAGATTTTTAACATCTTGTTTGGTCTCTACTGTTTGTTCCTCTATATTTTCGAAACGTGTATTGTTTCCCTCCTGTAACCTTTCCAACTGTTTCTCCATGTTTTCGACCTTCCTGTCACTATCGATTTTATTATCATTGATCGTTTTGTTTACTGTTTCGTACTTTATGCTAATTTCCTTTTTCAGGGACTCTATACTTTTTTATTCTCCTCCTGAAATATCTTCAGTTTTTTCCCATTGTCATTTATTTTCTCGGTTATATTCTCCCTTAAAGATTCTATGTTTTTGTTATTATCCTCCTTCAGGGATTTTATTATTTCCTCCTTATCTTCCCGTCTATTTTTATTCATGGATTCTATTATTTCCTCCTTATCTTCCCGTCTGTTTCTCTTATTCTCCTCCTTATCTTCCTGTCTGTTTTTATTCATATTTTCGTTTAGCGTTCGGAACATCATCATTATTATGTTCGCGTCAACGCTTCCTGTTATTTTCTCTGGTTCGGGATTCTCTGTTTGTTCTACCATTTGTATGGGTTCTTCTCCCGTTTGTTCTTCTAATTCGTCTGCCGTTTGAAACGGTCTTTCCATTTCTAGTGTGGGCGGTTCTAATTCCGTTTCCTCCATTTGTACTGCCTCTCCGTCTTCCACACTTAACTCGGGTTCCACATTCTTCTTCGCCTTTTTTCCCTTAGGTTGCGGCATTTTGATCTGTTGGTAGTTGCCGGGCTTGTTCCGTTTTTTTCAAGCCTCACTAGTTGGGCTGCCAATTTATAACAAATAGAGATAGTGAGTGTAGTGTAAAAGTGTTGTATAATGTCGGGCGTTACCTCCGCGCACTTTTTGTTACTTACTGTTGACTGGAACCTCTGCGGTGATGTAGTCCTGTAACACAACTTAATACTATGTTTTTTTGTGGGCGCCACTTGGAATCGTTTGTTCCAAGAATAAAATGTGATTATTAAAGAAATTAAAATTTTTAAATCTTACTTCTATGAAAAAGTATAAACAAGTCAGTTTAGCTTGAAAAAATCAGGTAAGTTTAATGATTCTTCAAAACAAACAAATCGTCTGAAGGACTAACATTCATAAAAAAAAATTATACAATTGCAGAGTTACTAAAGAAGAAAATTTCACAAGTTATTATTATTATTATTATTATTATTATTATTGACAATTTTATATATCCAATCAAGTATCGGCTAGTGTTTTCAATTTTTTACTCAGTTGAAAAGCATGAGTTCAATACGTGAAAAAATCTTTACTCTCAGGACGTGACTCCTTTGAACTACCAAGACATATCAATAAGATGCCTTACAAGAAAAATTAAGTGATTTGAAGGTGTGTGTGGCATGTGTAGTATAACTGTGTGATAA
This sequence comes from Magicicada septendecula, assembly GCA_034769895.1. Lineage (NCBI taxonomy): Eukaryota > Metazoa > Arthropoda > Insecta > Hemiptera > Cicadidae > Magicicada > Magicicada septendecula. The sequence goes on from CM068374.1 coordinate 278,814,439, forward strand.
ATGTAACCAGGTAAAAAAATGACTTTAATTTTGGTAACTCATGTTCCAATGATTAATTAATCACGCACAGGACACTCCTCTCGGGTAGTTTTTTCAATCTCGCCTCTTCATATGTGCACTGAATCTATTTTAAGTCAAAATTGCGATCATTTACTATTTCCGCACTTTTTGTGAAAACGTTTGGCAGTAGATTCTCGTTCAAACCCCGCCACTACGACTCAGCTGCTCCGCATTGATTCCTAATTCCCATGCAGTGTCGAGAAAGGCTTTGTGTTTGTTTGTTTACGTTAAGGGGGTTATTGTCAAGTTAGTCTGTCTATGCGAACACAGCAGAATTGGTTCTCTATTTAAAGTTTTGGTCCCTCCTGGGCCGTTGACGTTCTGGCTGCGTGATTTCTATTAAAATTTGCCGTGCTGCTGCTCTATTTCAGCAACACATTGGCGTAGATTCTTGTAGAGGTTATGTCAGTCTGTTTGTCTATGTACGGGAAAAGCCTTTCTTCGGGTCTTGTCGATTTCTCGCCTCTCGGTTTTGCCTTAGCTGCGGTGATCAGTGTCGTGGGTGATGCATCTGTTCTGGAGTTCAAGTTTCAAGTGTTTTTCGGTCGAATTTGGTCTCTCTTTTATACTAATTCAGGCTGATTGTTTACATCGACTTCCGGTATATTTGTGTAAAAATTCTTTCTAGATTGTTCGAGAATAAACGAAATGAAACATTATGGAACAAAATTCATTTCCGTCGAAGCTTTTAGAACAAATTTCTTATTCTTCATACTAAGGATATTTCAAAAATTACTCTGGTATTTATCAAACAGTTTTACATTAGTACTCACAATTTGCATGCCATTATTACATTTAGATTCTCTGTTTTCAACTAAATCTAGTGATACTAATTATGATTGGTTTTTAAATAAATTAACTCTAATAAGTAACACAATATATAACTCTCACCTTGGGTTGTCATTAAACTTCAATTTTTTAGAACAAAAATTGTTGTGAAACTATTATGTTTCTTCCACAATCTGAACATATAACATTACTATCTTCCTATAACAAAACAAACAAATTTTAACATATATAATACATAGATAATTACAATTTTACCTGGCCCCTGTCCATGGCCTAGGTTTCTGTCAATGTTATAACACAATAATTAGTCTCTTTCTTTAACATATGTAGTATTTCACTAGTGTACACTCAGAGTTTATTATATTGTCTGTCTTTTGTGATACCTGGTTACTCTTTACATATATTATTTTTATTACAGGATGAGATAGCATCATATTGATTGGTCTTGAGATGCCCTTTTTCATGGTGTGACAAATCTCACTCTTATAAGTTAAATTCTTTTATAATTGATCTTATTTTCAACTGAGTTTGTTCGTTTTTAAGGTATACTGAAGTATTGTACCATTCTATTTTATTTTTGTCAACATTTTGTAAATATTTAGCCAGATATGACTATTTTTGTACTGGTTGATTGGCTCCAGCCAAATATGTTGCTAACTCGATTATTACAATGTTAAAGTTAGTCAAATATATTAGTATAGTCGCTTTATATTATATTTCAACTTTCTAATGCAGTTTGGTTGCATTTTGGCAACATTAAATCCATAAATCATACAATATTATATGCCTACCACATGTTTTTAGTTAATACTGTTTTTGGCTATTTTGACTGACTTTTATTCATTTGACAGCTTTCTTTATTTAAGATAAATTGTTCACTGTTGTCTGCTTGACAATTACATATAGTTTTTATTTTAATTTGATAATAATTAATTTTTACATAGAACCTGAGTGTTTGGTCTCAAATCCAACACATTAATATTTTTTGTCATAACAAATATATAATTTTTATTTTAACTTAGATTCTTTCTAATAATGTATTTAAGTCATTTAATACATTTATTTTATTTACATTACATAATATAATAATGGATCATGTCCATTCATTCACAAAAAATAGTTCTTAATACTCTATTCAGACTTAATAATTAATGACTTCATTTTGGTTGATTCTGACATTATTTGTCTCTCTTATAGTGTCTTATGGTTTTTTCACTGTTATTCACTTTAATAATATATATGGGGTTTGTGTCTTAGTCAAAGTCTGGTCGTTTTTCATGTTAGTAGTAAAAATTATTAGACAATATTACACAATTTTTTTAGGACTACTTGGGTTCGATACTGTTCACCTCACCTTCCTCTTATGATAATTGCTATGTAAATGATTTCCTTTATGGAACGTTCTGTGACGTTACAATGTTAGTGTTCAAGTTTTTGGCGTTATGGGACACGATTTATGTTGTCAAGTGCTGCCACAATTTCAGTAACCCCTCCCAGTTGTTCGTGTCTCACTCAGATCATTAATCGCGAACAAAACACCTGCTACAATTTAACACACAGGAAACGAAGCAAGGAAAGTTGTCCTAGGTTCATGCGTGAACTGACGGCGGAAAAAATTCGTAGAAAACGTAATAGGTAGCGTTGATGCGTGCTAAAATCATTACCTCCAGGTATTTAGCTGATGATAATCAAATAATTATTTGACGTTAAACAGCTGTAAATATAACGTGTGCTACACGAAGCACTGGATAATGAACAAGAATCCACTAGTAGTTTGACAGATTCCCTTCGCTTTAGAGAATCTGTTTTCTTAACTTACACATCAGGTGACCTTCGCTGATCATATACAGAAACTAGGGCGATTGCAGACGAGTGGCGGGTTGCCAGTTATCTTTACTAGCGAATAGAGTGCCGTTAGCTGTGACATTAGTTTGTGACAATAAAGTGCAAGTGTCAAGACTGATTAGTGCAATGGATTTTATATATTTATTTGCTTATCGAGTTTAGTAACTTTGTTGACTCAGTAAGTTTTTCTGTCTGTTTTAAATAAATAACAGATTTTATGTAACAAATATTGGTCTTTACGTAGGTAATCATTGTCCTACAGTAGGCTGTATTTTAAAGGAATTATGCACGAAAAGCTTTAAGCCAGACTGATAATTGTTTTCTTTCTCTGGTAATTAATCAACACTACATTTAAGGTATGGTGGATCCCACCACCTACGTAACAATGTGTATACTACCAGGATAAAAGAAAGAAAGAAAAACTCGTATAACGTGATTTGGCTAGACTTGGAAAACAGAAGTACAGTAATAGCAAAGTTTTAAACCTAATAACGCAAATCAGATGTTCCTTAGAGACTAGGAAATGAACAGACAACTGCATAAGACTACGGCAGTTGGCTGATGTTTAAAGTGTACATTTACTCTAGTATAATGTCACATGTCATTATGTTACTGTACTGGCTTGTATCTGTTATTCCTTTTTAAATGTAAGTGTTTGTTGGATATAAAAGTAGTCCTCAAGTAGAGGATGTACGTACAGAATAGTAACAGGAGATACGCAATTGCGAAGGTTTTCACTATCCGAGTCAACTATTTGATTATATAAAACTCTCGTTTTTGTCTATAAAACCTCCACAAAATTACTATATAGTAACAAAGGAAACAAAGTATGATTAAATCATTAGCCACGGACTGGTAACACTGGTTAACAAAAAAATATTTCTGTATGCATACAAACATTACGTACAGGTATGTATGACCGACAGGTAGAGAGCAAAAATGTCTCTTCTTGCATAAAATTGTAAAAAACTAAGAAGAAACGCTAAAACTATGACACTGAATAAAAACTAGTGTAATAACGATGTAAAACAACAAGATTACATTACCAGGTAGCCTAGGAACACAAGAGGGAAACTGTACAAATCTTTCTCCAATATGTATAAATGAGGATTAATGGAAAATCTCGAAACGAACTAAAATGACAAAGTGTCAAGCATTGGCGATCTACCCAATGTATGTGAGTACAATAACATGAATGAGAGATGACTGCACAATCAGCTACGGACATCATGAAGGTGCGAAATATTGCCGTGACAGTGATTGTGCGTGTCTGTGGGGGTGGCTCGGGCGTACGCGTGTGTTTTATTATGATGAATTGTTTCAGAACAATGTTATCGACTGACTGGCCGTGAGTCACTGATGATGATTGATGTCCGACACATGTAGTGTGTATGTACCAACCTATGTTTCTGTTGGATTGACGCAGCCGAAATTCAGTAATTACACGACCGAAACAATAGCTTCCTTAAAAAATAACATTAAAATAACTCATTAGTGTAATTTCCATTAATTGTACCATACATAGAAGCAACTTTACTCGTAAGCTTAACAATTTTTCATTGATGCTTACGTAACAAACTGAAAAAGTGAGACGTACATTCTGGTTTATGTGTCTTTCTTTATGACACTTATGTTACTATAATGCTATAAAAAACATAAAAAAAACAAGAGGTTTGTCAGACTGTCATGTCGCACAACAGGTCCTTATTTTATTATTATGCAAGTAATTTCAGTCAGAGTCATACAATTTCTGTTGTTGGAATTCTTGGAATTATTTACATCCCGCTTCACTCAAGGTGCTGTGAAAAACGTACCAGTTAATACAGTACAGTATATTAAACACGATACATTTTACATTGTTACGACGGTCCCACTGATCGTCGTACGGTACAGTGGAAATCAAAATACAGACACCAATGAAGCAAGGCCACACTATACTCCTGGCCGGAGTGCTGGAAACGTGACGTCACACTAGACGCCGAAACGAAACAGCCGCTAATGCTGTTTACTGTGTCGCGTGCTCAAATAACCTTTCCTACACACACCTGTAATGGTTTACCTGAAGATGTCCTATATGGTTGTAATCTGTATGAACTAACAAAGACCTTGGTATGAAAAAATGTAGAGTTTTGTGAACAACAACAGTTATATTTAGCATTTGAGAAAGTGCAATTTACACGAAGGATGTAAAAAAGCTGTGAATCAAGGTAATTGACAGCTTATCGGGGAAATAACTTTTCAAGTTTCTTTATGTAGATAAACAGCCAAACTTTCGTATTGTACAAGATTTTATACTATGTATGATAAGTAGTATCAGAAGCGGGGTAAGCAGAAAAATTAAAGAAATAACCGATTACTAACTGCTCAGTATTTATTTACAACAATATTTGATCATTTGAAGATGGTGCATTACAATCTCGTATTGCCTTACGTCTAACATATTTACATGTAATTTCAAATCTACTTACAATAAAGTTATTTAGACTAACTTAACAATTCTGTGTCTAACATTTATCTAAGTTAACGCTGAACTTGGCTAAAATTTGTGTATTTTTCTCTTTTTGTCCGATTTGACATCATTCTGAGCATCTTTCCTTTTTTTATTGAATTTGTCATTACGAGATTTTGAATAATTGTTTAATAAGATGTTACAAAAGGAAAATAAACATTTATCGATAAGTTTGTTAAAATTAATTTTACATATATTACAATTTCTATGTGGATGATGGATGTCAATAAAACCTAAAACAGTGGATATTAGCGCTACTCTCTGATTAGTGGACAATAAAAACTGTGTTTCGTATCTGTCAGATACAATTAATGTAAACACTTTGAAAGCTAAATTTAGTACTTCCATCACATAATCTGAAGGGTATTTTAAAGATCCTCTATTAATAACATTAAAATAGTAATTGTCCTTTTGTGGTACAACAGTAGACTCGGTATTTGTTGTAGTAAAGAAATCTGTACACCCAGTGCAAGAGTTATTTTTTAAAATACTGTGTACCAAGTAACCACCAATATAAACAAGGCCTAAAGTGTCATTTTCTGATAAGGTAACATCAGTTATGTCTACCTGCAGGTCATCAAAAATTTGATTACTGTTGTCATGCATATCATTACTATCGCTTTCTTCACAGTCTGATGTGGAAATAAATAAATCTTTGATACATACTTTACTGTGTCTAGAGGAGTAAATATCAATAAAACTCAAAGTTTTTAGTTTTTTTTCTGATTCCAAAACCTGCTTGACTGATACATGGTAACATGCACCACTCATCTGTCTATACTGGCTAAATCTGGCCTCTAACGGATCGGTCTGAAATTTGCCAAGTAAAACATATGACAATTTCATGTCTCCTAAGAGAAACGAAATAATCTCCATTAAAGTGTTAACAGTATGTAGCAATGCTACATGTGTTTCATTGGTTAATTTCCCTCTCCTTTTAGCTTTTGTCAACTCCTCCCCTTGAACAACAAGTTCATCCCATTTAACTAACCATTTACTAAAAGACTTCAAAAAAACAAAATTAGTATCTGTTACAGACTGGATTGGTTTAAAGTTTTCGTCATTAAATTTAACTCCCTTGTACATATGTTTTACGTTGACAATCTTCCACCACTTTAAAATGACCTGAATGAAATGTGCTGTACTACTCTTAGTTTCTGTTTTAGTCAATGACGAATTTTCATTCAAAGCAGCAATATTTTTCTCGAAAATAACCTACAGCACAAATGAACATTTTGCCTCTCTATTGATGTTGGGTATAACACTTTTTTTGACAGTGCAGGAGCCAGTTTAACACAGTTATTTTCCTCACTTAAATGTAAGATTTTGAGATCTGATACACAAGCCATTTCTTTTACGTCATTTTTGTCGAAATTTGGAAACACAAATGTTTGTCTGTTATCTACTTGGTTTAACCAGTTATTTCTAATACATTTAAACAAGTAAACTGGATCGAACATAACATAAATATTCTGTGACTCACAGTAAGGGTTTACAAATTTTGTTTGAAGAGTGCCTCCACAAAATCGTTCAAACGTATTTCTGTTTACCCTGTTGTTATCAGATATCAAACAAAATACTTTAAACCCTATCTCAGTAAGTAGTTTTATTACTAGATTTGTTAAGGTGAACAGCATATCACTAGACAAATTTTTAGTAGGGAACAACCCAACGACATCTTTGTATTTGGACATAATTGAGGAAATCATAAAAACTTGGACTGTACTTGCAGGCTCTGGTGCATTTTGGTCTTTAACTACTAGACCCTCAACCTTCCCACCCTTATAAGTGATTTCGGGCTTAACATAAATTTCATCAAGGAGTAGGCAGCACAACTTTTCATTTTCTTCAAGGACACTAACTTTTTTCTTTAAGTAGTCCGTGTGGCCAGATTGTAAACCTGAAGTGTTAACTCCTAATTTAAAAGTAAATTTATTTAAATATTTTGGGTGTGGCATTGTCAGAAGCTTAGCTACCCTGATATAGTTATAGGATCCTGGGAAAGCAAAAAGTAAAGTAGCGAACCAAACTAAAGTATTTACACAATAACTGACTTTCTTTTTGAATAGTAAATTAAATTGTTCCTGTAAAAATGTTAACCTTTTGCTTACATCAGGATTATCCAAACAGTCATCAATTAGACTACCGAGAGAACTATTTACAGAGCTGATGTGGTCTTCAGTACTACAATTAATATTAATCTGCCTGTTCTCATTAAATAAGTATTGGAGTAAAGCGTTTAACTGTGACCATAAACATAGACGTTTTCTACCATAACTAATTTCTAAAATCTTTGGATCATCGTTAATAATTATGTCATCTCTTGATAATACATTAAAAGACAAATCGTTACTTATAAGTAGACTTATCAATACTTTAACATTACCTCTTTTGGTTTGATAAACAGAGAAAAAATTTAAAGTGTCTTCACTGGCGTGCAAATGAAAATGTTTAATGGCATGGTCATCACACTTAAGTTTATATCTTTCTTTAATATCACTTAAGCTATTTATAGTGTCTAATATCTTTACTTGGCTCTTCCGATCCTCTTCTCGCTGCCGGATTTCCTCTCTCCTGCTTGCAGGGTCTCTTCGAGGGGGAGGTAGATTTCTCGTCAAATATACGGGTTGGTTTTCAAAAACTTGGACATGCATCTGCAGCTAATTTCACACGCTGTCGTTTTACAGTCAAGACGGTGCCGTCGGGTTTTGTCACCGAGTCCTCTCGCACGATATAACGTTCGTCGAAGTGACGAATGCAAACAACAGATCGTTTGCTGGGCGTGAAGTTTGCTCTGTGAATGGCATTTAGCCATTTTTGACACTGGATAGGATCCTCCGGGAATCTAAAAACACTCACTGAACTATCTGTGTTATAATTGCTTTTGCATCCTGGTACGCAGCATGAAGTTGGCATGTTTTAATATTATTATCACAAATGTACTGAATGAAAAACAGTTGCAGCAAAACTTCGTATACGAATAGAAACACGTGTGTAAGTGTATACTGACTAAAAAGCATTGGGCTGGTGGCGCGAAACGGTCCGGCGCCTACTGTGACGTGGCACGTGGAGTGGAGGGGGTGACTCCGGCCAGTAGTATAGTGTGGCCTTGAATGAAGTCGGTGATAACCGGGTTTAATGAGTAACAAATAACAATTTCAAATCAATAACTTACCCTCATACAGTAATTCTAGTTAAATTTGTCCACACACAATAATAATATCAATTATTAGAGTTCCACACTAATTATAACACAATAATCACTTCCCGTAACAACCACTTCAATCCACACTTGAATAAATTGCCTAACGTAACTAACTGAGAAAGCCAGCCGCTTTGCTTATATAGGTAACGAATATGTTACAGAATAACTTTCCTTTTGGCGTGCCAGACTTATAATGCGTATTTCAAGTGCTCTCGAACAGTCTCGACGGTGTACTTCAGTACAACGTGAGTGGACGGCCTTGACACAGACGAGGCGCGCTGAGATAGTTGAGAAGCGGGTAGAACGACACTCTCGCCTTTTCGAGTGCGTTCCGTAATGCGTAACACTATTGTAAATTATGTTATGGGTTTTAATAATATATATTTTATAAAATTTTCAGACAATTTGTAGATATTTGTGTAGATTGCATAATAAAAATACATTTTATTTTGTTATGTCTTTTCTTGAGAATTTAATTCAATCAGTTGTAGTCATCTCTGAGGATGACTAACGTACCCGCAGTCGAAACACCTGAAACAATGAAATGAATTCGACTACAGTTACACAACCCCAATACTTTAAATTTTATTCAATGCCATGTCGGCTGTAAAGGGCTGAACGCTTACATTGTAACATTTATGAATATCTGATTTTTTTCACACAACACGAATCGAACAGCAAAAATTCCATAGAAACACATAAGTTTAGTTTGCTACGCAAAAACATGTTTAACCAGTTTTTCATATTTCTTGATACATACAAAATTGTTATGTCTGGCAAACAAGGTGGTCACACACCACCGTAAAACCGGGAAGTCTTTGTAAATTCGTCGTTCAATGATACTTTTAGTCCGACTGCAGGAAAAGCCCAAAACATTCGTGTTAAAATTCGTATTAGTTAATTTAATATTCTGTTTACATCTGACAAAGAAATATGTTTTCTAACAAACGTACTGTTTTTACTTCTTTGGCACTAATGCTGTAAAAAACCACAAGGTTTACGTGAAATAATAAAATTATATTTTTGTAACTAATAATTTTTGGTAATTACTAACAAAATTAGCTTTTATCAGGAAAAACGCTTGAAAAAGTTAATAAAGTTAGCAAATATTTATTCCCAATTATTATTAACAAGAAAAAGTAGACAAATTTATTTAACTAAATTAACAGTAGTTAAGAACAAAGAAATTTTAACTAAATTTTGAATTAATAACAGCAAGATTAGTTACTAGAAAGTTGTAAATTTTCTACAAAGATTAGCCTTAATAATGAAAAGTGATCGTGAAAACGATAAACGTTAGATTTTATTATACAGAGATGATAGATTCCAGTTGTATGAGTACAGTAACAATTTTCTGTTAGTCTTTTACAAAACGACATTCTACATATAAAAAAAGGAAAATAGAAGTACAGCAATATTATACATCATATAGGTCAAACAAAATAAAACAGAAAGAGACAAACTACAATGGGGTCAGCCTCTCCTGACGTTATCAAAATTGTCATACTTCATAATGAGACTGTTTTGTACCGCACAGAAAGCTATATGAAACTGAATCTGAAAACCATATATCGTGTATGTTTTGCTATATATGTTGACCTTATTTCTCTATGGCGTTTTTTCTTTCGTATCGTATTTAAATATAACACAAATCTCTGAATGAGGCAGTTAATTACAAAGTGCTGTAGTCATAAATGTTCCTCTTTCATTCTCTCCGCTTCTGGTTGCCTGTTTGTACGTCTGTCTGTCTGTCTACCCCATCTCTCTCATCTCTTTTTTCTCTTTTCCTCTCTCTGTCTTCCTCTTCCTCTAGTAACTTGTCTGTCTCTGACTGTCTATCTGTCTCCGTCCTCTCTCTCACTGTCCCTTTATGTTTCTGTATCAGTCTCTTTCCACGTTGTTCAATTTTCTAATTTGTTCTGTCGTAATTGTGGACGTGTAGTGAAATAATGGAAATTACAGTGCATATCACTACTCCTTTATATTCAGAGTGATTATAGTTCATATAAATAGTTTGCATTATTTGATTAAATTGTTGGCAACGCCTGTGCCCAATTAAGTGCAGCATAATGGTGAACGGATTAATTGAAGACATTATAAAGAAATAATTTAAAATGATCAATTAACAATTGAACAGAATACAAGGATTCGAGCTGCAGTCGAAGAGGTAGAAGGCAGAAGGTCCAAGTGCTAATGACACAGGAAAAAGTGTACACCTTCAAGGAGACTCCTGGGACACTATGAAACAAAAGGAAGATTTAAAATCCTACCAGCTAGAGGAGAAGTCTGTATAATATTGTTTCCAAGCTTCAGACGACCATGCGAAATCTGACTGACAATGTATTTGTTAAAAAGAAACAGTCGTCAAGTACAACTAATAGGCCGCCACTACTAGACGATGTACATAGTCTTTAGCACGACTACTGTCGAGTGTTTCTGTAACGTATGAACTGCTACGGACTACCTTTGTATGTTCACAATAAAATGTGATATACATATACCTGAATTATTCCGCGTTTGACCACCAAATGCTCCTTGGAGGGATTAAAGTTTTTAAATATTTAGTGGTTTAAACATTCTGAACTTTGGCAAGTGAAAATTATATTGTCACATCTAGTGTGATAGAAAAATCTACACATTTTATGAAGCAAGAAACAGTAACAGAGGAGAGAGGAATCTTAACTTTGACTTGAGGAACCAGCAAGTTATATTGCCCAACGTTGTACAGCGATATATAATAATGATAACATTTGATGAAGAGGAGTGGAGAAATTGAATGAATACAAAATATGAGAGAACGAAAAACAAAGTTCTGAATGTTATTATGAGAGAACAGACGATTTTAAATGTAAAGACAATTGTCGAATAGACGTCCTTGTCCTTTGAAAAGTTAGCTATTTAATAAAAGGTTTTTACAAGAAACGACCAAATGAGTTGTTAGTGAATAGGGAGAGTTGGCCTTATTTAAACAAAATCTACGGACACAGTAAATAACGGAGGACATTGTACGTAAACGGAGTATTTTACCATGATATGAAAAGAAAAAAGTTGTAGTAAAACAGAAGAGCACCCAAGAGGATATTAAGGAAAATATTTGAAGTGAAATAAGAGATATACACTGTAATCGAAAGACTAACAGTTTTAAATATCACTTTCTCTTAATGTTGAAATAAGTTAACGGAATCAAAATGAAAGCAACGCCTACAAGCTGTACTAGAAAATAGAATTGACACTTAGGTTGAATTAGTGCTTAACAACGATGCAGTGTCAAGGTGACGTAGGAAATGAAACAGAATCAGTAATAACGTGACTAACAATGAGTTATAAATAAAACGTTTCAGAAACACGTTTGGAGACATAAAAAAAGAACCTAGCGATACAGTGTTGTGTTGTGTACCATTAATCATAACCTCTACAAGCAAAGCCAAATCGGAGCAGTTCCTTATCTTGTTATTTTACTGCGATCCATGTGTAAATTACTGAACTATCGAAGAGAGTTCTTAGTTTTGTCTGTTTGAAGGATATTTCACGTTACTTTTGAACGCATCAATCGATTTTTGTAAACCTTAGCGTGCGTGTCTATTCGTTTACCCCACAGACTCCAATTATTTTTGAGATTGATCCCCCCCCCAAAATTAAGGGAGGGGGGAAATGTAAGAGTTTGTGAGGGAGAAAAATTGTAAGATAATCCCAAAAGCCCATGTGGGGTAAAAAAAATTAAAGGGAAGTTTAACAAAATCTGGATATACTTTTCAGTTTTTAAAATTTCAAATTTATTTGACGTCAGATTTCAAAAAGTTAGAGAAAATTTTGATTAAATTTGCAAAAATTCATGTAAACTATCAAATTAAAAAAATGTTTAGCCTACTAACATCTAAATGTAGAGTTAAGTTTTTGAATTTTTCAAAACTTTAGGACCCAAGGGCATAAAAAAGAGATCAAACAGTCGTAACAATTTGTAAAACTTTGTGAAAATCCAGCAGAGCATCAGACTAAAAGTAACCCAAATCTGAGTGGTTTGATTGTTTAATGTTTATTCTATGATTATGTGCTCTATAATATATATTATTAAAGAAATAGTAGATTAATTGGTATTTTGTAATTTTTTCCATATTACAATTTTTCTAATATCAAAATTATCTAATAATATATGTACTCCGTCCAAAATAGTGAGCGAGTTCTTCAGTTCAGGGAGCGCACTAGTTTACTTTGTGTCCACATTTATAGGGTATACGTATGCAGTTTTCTTAAATACAATTTACACAAGCTAATTATTTCAGCAATTGTTGTTACTGTAACGAATAGTGTGTTGCGGAGTTGTGTATCTTTGTATGTGAGTTTTTGAATTAAAAGTAATTATAACTGGTCCGTTAAATAAAACTTTCAATTGACCAACTGCTTTCAACGTTGTGTAGCTGGTATCGTAAGAGGTGTATAACCACGCACTCTTGAAGTTTAGTGTTTTTATGAACCTTATTTTACTACAGAAAATTACTATGTATTGTTAATCCTTGTATCTAAATATTAATGAATTACTATTATAGCCTTTACCAATGTTTACTCTAGTTTGACATAATAAACGTCATCTTCTTTATAATCGATTACATTATTACGACTAGCGTAATTTATGTGTTTTTTTTTCTGGTACTATCTTACAAATTATTTATATGGTTGGCAATTTTAAGATATTTTATCGAATACTTCTTGTAATATACGCAGTGAGGTTAAAGAACAGTGCGGGGTATTTTCTTTGTCTCTTCCTAACATCAACGTCGCATGGGTGTCTCGATGAGAAATTACTCTGATAAAAATAATTATATTGTAAAAGGTAAAACTACACCTAACACACTCACTAGTACAGGCGCGTACGCGCGCATAGTATATGTTATTGAATTGTAATTACTTCTGCAAATAGAATGTTCTCACATTTTATCGTTTATTTAAACCTGACATAGAATATATATCTATATCGTTCTGTGTCAATAAAGGTTTCGTTTGATTGTTAATGCTTAAATCAGTTAGAGCCTCTAATTATACAGATGTAGTCTCTAAAACTTGTGTCAATTTCACATAAAACGATAAACTATAAGAACATTCAACTTGCAGAAATAATCATAAAATATATTGTATTGCAGAAGTAATATATAGACCTATAAAGTACACGAATCACGCAAGAAACTTCACAAG
>CM068374.1:280030533-280360533 GCA_034769895.1 Magicicada septendecula
AATAAATAAATAAAAACTGTATATCAGTAGATTCAAAAAAGTATAGGCTATAACTTTTATAGGAAGGGTTTTTACATAATATGACATATAAAAAACATATAGCGCAAAACTCAAAAGTTTCAAAGTAAAAAATCCACTTTTCCACATATTTTCTTAAATTTATCAAAAACTATAAGGTTTAACGTAAGTATGAAGAGAACCAATATTTCAGCCCATGTAATAACAAACAAACAGAAAAATCTTGAACTTGATCCGATCATTAGTAACAGAGATAATGGCTGTTCCGTAAATATTGGCATTTTGAACATTGAGGGGGCTGGTGGGGGGAAGAAGCTCAAGAGGGATTTTTGGGGACTTTTGTAAAAACGTTCCTCTGGTAGTGATCTATCAATGGGGTAAAAATTACCTTTACCCTGATTATTTCCGAAATTTGATGTTTTGGGGTCTTTATTGACTGGGCTATAATGTCTGGTCACTAAATGTCAGCGGTAATATACAGGAAGTCATGATTCCAAGAAATTTTGTTGCTGTGTACAGGTCAGCACGTAAACATAAATAATACAAAATTAGCCAAGACAATCACACTTAGCGTTATCGTTATCGCAAGATATTCTAAGCGAGAGTAGGCTACCTGAAGATATCTGTGTGAGGGAGAAGCCTTCTTACTTAGTAACAACATGTTTATTTATGCAATTACGACATCCAAATGCATAATACACGTATACTCTGCTTCAGAGTCAAGTCAAGACCATACCCTACAATCCATTAATCACTCGTTCTCCCAGTAAAAAGCAAGCTAGGTGAAACACTCATAATAAATTCCTGCCTTGTAAATTCTTTACAAACAGCTGGGCATAGATAGGAAGTAGCCAACTAAATGAGACAAGTAAAAATAAAAAGTTAGTAAATATTTATTGTCTTTTTCGTCTTATTTTATAAACGTAACTAATAAAATAAATTATTTTCCAACCTTCTGAAGTTCTTCGCGGGCCTAATATTTTCCTAATAATTCCTCTTTCCAAAATTTCTAATTTGTCTAATTTGTCTCGTATATAATTCAATGCTAGACATTCACTTGCATATAGGCATTCTGGCTTCACTACTGTACTGTAATGCCTTATATTCGCATTTTTAGGTATGCACTTTTTATTGTAAATATCTTTATTTATACTATATACCCGTTCCATCTTATGAATCCTTTCTTGTATAGCAGATTTTTCCAAGCCATTCTCTTGAATTAACTCTCCTAAACACTTAAATTTTTGAACCCTCTCTATTCGAACGATATCCGTTACCAAGAAGTTTGGCTCGTTTTTAATGTTTTTGAGAAATTTGTTTTTTCTGCAGAAATTCTTAAGCCTGTTCTACTGGCTATGTCCTCTAAAAAAATTAACTTGTGTTATTGCAGATGTCAGATGTTCAGAAAGTATAGCAAAGTCATCTGCGAATGCCAAACAGTTTACTTCAATACGTTTGTTCCTTCTTCCCAACATGATTGGTGATATTTTGCATTCCTTTAATTTTTCATTCCAAATTCTCACTACTTTCTCCAGGACACAGTTAAAAAAAATTGGGGATAACCCATCACCCTGGCCTACATTATTTTAATATATCAAAGTATAGAAAGTATAACAGAAACAATGAGAAAAAAAGACTATTATTTTTTGGACAATTAAATAGAATGGACGACAATAGGTTGACCAAGCAAATCTTCAAATATCTGTGGGGGAAGAAGTCAACATCAAGTTGGATTAAAGAAGTCCAAAAGGATTAAGAAAAAGTTAATATACACGCAGAAGAAGAAATTGAAAAAGACGTTTTTCGGGCGAAAGTGTTAAAAATGGAGGGAGTCCAGGGTAGGAAAGAGAAAACCCCAGGTTCAAAGTGGACTGAAGACAGGAAGAAGAGACACAGTGAGAAGATGAAATAAAGTGATTGATTCGAATAAAAGGAAAGAACAAAGAGTAAAGAATTGAAATTGGCATGTGGTCCCTAGATGGCCGATACGAAAAAAAATTATATTATCATTTATTTCTTATTTTATCATTTATCATAAATTATTTTATTTTGTTATTGCTCCACATACATATGTGATATTCTTTTAACTCTAAAGAGGAGAAATGGTGTAGTTGCAAACGACACATTTGAAATGTCTTACAGTCCTAAAATATTTACTTTAACAAATCCGTTGAACCATATGATATAGTGGAGCTTTGTTTTTTACCATACATTCCACTCTTATTTAGAGTTCACTTTTTAATGCTTCTTGAGATTACCTTTACTCGAGTCTTCACCCTAAAGACGACTATTAAGTTTTATAAAAACGTAAGTTAGTATTAAATACCCGAGATGTTTTAATTCTTTAATTATAGAAGTTTTTAAATTCCGTAATTTATAATCTAAGTAGGTAGGAAAAGAAGTTATTACTATTTTACGTAAATTATGTTCGACTGTTTACGCGGAAGACGCACATAAAAATACTCAATTATTGACCTTGTCAGGCATTATGTCTGCGTAAACAACAATAAATAAAATAATACAGTCCGTGACAATCTCTTAAGTCGTGGACCTAACAGTATAAATAAACACAAGGACATTCCAGGAAATCGTAGAAGAATTAGCGAAACTGTCCGGCGCCTTCTTTGTTTTTGCGTCATTATCTTAGTTACCTTGACGGCAAGGACAATTCAGTCAGTGAACGAGCTGTTTTATAGCGCCTAGACTAAATGTTTAGCGCTCGTTGATGTTATAAGTGCCATTAAGTGTTACATATTCATTTTATCTGTCAGGTACACTCAGTGACTGTTATCTGTTATATATTATATGTAGAAGAAATACTGTGTAAATGTGTGGCGCCTGGTAGAAATATTCATAAAGTTAGTCATCGTTACTGTTCCTGTCTCTGGTTTTCCAATGATACGGCTGTTCCAGTTGCTTAGAATATTCATCTCTATGACAGTAACCATAATGAAATATGTACAGACATAACTACTGATTGGATATTGTATTGCTATAAATTGTTACAGTACATAACCCTTGTTAAACTAGTTGAAAATTGTAAAGTTTTTATAAAGGTTAGATTAAAGATAAAGGCAAGAATGTTTCCGCCACGTTGGATTGGCTGAAGTGTCAACTTGTAGTAATAATATCAAATATAGTAAATGATTAAATATTTTACATTATTGTTAATAATACAATTTTTTACAAAAATATATTTTATTTAGTAAATTACATATAAATTACATATATATGTAATTTACAAAATAAAATATATTTTTCTACAAAGTTTTATTATTAATAATAATGTAAAATGTGTAACATGAAAAATTTGAACATTTATGAAAAAATGAATAAAATAAAAATATTAATGTAATATTAACCAATGTGTGTAAAAATTTAAAAATAATTAACTTATAACTATGTACGTATTATCGCAAATAAGCAAAACTCAATTAATCATAAAATGTTGAAGTAGTTTGTAAGAAACAGACATAAAAATCATACATAGACGTAGTCAAGGAATCGCATCCATTATGTGAAGTTAGGTACTATAATAAATTTTATAAATTATAAAGGAGTGTAAATTTCAAACGAAGTGTAAATAATAGAAATATCGGTATGGAGAACCATACATGGCTTCCATGTTCTAAGATTTATATTTAAAACCATTTTCAAAATGAAATATTTCGATAAAAACTACTTCTTTCTTCAGCCTTAACCACAGTACTGTGGTCACTAACGTATACCACCTCACCTTAGCGCACTCGATTTTCACTGATGATGGCAGTCGACGGCACTGCCGAAACGTCTGGTCTTGCAGAAAACATTGGACTACGGCCAAACAGCCCAGGAAGGAATTTTAACAACAAACTACTACTTTGTTGCCGATAACGTAGTACACATAAAAATTATCCCCTCCCCCTTCAACTATAATTTTGGTTTATAGAAAATTACCCCCACCCCGTTCAACTAGCCTCTTCATTTATAGATATTTCATCTACGTTTCTACAGTGGATTATTAAGATCTTCTTATCAGGATACTTTATTTATCAAGATTAAGTACTTTACTCTTGTTACAAAAAAAAAATGTTTCAGGTAAACTGCCCTTTCCCCGTAATCGATCTTCACCAAAATTAATAGGCTTTGAGTATTCTACAACTCAGGTACATATGTAAAAAATTATTTGATTCTGTTTGAATTTACGTCAGTTATCGTTCGTCATGACAAAATTTCTCTTGTTACAACATAAAATGTTGCAGGTAAACTATCCCTTTCCCTTAACCGATCTTCACCAAAATCAACACGCCTTGAGTTCTCTACAGCTTAGAGACGTATGCAAAAACTTATTTGATTATGTTTGAATTTACGGCAGTTATCGTTCGTCATAGAAAAAATTAACCTTGTTATCACATAAAATGTTGCAGATAAACTACCCCTTTCTCTTAACTGATCTTCACCAAAATCAATAAGTCTTGAGTCCTCTATAATTCAGGGATGCATACAAAACATTATTTAATTCTGTTTGAATGTGCGGCAGTTATCGTTCGTCATAGAAACAATTACTCTTGTTAAAACATTAAAGGTGGCGGGTAAACTACCCCTTTCCCTTAACTGATCTTTACCAAAATCAACAGACCTTCCGTTCTTCACAATTTAGAAAAATATGCAAAACATTATTTGATTCTCTTCGAATTTACGGCAGTTATCGTTCGTCATAAAAACAATTACCCTTGTTAAAACATAAAATGTTGCAGGTAAACTACCCCTTTCCCTTAACCGATCTTCACCAAAATCAACAGACCTTGAGCTGTGTACAATTCAGGAAGGTGTGCAAAAATGTATTTAATTCTGTTTTAATTTACGGTTGTTATCGTTTGCCATAAAAAAAATTACCCTTGATAAAAACAACGTTGCAGGTAAACTACCCCTTCTCCTTAACCGATCTTCACCAAAAACAATAGATCTTGAGTACTCTACAATTTAGGGCTGTATGCAAAACATTATTTGATTCTGTTTGAATTTGCGGCTGTTATTGTTTGCCATAGACAAAAATCTACAGACAGATAGATAGACAGACAGACACTCACACAGACACTTTTCGAAAAATGACAATTTTTCATGTTTTGAGGGTAGTGCAATCAGAATCTGCAATTATCTCGAACACGATTTTTTTTGCCATCACCATACTTCCATTTCCTTATGGAAATGGAAGTAAAAAAATAAGTGTAATTATAGTACACTGTGAACATGAAAAGCCGTGTTATAAATAAAAATAGGAAAATAAAACATTATAATATCAAACTAGGACTAAATGAGAAAAAAATATTTAAATTGTTTTAAATAAAATTAACATTAATAATTTGTTATAGTAATTTAAAAAAGTAAAAATTAATTGCATTATACTAATTGCTTGTTTGTAAATTTTCTTTTTTATTATATGTGCTGCAATCTATATGTTCATGTTTTAAAATAAAAATTTAATTATTAATTGAGCATTTTGTTCGATTTCCATCAGCACTAGTACCAGTAGTACCACAATGTTTATATTACAAGCTGATGATATTTGGAATAAAAAACAGTTTAGTTACATAGGTTTGATGACAAAATAGGTACGTAGAGAAATATTCTGTATGACGTACTCCTCCCACGCCCGCGCGCGCGTGTTTTTGTAACTTGTACGTGAAATATTATCGTAATAATACTATGCAAATGAATTACTAGAAATGTTAATTAGAAGAATCTGTCATTGTAGGTCGCTAATGCAACAATATTAAAGAAGATGGTGGATACTAGAAAAAACTTTGCAAAATCACCACTGATTCGTATATTGGCAACCTGACATATTGGTAACAGGAAGTAACTAAACACACAAACATTGTGTATTTAGTTATACTACAATTGTGTAAACATTATACTACAATCTTTGTGTGAAAAAGTAGAAAGAGTTAAATATCTCATTCCTCATTTTGCAAATAATTCAAATTTTTGTTGCATTAATCCTATACTTCTCGTACCATGTCAGGTTGCCCAGACATTGGCAATTACGTAAATTGGTGAACCGATCTTATTTTCAGATATTTTCTATATCTGCTCCTTGCAGTGTATTTCGGTCCAGTTGCGGATGATTTTTTTAACCGTAAGGTCTGGTTCTTTCTAACCCTCTACGGCCTTCTATTTTGCCCTTCGTTATCAGCTAGAGTATACGCATCGATCATCTCTCAGTAGTACCCAAGATTTGACAATTTTCGACATGTAACAGCTCTCAGTGTGTCTCTCGAACTGCGTTTTTGACTACTCAAGACAGCCTCGTTGTTTTTTGTAGCTTTCCAGGGTATTCTGAGCATTCTTCTATGTAACCACATTTTGCGTTACTCCAAGTGATTTATTGTTGCAGTTTTCAGCGACCATACTTTAGCCTTATACAATGGAACACACCATACATAGCATCTAGTCATTCCTTGGGGTTGCTGTGTTGTTGTTACACAGAAATGTTCTGATTTTTTAAAATTAGTATAATAATTAAATACGTATTATATGTAATACATATTATACATATTTATTTGATAGCAGTACATTTTAATTAAATATACATGAGTAATTGAATTACGGGACTTTATTTCTTCTTCTAAATCAAGGTGATTGGTGATACACAAGTAGAATCTCAAAAATTTAGAGGGAGGGACTGTTCTGATATTTTCTTCATTTATTTTTGTGACTCGGTATGGGTTACAACTACAGAATATAAACTCCGATTTTTAACGTTTATGTTTAGTCCTGTATCATGACCCAGAGTGTGAATACAGTTCACAAAGTGTTTTTAAGACCTCAAATGTTGTCACTTAATATGACTGCTACAAAGCACTGCTCATACAATCACTTCAATCCAAGTATAAGTTATTTAATGCCTCGCTGGCTCTGTTATTCGTTTGTTATTCTTTGTTAATCCGCAAAAATGCACTTTGTCGCCAGTATACATTTTCTATCAGTCGCATATCTCTGATGTCAGCCCCTCTATTCTTAATACCTAAATAAGTTTTCGTGTCGCATCCTTTTAAACCCTTTCTCGTCGTCAGTACAGCAAGAAAAACATGTTATCTTTGGTAATTTTTGAAGAAGTATATATTAGGTGCAAACATAGCTTTTCTAATGCCAAAACGCATTTCTGAAACCGAATTGAGATTTATCTAGCTCTATTTCATATTAATTTTTATTCTACCGTGCATAATGAGTAAAACAATTATGACTCACAAGACTGCAATCGCTACATTTCTTTGCTCGTTTGCTTTTTGGTAGTGTCATAAAAACTGATTTTAGTCATTCAGTTGGTAATTCTCCGGTAGCATATACTGCATTCAAAAGTCTGACCAAAACGTTAATATTCTATTCTGGGATTGTTTTTACATTTCTACCATGATTTTGTCAGGACTAGTTGCTATTTTTATTTTTATAGACTTTATCACACAAAGCACTTTGTATTTAATAATTTCTGTGCCTTCGTTCTTACCACCACTATCTTGATCATATACGTTATTGTCTTTTTGAATAGACATTATATAAATTTATATCAAGTTGAATTGCTTCACCAGTAATAGTTTTACCACTGTTATATACTAACACGTTAGATTTTTCTTGTTATATAGGCCAGAAACTTTTGAAGTTTTCCTGTGTTTAGTTATCCTGTCTTCTTTCAAATCTCTCCCTTCCTTGTATCTACCTGCCATCTACACTTCATTAGTGATACATATCTTTTGTCTGATCTTTTTTATGTTTTCTTTATATAGCCTTCTTTTTTTCATCAGCTCTAGTACTTCTTGGGTCATTCAACGTTGATTTTTGTTATTCGTCTTATTTGTCCTATCATTTTCTATAGACTTTAGGATTTATTCTTTAATATCTGTCTACATACTGTCGCAATTACTCACCATTATTTATTTTCTCAGTTCACGAGTTTTATAACTTCATATGTTTTGATCTGTTTTCAGCTTTGTATGACTACGTAAATGTAAAGATGATAATCAAGACGAATGAAAAAATTTAAAGTACAAACCTTCTAAAATTTACTTTACTTTTAGTCGAATTTTTGTATGTAGATGATACTACTGGGATTTCAAATGAAAGTCAAGGCCTATCATTCACTGTCAAAGATATTTTGATATCTCTAGGTTAATAGACGTTACCATACATTTTTCGTTGCCAGACAAAAAATGATATACGAAATCCATTCTTCACAAGGTAACTTTTAAAATTTCTTTGAATATTTAGGAAAAATTTAGATTTTATGTTTTATATATGTTATTGTTTCTCCTTTAAAACATAATAACAATTTATAAGAATTATACGCTTATAATGAATAAGATAATCATTTTGTAAAGATTTTACCATCCACTTACTTCCATTTACTGCTTCCCTAACACAGTTGTTGTTTATAAAAACCAGACAAATGTTTCGAAAGCATTGCTGTGGTAAACCGTTTACTTTTATTGGTCTTGTGTTTATAAGCTTCAACTGTACGGTTTTGTTAAGTTATAATCAAGCGTGTAGGTAATTAATATTTCTGACAACACAGTAAACACACCTCAAACCACTTTTGTGGTATTTATTTTCTAATTAACAGGGCTGGTGATGGAAACACGTATTACGTGCAAAATATAGATGCGGTGAGAGCGCAGGTTTGAGTTTAGCCAATAAACAAACGTTTAATTTACCACCAATAATGATTAATTTAATCGAATGATTACGTACTTTTGACGCGTTCAATTAAGAGTTACGTCTCTTTATACCAAACGACGTCTCTTTCTACCATATATAGTATTGACTTTATAATTGGATTATAGAAAAGCTTAAATATTTTCTTTTTATCCAAGACATTTATCTAAAATTTAATTTCTTTTTCATATAAACAAATAAACTCGATTGGTATCGTCAGATATTACAATGGGTGTGTTAGGATGCATTTATGCTCAGCCTTAATGAACGTACAAATCCCTGATTAGTATCTCAATGTGGGAGAAATCGGAAGCCCGAACTTTGTGTTGTAGTGTCTCCCTCTAAAACGCTTGTTTGTCATTTGAGTTTCCTCATTTGTGGCACACAATTGGCTTATTACTAGCCTTGAGCATTAACCAGATTGCTCAACCCAGCGATTTCAATCTCTTGTTTCATCCACTGTAGTCATTTTCCATCTGGGCCATGTCAAAATGGGATCATGCCAAACGCGTAATCGCATAACAGCTTTGATACAACAAAGTACAAATCCAGTACAAAATCATTTGTACTACAAATTTAGTAAAAAACAATTACTACGATTTACATAATTAAGATTCATGATATTACTTTCATCAATACCAACAAAATTTTTCATATTGCTTTCTACCAGTAGGTGAATATTTATGTTCAGCTAAAAATATTATTTAGTAGGCCACATTCTTCTCATAGTTTTATTTGGTAAAAAAATGTTAAATTTTTACTTATAATCGTTTGTTTGTCTACATTATTCTTCATATTTATCTAATCAGTAGGCTTTAATGCTTTCCTTACAGTAAAATGTGACTTATGTTCTTGGTAATGACTGTCAATGACTGACAATGACGGTTTACAAAGCGACTGGCAATGACGACTGACCCTTTTCTTTACACTCTACAGCTATAGATTACATACTTTCAAGTGTATTTAAAAATTTTAACTGACTAGTATTTTTAACTTACTAGTATAACTGACTAGTAAGCGTGACCCTAGGAACTCGATATAGGCCTATTCTTACACAGTGTAATTAAACATTTTGTGGTTATAAAAGGTTTTCACAAAACTAAACATTGGAAAATAATAACCATCATAATATACATTTAATAGAAACAAATAAATACGAAAATATACCTAATTTTTTTTATAATTTTATTGTAATAGAAAATACTGAAATACTGTTTATTTAAGAGGCTGTTTAACCCCGTATGAAAAATTCAGGCTATAAACAATACAAAATTGGAACCTTGGATGTGAAGTGTAATCTTTGATAAATAGTCGCATGGAATTTGAATTTTATTTAGAAAGTCAAAAAACTTTAATTAAAACAGTAAAATCAATTATTATTTTCCAATAAAAGTTCATCTTTCACATGGTTTAATTGGCTTTATTTAAACTTTTTTGGAAGTTGCTTGTAGTTGCTTGTTGAAGATATTGTAAATCTTCTCTACGTAAAATTGTCTTTCTGAAATTTTCTCTAACAATTATTTTGTTAAAGGTTCTCGTGTAGAGGGCTTAAAATCTAGAAAGTCTCATATATCTTAAATAATATTTTATAACCTATCATCTGAGGACATTAATCTAACCGTACGAATAACAGTTTCAAAAATTCATAAAAAGTAAAAACTATCAAACATTTTTTCTGAAAATATATATAAGAAAATTTAAGTTACAAGGTATAATATTTTCTATAGTAAAATTTCGAAATTTTCTGCATCATATGATGATTTTCTACACTGCTTAGACATAAACATTACAAATTGTTTAATTTGTGTTTGAGTACTTTTTGATAACGAAAGTTTTGACCAATTTTTACAGAACAACATTACACAGGACATTTTAGCAAATTTTGACATAAAATGCACGTTAACTTTAAGTATATAAAAATCGAAAAAGTGAGATAATAATACTGTTAAAGATTCGCTACACCAAATGATTCAATGTCACTCAAAATACATATGTTGTATTAAATTTAATAATTATTAATAACTTTTTAAAATACACGAACTTGGTGTGAGTTAGAATTTTGTAAGAAACAAATAGTTTCTTTGTTTTTGCCACATAATTTGAATCCGAATTATAAAATTCCACAAGAATTTACAGTTTTTGTATTATGAATCTTATTGGGTCTTATTAAAAAAAAAGAAGTTAAAAAACTGAAATTGTTGCGGTTTACAGTATACATATTTTTATTTTATTCCTTTAAAGACATTCAAAAGCAAGCTGCTAGATATAAAATTATCTTACACACTTTTTTGAAGTATTTTCCTCAATCACAGGTTATTTTCAATGAAAGATGTTTAACTCTGATTTCGCAATTTGCTCAATTTTAAATAAACAGCTATCCATTAAAAATAAATGAAAAGTGTTCAAAAAAAATTAAATGGATTAATTCTTAGTATCTTTCTGTAATAATTGGTATTTTATTTTATTTTATTTAACAAATTGTGATATTTCCACATTTTTATTTATAAAACTTATACATAACTTTTTGTTACAAACCATTTTTCTGCCAAGCTTCTGTCACTTTAAACGTGTCTTTTTTGTAGTGTAGACGTTTGCTTTCATTCCGAAGAAAAAACTTCCCGGCACTGAATCGTAAGCTCCTAGCGTATTACCGACATAAAAAAATTAGACGTAATTTTCCAGTAAAAATATTTTCAACGTTTTAAGTAATGAAATTTTATTTCATCGACTACGTACATAATATAAAGCACAAAAATCTGTTTGTAATTTACAGTTTGACACACGTAAAGGTACTGTCATAAGAACCACCTCGATATAAATAGCTTTGTCCTTTCCTGCGCAGTAATAAAGCTTATTCTTTAAAGAAACTGATGATTTTCTTGTAAGCATTCATTACGCGTTTTACGTAAATAAATTTACACGATGAAATATGTAAATAATACACATAATATGGTTACTACGGGTTACACTTACGGCTACTGTACTTACTGGTATACCCCTCGATCACTTAACAAATCATTCAAATAACTTAGTTGTTCAAAAATACATTCAGTGCATTATTTTAAAAGTAATATAATTTAACGTATTCATAGGACACATATATGCTTCTAAATATTACAGTTTTCTTACCTTCAGGTTTTCATAATACTATTCTTTAAATCAAAAACCTTTTTTAATATTTCTTGTATAAAACACTTTTATTTCGCCTTTGTGATACGTAAGACATAAAATGTACTCGGTAATCTTGAATAGGATAGAATTAAAATAGACCTACGCGTAAAAATGTAGGGTATACAACAGTATTATAATCTAGTTTTACAGTTTCAAATACATTCGATTTTTTAGATTTTTATTTTAGAATGGTGTTTTATTATTATAAGTATACTGAAGGTCTTCAAATTATTTCACAAGGTAGTTTTTCGTTATTTCTAAATGTTGCCAAATAGTTTTAGACTTGTAGTTTGTAAAATGTTTAGGATTTCCTTTTCGTCCGTTTAACGTATAGGCCTATATACGTTTTACAGGCACTTTTAAAATACAGGTGCGTTGTACTGTACTATAGACCTACTGTGCATGTCATTAAGACGGCTGCTTTTCTGATAGTGCTCTAAACAAAATTCAATATCCCTAGTCGGTTAGTTTCCAGGATAAATGTGCTCATATATAAGCAGCGAATGGTGAGTGTTTGGTATTTCTTACATTTGTATCACAAAACAGGTGACTCGCATATACGAGAATAACTTTGCACGTTCTATATTATACTTCCTATCGCTTCTTGTTTTTCTATACTTACACTTATTTTCTCTCTTCTATGTACCACTTTTATACCACCGTGATTATTATAAGTTAGCTAAGAATTTTGTAACTTTAAATTACATATAAATATCAATTTTACACGTCACATTAAAACGAAATTCCTGTTTTGTTATTTAAAAACTGTGCATACTTTCAAGTTTAAAGATATATTATCTTACTTTCGTAATACCTTATTATAATTTATGACGTTTTTAGCACGTTTAAGGTTTATTATTTACACATTCATTTATGCGTACAGTTCAGGCTGGCAAATTTTTATTAGTAAAAAATTATGATTGTGTAAATATCGTGGACTGGAAATTTGATGAGGTGAACAGCTATATGAGGACTTACTGTACGAGAACTATATAGGACTTACTATACTTACTCGCATGCTTATAATTTTCATTGTTTCTTAATATTTACGGGAATTTGTACTTTATATTCCTCTTTATTCTTCAGGCTACTAAATAAATGGTATATCTAAACATATAGATATTCCATTAGTTCTTTTGTACACTATGCCAGTTTCACTTGTAAAATTCCAAGTCTCTGTTCAATAACATGTATGTAATTATTTTCTTATGAATGCAGAAAAATTAATGTTTTACTTAAAAAATCCTTACCCTTAAGCAACTACTTTAAGTGTAACCTTAAAGCTGATAAAAACTGACGTTTGACGAAAAATGATTGATAGATGTGGTACTGGAGCTTAGTCCTACGGAAAAACGTGAGGTATACTTCAAGCAAAACGGAACAAAATTACGATAGAAAACGGTGAGGTTTCTAATATGTGTTATATATAAACGATTATATTTATATTATCTATTACTCGTCATTATAAACGTGGTAATATGAAATAAAATGGATAGATATTTGTGTTGCATTAAGCGAATGCATTATTAATTATTTTCTATAAAACAAATTAATAAGAATACCGAAAGCACTTTAGAAGCATGATATTGCATGTGACTGCGTTCACTTATGAAGGTGATTGAGTGCTACTAGTGAGTATTTATCTTTCTAATATTTTATTCATTGTGCATCCGTTAATAAAATAGCTTTATTAAAAATTGTATTATTTTCTGGCAATCTACTGCGCTTTTAATACTTTTAATATAGTTTATAAGAAATATAAACTATCTGTGTTGACAACGACAAGTTATTTGTGTCTTATTCAAACTATAAAGTCTTTATGGATATACCTTGACTTAAAGCTTTCTTTTGAATAAGTTTTTATAAGTGTATAAAAATAATATAAGCCCTGTAACGTCGACTGCAGACCCTTCAGAAGACGGGTTGATCCTATTTGGATGAATACGTGGGTTAATTAACTCTTTTCGGTTACACGGTCGCTTTCGGGAGTGTAGCTATTTCTCATGGGCACGGTTACATACAACGTCACCGCGAACCGATACTGTTACTCCTTAACAGGTGTCTTATGCTTACACCTTTCTAGTTAGCTTGAAGTATCTATATACGTTTATATATATGAAGTGGATAACGACGTAGCATATTACGTTACAGTATAGAATAATAAGTGGCATCAGGAACTGCCTCTCTTTCTCTGAAGACGCT
The DNA here is from genome assembly GCA_034769895.1 of Magicicada septendecula. NCBI lineage: Eukaryota > Metazoa > Arthropoda > Insecta > Hemiptera > Cicadidae > Magicicada > Magicicada septendecula. The sequence continues at coordinate 280,044,613 of CM068374.1, forward strand.
GATAACTTTAGCTGTTGTGTACGAAACGTTTAAATCTTTGCCACAATATGTACGTGTTCGTAAATATTTAGCGCAACTATGGTAAATCACAAGCAGAATGATCACTGTTGCACACCACTATATAAAATTATCCCGATTAGCGCTTTCAAGCTTCACAGCTCATCGTCAGATCGGAATTAAACCAAAAATCTGTAAAAAAACCCTTCACTCACATCCCACCCCACCCTACTCACACACAAGAAGCTACAATTGAATGCCCCTTCCCCACCCTCAGCCCTGTCCCACCATCTGGAGAGTTACATATTTTTCTAGCAAATTCCTTGTGTTTCAGTGTTGTGTGTGTGTGTGGGTGTGGTGGGTGTGGGTGTGTGTGTGGGTGGTGTGTGTGTGTGTGTGTGTGTGTGTGTGTGTGTGTGTGTGTGTGTGTGTGTGTGTGTGTGTGTGTGTGTGTGTGTGTGTGTGTGTGTGTGTGTGTGTGTGTGTGTGTGTGTGTGTGTGTGTGTGTGTGTGTGTGTGTGTGTGTGTGTGTGTGTGTGTGTGTGTGTGTGTGTGTGTGTGTGTGTGTGTGTGTGTGTGTGTGTGTGTGTGTGTGTGTGTGCATCCCTTTTAAACCTAGTCTTTCTAGTCACACACACACAACACTGAAACACAAGAAATTTTCTAGAAAAATATGTAACTCTCCAGATGGTGGGACAGGGCTGAGGGTGGGGAAGGGACATTCAATTATAGCTTCTTGTGTGTGAGTAGGGTGGGGTGGGATGTGAGTGAAGGGTTTTTTTACAGATTTTTGGTTTAATTCCGATCTGACGATGAGCTGTGAAGCTTGAAAGCGCTAATCGGGATAATTTTATATAGTGGTGTGCAACAGTGATCATTCTGCTTGTGATTTCAACCACTAACACAACTTTCTTCATTAAACTTATGGTAAATCAGTCTACTTCTTTTGCCACAGAAACGAATTAATGGTTTTCATGAAATGGTCACTACAGGCCCTCAGAAAAAAATGTTTCAAAATCGTGTTATGGGGTATGTAAATATATGGTTGAAAGCACATTTGTTTGAAGCTGCCACACACAATTCGTTAGAAATACTGTGAAGCATCAGGTTTCATGTGATGCGTTCTGTGTTAGGTCTACTATAGTGTACTCAGTCACTGATATGTTTCAAGTGTCTTTTATTGTTCTGTGTTAGAAATACTATTAAATCAAAGTACTAAACTAAAGTAAATACGAATCCATTTCTAAATACGGATGGAAAGTGACAAGGTACGGCAGGCACATAAGTACAAGCTGCCAGTACCAAACAGAAAACTGTTTAATTCATAAATTTGTTAGTTTGCTATAGAATAAATCTATAATAAAATGAGTTAAATAAGCTGCAGACTGAAGAACTAATTCAAATCTCTAAGTCCACGACTATCTCTATCCTACTAGGTAAGAAGACAAAATCTCAAACAAAGTTTGTTTACAGGACTAGCAATGTTTACACAAAGTAAGGTCATACTCAGAAGACAGCTACAGCGTTCTGCAAATAATAACGTTTGTAATCATATAACTAATTAAATTATTTACTACTTCTTATACGTACTTCAAAGTATGTAAATTTTAAAATCTATTAAAACATGTAACCCACTGAAGGGGAACGTAAGTAAAGTGATTAGAACAAAAGACAAGTGGCGTCAATGTTTCACTCACATGCCTCTTTCACGATTTTTTTAAATTCAAAAATCTCTCGTTAATGCTACTACTATCTTTACATCTCGCATTGCAACCTCAAACTTATTTTTCTCTATTATCATCATCATTATATCCATTCCCACCATAAATTGTAGATAGTTGAGTGTAGAATTCCCTTTTACCAGTCTACTCTGAGTCTGTACAGTCTGGACCTACTGTTTCATAATTTTTTTTTTTTTCATTGAGGAAATTAAAGTAACCGCGACCTTCCTGGTTATCAAGGTACTAATGAAGTTATTCGGTATGTTTATTAGAAAAAAGTTTTAGAAAAAATTTCCATTGTTGATATTGTTGAGAATAAAATATATATTATTATTAGCGGGGCTCCTACAGTCTATGCCGCATCCCGCATTTCGATCGCTATTTCTCCCTATCTTTCCAGTCATAGTCTTCAATAGCTCGATCTCTCATGCTTTTCCCAATTCCTATTCTCCACTGTGTTGTCAGTCTTCCTTTTCCTCTCCTGTTTTGTGGTGTGTAAGTCAATGCTTTCTTTGGCCATTGCTTCTCCTCCATCCTCATTACGTGACCATACCATAGCAACTGTCTGGATTCTATTCTTTCTGCTATTGTAAATATGCACCCTGTTTTCCTTCTTATATCTTCGTTTCTAACATGTGCATTCTAGAAATATTACACGTTCTTCTTAGGAAGTCCATTTCCACAGTTTCTAACATATTTTTCTCTTTATCTGAAAGCTGCCAGCATTCGCAGCCATAAGTTAAAATGGGCTCCACAATAGTTGTGTAGATTGTCAGTGTTTGAAGTTTCATTTTGTTCGACCAAAGTAACGACTTTAGCAAACGAATATCCTATTTTCCCTGTTGTATCCTATTTTTGATGTCATTCTTTGTTGTTCTATCTTCTGAAATAATGCTTCTCAAATATCTGAATTCGCTACACTTTACGATTCTATGGATTTGCAGATCTGGGTCTTCTTCTTGCATGTCTTCTAGTTTCAGATATTCTGTTTTAGTAGTGTTGAGAATGAAATTACTCATTTATAAACAATTGATCCAAATTAAAAGATATTATTTAGTTTAATTCGTACTGTTAAAGTTGATATACGGTATTCAGTCCGCTGTCTCTGCTAGTAAATTCATTCCGTGGCCAGTTATCTGTTATGAAGTATTCGAGGCACGGGAGTTTTTAATTTTATGTTTGTCTCGATTATAACGCGGCCATCACACTCACACACACCCGTTTGGTGGAAACATGCTATCATGCAGTTTATGTGTTGGAAGCACGCGCCTTACATTGACTACAACACGCATTTTAGCACGGACACGCATGTGACTGACACCGCAGCTCTTGAGCCGACACATTTGCCGGATTGCAGTCTGCGTGTTGAGGGTCAGTGTAAGCGCGCGCGGCTTGCATTGATTCCAGCACTCACTCTGGTACGTGCGCGCATGTGACGCCTCTGCGTACAGACTGAGGCTGCAGCTCTTGAGCCGGCACATGTCCCGGATTGCAGTCTGCGTGTTGAGGGTCAGTGCAACCGCGTGCGGCTTGCATTGATTCCAACCCTCACTCTGGCACGCGCGCGCATGTTATCCTCTCGGTGTACACACGTAATATTAATTTCAATTCTTAGAAGACTTCAGTGTTTAGATCAGTTCAATGTCGGTTTTAGTAATTACCAACCCTAGAAATCTTATTTTAAAAAGCAGGTCAATTACAACCACAAGCTGCACTATGAACACTGGATTTTTAAATTCAGTTTAAACGTGTACCGTGATAAGTCGAATTCACTCAGAACATTTTGCCCGGACAGCGACAACAAACGAGCCAATATAGTCGGCTTCAGTACTGCTACGGAAACAGTTGAGCTTTTAAACGTTTGAGTTAAACAGCAGAAAAATTCAGTTAGTTTATAAATGTTTACACTGCTTGATATTTGTTGTCCCAAAGGTTGCTTGATAAAAATATTTTCTTTTGCCACAAAAATCACAAATTTGATACTAATGTCGGCGTCGTTCGTCGAAAACGTTTGCTATTTCTTTATTGTTCTAAACGTAATTTATCTGTAAAAGTTTCAGGGATTACACGGTTAGCCTTCCGGTCCGAAATAACGTGCAACTAATATCCCCGGGGTGTAACAGCTTACATGAAACTTTCCACCATCAAACCATACAAGTAAACACGATCTACAAACTGTGTTATCAAACAATATAGTACTCAAGCGAGTTGACCCACTAACGTGTCCCGGTAGCCTTTCATGTCTTTAGTGTATAAAACTTGTAATCACTTACAAACTACTGTCGGTATAAATTTCCTATACCCATGTGCCTATATAAACTGTGCAATATGTGGTTTGTGGTTTGAGATTTGCCTCTGATTCAACACTATATTATTGTCTACAAGCTTGCTCTTGTTATTGTAAAGTTGTCTGAAGTTTCCGTTAAACTATATATCTGTATTTTCAGGTCAGTAAGTTATCACTGTAACAGAAGGTAATTGGGAACAAAAGAGAGTAATGCAAAATTAAATATGCCTATAAGGGAAATGAAACACAACAGGCAAAAAACTAATTAAAAAGACAACAGTCGTTAGGTTATTGAATTATGTGCTCTAATAAATATTGAAGACATGTGCTCTAATAAATATTGAAGACTGTTACTTTTTAATATATTTTTAAAACATACTAAAGCTTTAAGTCAACATTAAGTGACAGATGTTTTGACAGTCTGTGGTTATGTAAACAGCACGAGGCGTCTGCAGCTACTCGGCAAATTGCAACTACACACGCGATTGCAATGCATATTGATGGATGGTTATTAGTAAGCAGTTACAGATTGCGGGCCAATAAATAATGTAAACCTAGTGATTTGTGTTATTTTTTGTGTATAATACACGCTGGATGACTATGGATATAATTAAGAAAACTATTATCATGCAAGTTTAATTGTTTTTTAGATGTTGGTAAAAATTTGTAATTGTCAGTTCCCTTGTTTTTTAATGATTTATTCTTCTGTTTTGAGATCACAAATCATGTGATAATTGTAATAGTTGATACGTACTTCTTCAGACCATATAATTCTACAACTGAAAATAGAATATCATAGAAATATGATAAATTTAGTCAAATTTTGGAGAACAATAGAATTGCCAAACAAATATAACTCACAAACTGTAACATATATTTAAACTTATACTATTCAGTTTTTTAAGGTAATTCATTTTAAGAGAAATGAGCATCTTTCACGTAATACATTTGCTCTTCAGCTCAGATATGCAGTTCTCTAGTTGGAAAAGGCTGTTTTCCTTGAAGCAATTTTCTAAGCGTGACGTCACGCGAGCTCACAAGCAACCAATCACATACAGACAGTACAAAACGGACATACAGAGTTTGCGACAACAGTAAGTGCAGCGGTAATAGCTTAACGTTAGTAATGGTAACTGAGAACCATCAGTTTCTAACTTATTGCAACGCCAGTAATGGTTTATTTTATATTCACTTCACTAATGACTTCGTTTAGAATGATAGAAGTCTTGTAAAAATAAATTAAAACGATAAATTCTTTGTAAATAATAAGATATAAATTGCTTGGCTGTAAATTAAGTTTTAATTGGCCTAGTACTATATAGGCTTAAGGAATACCAAATCTTGTCAATTAAATTGCGCACTACATTACAGACACAGAAATCTGAAAGATTTCTTGAGCATCCAAATTGTTAAGTTATGTAACTTCAGGGGATTCAGATTTCTGAGTGTACGTTGTAAATAATATTTTATGTTTTTCTTATTTTGTTAATAATTGTTTAACCATAATAAATAAAACTTGGGTCTTATTTCTTACGTTAAATAGTAACTTGTGTTGCTAGAAATTTAGGTCTCCTGTACGTCATTTTATCACTTCATATACATTACAGTAAGTGAAAAATTATTGTTCTCATTACTTAACTCAAGAAATGTAACGTTTTGATGCTAACGGTACGTTGTTTTTTTAAAGGGTTTAAAATAATTTGTATGTTAATATTTCTAAAACTATATCGAATTACAAAAAATTATAAGTGTACATTGAGCAATAAAAAAAAATTAACGTTTTATGGAAAACAAATTTTTCATTTTAACTTAAAAGCCCATAGTTATTTAAAAGTAAGTAGTAAAAATATTAAAAACCAGAGCTATATTTCAAAAATATAAGAAAAATTATTTTACATAGATACGTCAATCAGCATAAAACCAAATATTGCAAAACTGCCATTAAAGTCTTTAAACCTGTGAAAATTAGCAAAACGTTTGTCATTTAAAGTAAAATAAATGCATGCCATATGTGTTTAGAAAATTTAACTACATGCCACTGATATCAATCAATTTAAAAGTAATAATTTTTACGAAAAAATGTATCTTCCATTGTGCCACTGTCAAAAACCAATACTTTTGAGTCAATAACAATATAGTACATGTTCAACTCTACTCTTAAGTCGCGTTGCAAGATTCAAAACAAATGCAAATCCATAACGAAAGATATTGCAAACATCAAACTAAATGACTTTGTTAAACGACGGAAACAGATGATAAACACAAACACTTGCTATAAAAAATATATAAAAAGCATTCGTTCAAAATTATACGAATCTAAAATTAACCAACGAATGACCAAAAATTTAAAATTTTTACTTCATAACCCATTACAGAGTGTATAAAACATAAATCTGGTTTAATTGAGTGAATTTCCTAAATAAATAAAGTAACATTAGGAAAACTCAGTTCAAAAGACTATAATTGAACGTTTATTTGTGTTTTGTTTTCTATCCAGAAGTCAATCTAGTTTTGTAAATTATTAATTTAAAACCTTTTACTATTATTTTTTTTGGTATGTGTAATAATTTATAATAATTGAATAATATAGTGTTGAAGATTCTGCTAATAATCCTTAACAAAACCTAAGTAAATTAGAACTATAAAACGTTCAGACAATCACAATCGACATACGTGTAATAATTGATAATAATTGTATAATATAGTGTTTAAGATTCTGCTAATAATCCTTAACAAAACCTAACTAATTAGAACTATAAAACGTTCAGACAATCACAATCGACATACGTGTAATAATTGATAATAATTGTATAATATAGTGTTTAAGATTCTGCTAATAATCCTTAACAAAACCTAAGTAAATTAGAACTGCAAAACGTTCAGACAATCACAATCTACATACGTGTAATAATTCATAATAATATAGTATTTAAGATTCTGCTAACAGTTCTTAACAAAACCTAAGTAAATTAGAATTGTAAAACAATCACAATCGACATACGTGAAATAATTGATAATAACTGTATAATATAGTATTTAAGATTCTACTAATAGTCTTTAACAATACCTAAATAAATTATAACTGTAAAACGTTCAGACAATCAGAATCGACAATCAGATAAATCGCAACTATTTTTGCTCACAATACAATAAAAAATTCTTCCCTCATATGTCTGATGGTATTTGAGCCAGATATATTTTTGAAAGTTCAAGTCCTTATTTATATTAACATGACACGTTAGTCCCACGCCTTCACGGCATGATCCGATAACCTACACCATTTTATCAGTCACAAGTGTCGATATAAAACTAATAATTTTAACTTTTATGTTGGTTAAAATTACATTCCACTTGCATTTTTTTATATTTTTTATCATGATTCTTTTTTCTGTAATCGTCTATTTAGGGCAATATTTTATATGTTACATTTACTTCGTCATAAATACTATTTATGTTGTAAGCAATTTTAAAGTATTTCTTGCAGGTTTTTATATCATGTTTATTTGTTTATTCATATATAAACCTCTGATGATGCTGATTTAATAATTGAAACGTGCGTAAGGTGATAATACAATATAATTTTACTTGCAGAAATAGTTAATATCTGAAGAACTATTCATAAATACTATTTGTATTATGTTTATTTTACATTCAACTTTAGGTACACATATTTTTTGTATATAACAATATTACATGTGACAATAAAATATAACGTGAAAGAAAATAGAAACGCTTATAGATCAATATGTATCTTAATGGTTTTTGCTTAAGAGGAAACATTAAGAATCATGCCAGTTTCAACATCTAATTTTCCATCTAAGTGTTGCATCTAAGTTTCTTATACACAACAATGAAGACGCGGTGACCCTTTAATACGACCGAGATGATTTCTCATAGTAAACATTACTTACTTTGACAACTGAAAACTTTGAATCCATTATCCGTAATTTCTGGAGCTCCTCTGTGTCCGTTGAAATATTCAGATAATTAGTTATAATACTTGAATGTAGGTTACTAGTAGCCATCTGCATATCGGTTATCCCCAGAGCGACTTACCACGAGCTTTCTACTCAAATTTTACGTTCTGACTCTTTTATAATTTACATAATTTTTAAGTGATTGCATATAGTGATAGCTTCGTTTGAAAACATACGTTATTTAAACGTTACAATAAACTTTGTTTATTATCTGAATAAATATTCGTTATTTCAACCGAATCTCAGTGGTAATATTTTTATTTTGTTAAATATTTCCACAACCTAGTGTAAACAATATTTCCACAACCTAGTGTAAACAATATTTTTTATTACCGTACTAACTACCGTACTACATAGCTACTCGTATTAATTATTTTGCCTTTCACGCTTTTATTATTGTTTACCGTGCAATTGCAAACCCTTCCTTTGCACATTTACTCGTTACGATTAAGTACGGAGTGGAATATCAGCCGCTAATGCACATTTAGATTATTTCTAGTGACCAAAAACTTTTTAATGTTTAGTTACTGACTACACTGATTTCGTTTAGTTTAGTTACTAACTTCAAAACATTTGTCTTAACGTTTCTATAACATCTATTGTCATCTTCAGTACCTGTATACGAGTAATATGTAAATAATTAATACATATATAATGAGTACTAGTATATTTGGAATATTATAGTTGCATCTTAATACTACAAAACTAGTAATATACACGTAATAGTTATTATTAATATTATTTTTGTAGCGCACAGATACACATACACATGTAAAAGAATCGTTACATGTGTATTAATCATGTCTGTATTATTCGTCACCGGAACGATGACAATAAATTTGACGAGACGTTCTCGTAAATGTTTTATAATTTTTTCTTTTTAATGACCAAACCTCGAAACCTTTCATTATTTACTTCACGGTAACTACTTAACTAACGATAACTTAACTCAACTGCGAAGCGACTTATGACTCGTCCTGTAGAAATATTTGATGAAAATTAGGCCTGCGCGTTTGCCTTATAAGTTTCCAAATATATTCTTTTTCAGACACTTTCTTGTAATAAAATATTTTAAAAACTTTGGCCGGAATTTCCTAGGGGTTAATAATTTGCGTCACCCCTCGATGTGCCGCGTTCATCGTCACGTATCTCATCAATATTCTATACACAGGACTTCACTGCAGGCGGCTACGGTCAGGGGTGAATTAGAATTTATGGCATGGCGCCGGACAAAGTTGGACGCCCAATAAAATACAAGACCAATATTGTTCGTCGTCGGTTTGTCGACTCATCACCTACAACCCACACTCCGCACACTAACTCGCATGTTGTTAACGCTGCTTCACCTCCACCTCCACCTCACACCACTACATTCATACTGTACTCTGTTTCAATTAGCGACTGACGCATTCCCCTGGTTTCCTAACTACACTGCAGCGTTCTTCATCTTCCTACTAACCCTATGAACAGACGAATGTCTGAGCCAACGGATGTATATCTTATGTGTTGCACTTTACAGTTTGTAATAGTTAAAGCAACGTTTTCTTGTTAGGTGATCTAATGAATAGAAAAATACACTCTAGACTATCAGTTGTAATATATACCGGAACAACTCTTTTATTAAGGCACTTACGAAGAGGAAGAAGACGTCACAGAGGACAAGTGTCAAATCTCATAGCTGACTAGAACAATTATAAATGCAAGACACAGGAGTATTCTGAACTCCAATACAGTACCATACGATATTCATATTACATAGAGAGTAAGTCAGAAGTATGCATTCTCTACATAACACAACATGCGCTTACGATCTTGTTTGATAGAGGAAGAGGACGTCACAGAGGACAAGTGTCAAATCTCATGGCTGACTAGAATGTCTTCTCTGACGAACATATACAATGAAGATCGTCGTTGTCGTCGTCACTTCACGGTGTAGGCTTCTAGCCTGTTCCGTTTTCACTCCAGCCGTCTTTTCCAGGGCCTACCAAACTAACAGTTTTGTAGTCTACAGCGCGCTTTACTAGCCTCTGGTGGTTCATTCTGTAGACGTGCTCCATCCACTGCGGATTTCGTTCTTCTTCCTTATCATTGATGGGGAATATACCCAGTTCGGCCCTAATATGTTCATTACGCATTCTATCCCTTAGATGATAACGACCCATGTGCATTAAAAAATTCATTTCAGCGGTTTGTGTATGCTGCTTTTCTTTCCCAGTTATCGTCCGTGTTTCACTAGCATAGTCTATGTAAGAACAGGTATCGCTATTACTTTATAATAGTTCGTTTTATTATCAGTTCTCGTTTTAAAATGAAGGTATGTCACAAAAAGCACTGTAAAGTGTAAAGTGCACTTTTTAAGGCAGGAGTTTAATAAGAAACTTTTAGTTAGAAACATTAAAACGTTTATTAAAAAGCTTCCGATAAAACTTCAACAAAGACCTAGTTATGACCATTGAATTAAGTACATTTCTGAGACCCCATAACACAATTTCAAGAAACCTGTCTTAGAGAAAGGGAACACTAATTAAAATATCCGAGGATCAGATGGAAAGGTGACGGTTATTGTGATGGTGATGCAATCAGACCCAACGTTGATTGTTAAAGCAGCATTGCGTACGGAATAGGGCGCAAGCAGGAGCAGGACGTCGGACGGTAACTTGACCATTAGCGCAGCAACTCAAACATCACAACAACTCATAACTAGGGGTATTACCATATACTGTACAGGAAACTTTATGGTACGGGTTTACCAGATTCCCCAAAAACACTATACGACCTGCTCTGGACAGGGGGTAAATTATTGCTGTTTGCACATCTACTTTGTTTAATAAAGTATTAGATTGCTAGAAAAAACAGTAAATACAGGAAACAATTTTAATAACAAAAATTGCTAAAATTACTGAGGCTTCACATGAGCTTAAAATAAATTTTAATTATTTCTTGGAAACACGCATTTGTTATTTCGCTCTTGTGAATAAGCAAGCATTCTCCCTTCTCTCCTTCTCTCTCAGCCAACCCCGAGCTGCGAAATTTACAGTATTTTGCTTTTGCTATAGCCCTCTTATAATTATTTCAGCTTTTACACATGAATTGACTTTTTAAGCTACTTTAATTATAAATAATCATTTTTATGAAATGTTTTATAGGTTTGTTTACTTATCAAAATCCAAAATCGTCCATGAGCTTTCATTTTTAGTAAATTACATAAATAAACTTATTTTAAGTTTTAAGGTTATTAGAATTATTCATGAAATTTTCAAAATAACAAAGCCTACTCAACTTTTAGAATATGAAAAGTTCTAATATAAAAACTGCTATATTTTGAAATTATTTTTTTTTTTACTAGTTGAAAAATTTATTACATAAACACCGTAGAAACATTAAAATTTTGCAAGAACAGAAAAATATTTGTGCTTTGTTCGTCAAAAAAATTTTTACATGTATGGTCAGACTTTTAACCTGTGAAAAGTCTTGAGACAGCAAAAGACTTTCAGAGCCAAAACATTAATCTCGACAATATATATTTGAGAGACAAAATTTATTTAAAACAATATATTCTAAACGGGAAGTTTACGAAGAAATGCATACTGTAAATGATACATGGTAATAAAATTTGTATATTCTAAGTCAAATTAATAATGAAAATAACCCAGCCAGTTTTCTCTGTTTGAAGTTAACCATCGAAGTAATTGGTTAAATAATTAGAAACACACACGATACGTACTTACGCGCCTCAGCTAGAATGATAATAATCTAAAAATAATATAGGATAAATTGTAACTGGATTCAGCTTTGAGATACAATCGTACTACTTTAATAATTATTGTCGTAATCAATATAATTAATCCATAACATGGTGGACTCATAACGCTAAATTCTGAAGTACTGATGCTCTGTATAAATAGACATTTAATCGGGTGACATTTATAGAACACAAACTACCCACATTTACCCACAGTTTACACACACACCACAGACACCAGTAGTCGGGTAACAATAGACAGAGGCCTGAGTTTCACAGTAGGTGCTATTATTTAATAAAAATAAGAGCGGTGAACAAGCTGTGAAAATCGTTCGCAGTAAAATGATCCATATAGTCTTCAAATATTGGAGATTGTAAATATATACCAAGAACTGAACACAATTCTGAATGAACCAGTATTGTGAAAATTATAAAGCTTGGTAGACTCAGGTGGGCTGGACACGTGATCAGAATGGGGGTGAATGAAATGCCAAGAAAGGCACTCACAGAACAGATCTATGGCACCAGGAGAGTTGGTAGACCCAAACTACGTTGGGAAGACGGTGTGAGCTATGATGCGCGCCACATTCTTGGGACCCGGAACTGGAGAGCACCTGCACTTGACCGGGACAACTGGCGGAGGCTGTTAAAGGAGGGCTTGACTCAGTAATAGGTTGTTGCGCCGCTGATGATGATGAAATATAAAATAACAGATTTGGAGTGAAGTTGAGCAGTTCATGAAGAAAACCAAATTTCTGAACAGACTGTACCAATGATAAAGACAGAAAAACACGAAAAATAAGACAACAGAGAAAGTCACTTCGCCTTCAGCTGGAACAGTTCATGTCAAAGCTCCAAACTTTGACGACAGCAATCACTGGGGGGCGTATCTACACCAAGTATGTGTACTCCAGCTACTACAGCAAGAACTATTATACCGAGATAAAACCTCTATAACTACGGTATGGTGATAAACATTAGCGAGATGTGTACTCCACTCAGTTGAGAGCAAGACGACAGCATTTCGGGGAGAGTCTTCAACAGTTTGAAGCAAGTATCGACAGACTAATTAGACTGGCCTATCCTGAAGCACCAGAAGATTTTCGAACGAGGTTTTTGATGCAGATATTTACTGCTGGTGTCCGAAATAATGAATTACTTATTGACGTCAATTTGTGATTTTATGAGAAGCGAAGAAGAAGATGTACACTAATGCCTGCTTATGCGAATTTTAACTATTCGCTTCATTTAAGTCACGACTTTAACGGGACATGACATGACTAATAAGATACGGACTTGTAAACACGTACGCACATTATTTATTGACTTAATTAAGTATCCTGAAGTAAAAATGGCCATCTATACAGCTGGCTACTCTATACTGCGTTCGTTGAATGATATTTCGAAACATTTTAAATCTAAAAAGAAGTCTTACTTTTAAAGTTATTATATTACAAACAGAAAGTTTGTAAGAAAATGCTTCAGATTGTTGCAAACTGATAACAAGTAGCTCGTAAACATTTCACGAACCTTAAAAGTGCTGAAATATACTTTCAATTTTGATTAACAAAACTACTGATTTTACATAGCTATTTTGTAATACACTCAGATAACAAGACACTTAGAAACGCTAGCAAAATACAATGATGGTCTTACGATTTTTCATTGCTAATAGAAAATATGCTACTTACATTTAATATTGTACCAGTAATTAATTAATTAGGTCTTGTCAAAATGTAGGCATAAACCAGTAATGTAGAGAATGGAATGAATAAGTATTAGTTAATATTTGCAACAGGGGAAAACTAAACAAGGGAGTTAGCTGATGGAAAAAACCTTAAAATTACGAATTAAAAGTGTGTTTTTTAATTAAAGCAAATTTTTTTCTGCTTATTGTTACAGCCAATGTATCTTAAAGATTATGCTTAGAATGTTTTACTGCGAAAGTAAAACTATATGGTGCCAATGAGATCCCAGTCGTCCCGAACGTCTTCAGTTGGATTAAACACTCTGATAATCGGTTGTATTACGCAACAATGGTAAACAGTAGTATGGTAATTTTCGTATTTGTAGGTTGGCTAATCTGTACGCTTGCTGAATCGTTCTTATCTCGTTTTTATAACAGTCACAGTACTACGAGCCATGGCCGGCAGCGGACGTTCTCACGTTTGCTGCCTGACTCTGTCATTTTCATTTCTTGTTGTCGCGACAATTATTTAGGCTTTAGGCCTTACAACATTATACATATTGCATACTTGCAATATACTAGCAATACCTTGCTAGTACTTGTTCTCATGCAATTGAGTGCCGCGTACTCGCGCCTCAATTCATCATACGACAATAATTTAGGCGTTAGGCCACCACGTTTCGATGTAACTAAAGTGCACACATTTGTGCCGCATCAAAATTTAATTTCATTTCCGAATCGCTTCTCAAAATTTAATCTTCAGCATTAGCCAACCTCACTACAATGAATTGAGTGTAAGATTGGAGTAACTTAATAAATCTATTTATACAGTCCACTATCTTTATCATTTTGCATCCTGGCGATAATACACCAAGTTTCATTCTTTCTATAAAAAGGGGCATATGTGCTGACACACAATAAATTTTTACACGGTCCACATGGCCGCAGCTCAACTTAACATTTTATTTGGTCCTAACATGACCGATCAACATACTTCTTAATAAACATTTTTTGGTCGCTCCGTGCCTGGATTCGTTATTCACCCTTTCATTATTCTTCTGCCCCAATTTCTGGCCATCACGGGCGACTCAGCATATTCGCTGATCCGACCGTGTCGTGACTCAACCAGCATTTCTTTCGTCGCCTTTGAGTCTCCTGACGATATCACTGCAAGATCATCCATGTGCTAGCGTCGGTACTCCAGTGTAAGCAGTCATCTCTCCGGTCTGTGTGTTCGCCATCTTCTCCACGGCCTCGACGCTTCGGGACGTCGCACACCAGGTACCACATCATTAACATCATTATCAGGTGCGTACAATGGCTGAAGAAGGCCTTAAGGTGTTGGTCAGAAAGAGAGGCGGCTTAAAGTCTGCCATAGTGCGTATTAATTCGGCTATCAGTAACTTTGACAAGAACACTAATACCAAACATTTCTTAACAGTCAGACTTGAAAGTCTAAAAAGCTTGGCAACAAAATACGATGAGGCACAGTCCGAAATTGAGCTCATTTCAAAAGACATAAACGCTGCTCAAGAAGACCGAGTTGTGGTCGAAGAGCTATTATACTCGACAGAAGCTAATATCTTACAACTTATAGAAACTTTTAACGTTCAGACTGTATCTCCCGTATTGACAAGCAATACGCAACTAAAACCAATAAGTTTGCCCTGCTTCACAGGCAATATCTTAGAATGGCAGCATTTCTACTCAATATTTTTGGACTTGGTGCATGCCAGATCTGATTTAACGTCAGTGCAGAAATTAAACTATTTGTATTCGTCTCTGAAAAATGAGCCGCTAGATTTAATTAAGTCATTACCTATCTGTAATGAAAACTACTCGATAGCGTTGAGTTTGCTGCCCGCTAGATATGACAATAAATTTATACTAGCAAAGTACTATATTCAAAATTTACTTGAAGTAAAGTCAACAATAAAGGACTCTGTCCAAAGTTTGGCAGAATTCATAAATACGATAACGTCTTCCGTTAATTCACTGGCGGCCATGCAACTGTCAGTGGATTCATTCGAGCTTATCACTGTACAATTATTGTCAGCGAAACTCGACCATACTACTTTTAAATTATGGAAGGAGTCTATAGACCCTGATAATCTTCCTAACTTTCAAGGTTTCACTCAGTTTTTAAACGCACGTAGACAGCTGTTAGAAAATACACTGCCTATCGATGCCGGACAGCAACTCAACAAGCTAAGTTTAAGATTCAATAATAAATCTGACAAACATAAATCACGAAAGGCTGCTGGCAGTACTGCATTTAAAAGTTATCACTCAGTGTCAAATAATTATTCATGTTTATGCTGTAAATCTAATCATCCAATTTACATGTGTGATAAATTTCGTGCACTAAGCACATCAGAACGAGGACAATTCATATTAAATCATAAATGCTGTACTAATTGTCTCAGACCAGATCATTTCTCATCTAATTGTAAGATTAAACAATCGTGTAAGATCTGTTCAAAACGACACCATACATTGTTGCACATAAACAATGTGCCGAAGCCAGTCTCTGCCAGCAGCAATAATTATTGCTCACTCAAATTGCAATCCACAAATAATATTCTTTTATCAACAGCAATTGTGTTTGTCATTGACCAGGCTGGCAACAGACAAACCGCAAGAGTTCTTTTGGATGCGGGTTCACAAATAAATTTTTGTACGGAATCATTTGCCAAGAAATTACGGCTTAACTTGACTAAATCCAACATACCGATTACAGGTATAAATAATACCGCGTGTTATGCCACTAATCTCGCGTCTATACGCATTATTTCTCGTTATCAAAGATTTACTTCGAGGCAAAATGTGCTGTCTTATCTGCATTAACCCATAAACTGCCAGCTCAATCTTTTGACATAAATCAATTTAACATTCCAGATAACATTTTTCTTGCTGATCCAAATTTCAACATATCATCCGAAATCGACATACTGTTAGGGGCGCAATTCTACCTAGATTTAATCTTAGATAACAAATACGTCCGCGGTTCTCATTTTCCTATTATACAGGAAACAAAGTTAGGCTACATTCTTGCAGGCAATCTGCCCAAACACTGCCGCTATAAGGGTCCTGCTGTTTCGTTCCTAGCTAGGAACAACGACGGTCAAATTCTGGAGTCTCTAGAAAAATTTTGGGAGAGAGAAACTCTTCCTGATAATGCACCTACTAATAACGAGTCAGCTTGTGAGGAGCATTTCGTTAGGTCTACTCATCGCAATCAAGAGGGTAGGTTCGTTGTTGCGCTACCATTTAAGTCAGATAATCCCCAGTTGGTTGAGTCCTATGCTACCGCTGAAGCAAGATTCTTGAGTTTAGAACGCCGGTTCATGCGCGATTCTAAGCTTGCGCGCTACTACGCAAACTTTATTCAGGAGTATAAGGATCTTGGCCACATGACGCTTATCGACAATTTCTCTATCAATTCTGGGGTTCCAAATACCTACTATCTGCCACACCATGCGGTCTTTAAGCGTTCTAGTTCTACGACAAAACTTCGCGTCGTTTTTGACGGTTCGTCCAAAACTACCAATGGTCTTTCTCTCAATGACATCTTGTTGGTAGGCCCGAACGTCCAACAAGACCTTTTTCTATTCTTTTGCGATTTCGTATGCATAACTATGTTCTCATTGCCGACATCGAGAAGATGTATCGACAAATTCTGGTAGCTGAGAAGGATTGTCATTATCAACGTATTCTGTGGCGCGACTCTCCCCTCGAACAGTTTAAACACTTTGTATTACGCACTGTAACATACGGCACTGCTAGTGCTTCGTTTTTGGCTACTCGCTGTCTTAATCAAATTGGTAAGGATCATGAAGCTTCTTTTCCTGACGTAGCGTCAGCTATAATCAATGATTTCTATGTTGACGATTTGTTAACTGGAGCAGACAACATTTCTGATCTGACCAAGTTGAAATCTAACTTAGGTACGTTGTTGAGTCAATACGGTCTCACGCTGCATAAATGGGCATCAAATGAACCCCAGGTGGTTGCAAATCATGACAATTTATCACTCCCTTTAAACAAACAGGGTAATGTGCGTACCTTGGGCATTCTCTGGAATAACACTACCGATTCATTTTTGTTTGACATCAAATCATTCCCCGTTGAATCAAGCATCTCCAAGAGGAAAATCCTATCGATTATCGCAGGCATTTACGATCCGCTCGGACTTGTCGGTCTCATTGTTTTTCTGTACAAACAATTTATGCAGCAACTCTGGCTGTGCAATCTTGGTTGGGATGAGCCAATCTCCGGGCAATTACGCTTGCATTGGCATTCATTGTGCGATAAGTTGTGTCTGATCAGTAAAATTATTGTCCCACGTTCTATTCGTTGCAAGTCTAAGGCAAGGATAGTTGAATTACATGGGTTTTCGGATGCTTCTGAAAAGGGTTATGGATGTTGTGTTTATGTTAGAGTCATTTATCAAGATTCATCGACCTCACTTCGTCAGCGTTGGTGGATTATTAACGCCAAGATAGTCATTCGCTCCATTATTCGTAGATGTGTCAAGTGCCTCACGTTTAGTGCCAAACAACAGGTTCAGAGGCTTGATATTTTACCTACTCCTAGAGTCACTCCTTCGCGGCCGTTTCTATTCTGCGCAGTTGATTATGGTGGTCCCTTCATGATTCGTCATGGCGGGCAGAAATCTAGGACTTTGTCAAAATCGTACGTGTCTTTGTTCATCTGCTTAGCAACCAGGGCCATTCATTTGGAATTGGTTTCCGACCTCACAGCCAACGCGTTTATAGCTGCCTTACGTCGATTTATGTCCCGTAGGGGCATACCCAGCCAGTTATATTCTGACAATGGCACGAACTTTAGGAAGGCCCGCAATGTTTTACATGACCTTTACAATCTTTGGCATAATACGGATGCCACCTCATTAATCAAATCCTTTACGACCTCTCAGGGTATTTCATGGTCATTTATACCGCCCTCGTCACCCCATTTTGGTGGTCTTTGGGAGAGCGGTATAAAGAGTTTAAAGCATCATTTGCGCCGCGTGGTAGGCAAGTCTATACTCACCTTCGAGGAGTTTACGACAGTTTTGTCTCAGATAGAGGCATGTCTAAACTCTCGCCCCATTATTTGCCATTTCATCGGATGTAAATGATCCGGTGCCACTTACACCTGGCCATTTTTTGATTCGCGCGCCATTAATGGCGATACCTGACCCAGACTTTACTCACGTTCCCATCTCTCGTCTTGGACGTTGGCAACTTCTCCAGAAGTTTCTCCAAGTCATTTGGAAGGCTTGGTCTCGCGATTATTTACATCAATTACAACAACTTCACAAGTGGAAATTCGCCAAGGATAATGTTTCCATTGGTGACCTGGTTTTATTGATGGAGGATAACTTACCTCCATTATCATGGAAATTTGGGGTAATTACCGCCACATTTCCCGGCCCAGACAACTTAATTAGAGTTGTAGACATTCGCACGCCTACGGGTATTTTACGGAGACCCGTTCATAAGCTATGCTTGTTGCCAGCCCGGGACGAGGCTTGAACAAGGTTACTATAATTATTTAGCACAATGCTAGTCTACTTGGTCACTGGCTTTCATTACTTAATTGTACGACCATTTGGTCAACTTAATTGTGATATGTATCATCACAACATTTTAATGTTAATTTTGCATCATTGCGTGTTTTTATACTAAATTTGCATGTGATTTGTAATTTACAACCATGCACTGTTCTATTATGTCTGTACTTATCATAGTTTCATGGTGGTATACTTTGCTATATTTGTATTTATATGTTAACAATTTGTGAGGCATGTTATGTCCTACACATTTACATTTTGATATTGGTATTGGGTATGTGTCATGTTATTGGTGGTATTGCTTTATATAAAATTTTTTACATAATATTCGCATGGTATGCAGTTACACAACCATGTATGCATTTTCTTGCACATTTGTCAATATGTGTGATTTTATTATTCTATGAATGTATTTTTCGCAATTGTTCAACTCATGTCTTACATTTGTATAACTACATTGTTGTACTTGTCACTTATGCTATTGTGCCTTATTCATACTTGTAAGTAATTAAACTGATTTCTATTGTATTTATTATATAACTTGTATTTATGTAAAACACATTGTTTTTCGCATCTACTGTCTATAACCACGCCACGCCTATATTTTATTTTTATATTGTATTTTATATTGTATTTTGCATTTTGTGATCACGCATTGCACAATTATCATTCATGCTAATTATGACATACATGTCATTACAATTTGTGCTTGCAATCAGTCAACTATGTATAACTTGTTTTCACATAACAATTTATTGTATATTCCTGATATATCAGGATAGCATGCATCGTTCAAACTATATGGCGTCATGCTAAATTTATGTCTTTACATGTACAATTTATAATAATTTTGTTTGCTCATTGTATTCAATTCTGCTTGTGTGGGTCTACTGGCCTTAACTGGTTCAAGCTAACCACTATGACTCGCATAAATGTTACAATTTATCGGGCCCATCATGTGATGAGTCACCGATTATTCATCATTAAACATTGTTAAATTATGTATTTTCATGTTTTATATCGTTCAATATTGTATTCACAACATGTATTGGCAATACATTGCTAACTTGCATTTTACTCATGTTTGATTCAAGCTGCACGCCAACCTTGGCCTGCTCAACTCTTATCATCTATCAAGCTTATCGCTTAGCAGTTAATGTCATAACTGCTATCTAAGACTACAACTCAAGGTTCAATGCAGCCTACTGAGATTAACCTTTATTATTAAGAACTCTGTATTTTTTTTTTATTTACAATAAGTTATTAAAATGTATTAAAAATTCTTTTGATTTTTTGACGGGCAGTTATGAACAGTAGTATGGTAATTTTCGTATTTGTAGGTTGGCTAATCTGTACGCTTGATGAATCGTTCTTATCTCGTTTTTATAACAGTCACAGTACTACGAGCCTTGGCCAGCAGCGGACGTTCTCACGTTTGCTGCCTGACTCTGTCATTTTCATTTCTTGTTGTCGCGACAATTATTTAGGCTTTAGGCCTTACAACATTATACATATTGCATACTTGCAATATACTAGCAATACCTTGCTAGTACTTGTTCTCATGTAATTGAGTGCCGCGTACTCGCGCCTCAATTCATCATACGACAATAATTTAGGCGTTAGGCCACCACGTTTCGATGTAACTAAAGTGCACACATTTGTGCCGCATCAAAATGTAATTTCATTTCCGAATCGCTTCTCAAAATTTAATCTTCAGCATTAGCCAACCTCACTACAATGAATTGAGTGTAAGATTGGAGTAACTTAATAAATCTATTTATACAGTCCACTATCTTTATCATTTTGCATCCTGGCGATAATACACCAAGTTTCATTCTTTCTATAAAAAGGGGCATATGTGCTGACATACAATAAATTTTTACACGGTCCACATGGCCGCAGCTCAACTTAACATTTTATTTGGTCCGAACATGACCGATCAACATACTTCTTAATAAACATTTTTTGGTCGCTCCGTGCCTGGATTCGTTATTCACCCTTTCATTATTCTTCTGCCCCAATTTCTGGCCATCACGGGCGACTCAGCATATTCGCTGATCCGACCGTATCGTGACTCAACCAGCAACTAACATGACCGATCAACATACTTCTTAATAAACAAATGGAGTCGGCAAAATGTCAGTTATTATAAGCTAGTGTGGGTAATTTATGTTCTATAAATGTCATACATTAAAAGCATTATTGTGTACAGGACGTCGATGTTTCAGAATTAGCGTTAGACTTTCCTGATGTTATCGATTAATTTAATTCAACAAAATGAACGTATGATTGTATCTTAACGTTAACCAATTACGATTATTTTGTTCCGTGTATTTTTATATGTTATATTTTTGTAGATTAAACGTTGGTGTTATTTAATCAATTATGGTGGTCTTTCACTTTTAGGACGGAAAGCTGGCTGAGTTATTTTCTATGTTTAATTATTAAATGAACTTAGGATATCACTATAATATTGACGACTCGGAACACAAAGTTTTTTATAAGTAAAAACGTAAAGTTTTACCTTACAGCCTCAAGGCTGTAAGGTAAAACTTTACGTTTTTACTTATAAAAAACTTTGTGTTCCGAGTCGTCAATATTATAGTGATATTTAGTTAAGTAACGGACACGTCATGGACAACGAAATCCAAGAATTGAACTTAGGATGTATACCTTTGATATTGTATAACGTTCCCAATTAAAATATTTCCTTGTGAGATTTCCTCTAGGGTATTTTATCCTAAATAAATTCCTTCTGTCAAATACATATAATTATGATTAATTAATGTTTTGTTATCTCTAGAGACATCTCTGAGACATATTTGACAACTAAGAAAAATACTTTTCTTTTGTTAAAAGGTTTTTGAATTTTTCTACCGTGAAACATACGAGGTTTTATAATTAAGAGAAACAGATATCATATATAAATGTTATGATTTAATGAACTTAAGCAAACTATAGTTTAGAGTATTTAAGAATAAAAATTTTATTTTATTTTGTTCGCACAAGTAACTTGAAATCCCGAAATCAGTTAATACACGAGTTTGGGATTGAGCTAAGAGTAAAAATTACTACGTCAGCATTACTAACAGATGTTTTGAGAAACATAGAAGGCGAGAAAGACTTCTAGATAGTCATCGAGGACAAGAATGCACAACAGAATAAAGCCGAGATTTTGGCAAAGAAGAAGAAAATGTGCCTACTTCTAGTTTGATTGACATTACATCAGCAAGGAAAGCAGCTCACAAAAATCTGACCAAAAGCCTTAAAATAAAACGACCTTCCATGCCACCTATCCTCCATTTGAAGTGGGAGATAATATCATAATACCCATTTCAGGTATGGATAGGGCAAAGGCTTATTTTTAAAATGTCATAGGTGTTGTGTTAAAGAAAAAAAATATGATTTGGACAAAATCGGAAGCAAGGATGGAAAAGTGGACAAATTATATTGTGGATAGGTTTTAATCCTTTATGTATGTTATTATTTAAAGCGTCTTTCCGACCTTCTGTATCCTTGTTAAGCCTTTTCCACCAAATTTACATTTTTCATGAAATTATTATATTAAGTTATTATTTATATTTAATATTTATAAAGACTTTACCTCAAGATGTTTACTCCTTATTTGGAACATGTTTCGGGAAGCATTGTGTTCCCATCTTCAGCCTTCCTGATTTTGAACCTTGTGAGGTACTTGTGTGCTGGTTGTCTGTTGCTGTGGTTTACTGTTGGCTTTTGGTGTTTTAAATTGGTATTATTGTGTGTGATTGTGGTGTATATATTAGTATGTTGTGTATTTTCTATGTTGAGTGCTTTGCAAATTGTGTCGTGTTTTGTATTGATTTGATACAAATCAAACAAAACATTGACATATTGACATATCAAACCAATACAAAACACGACACAATTTTCAAAGCACTCAACATAGAAAATACACAACATACTAATATATACACCACAATCACACACAATAATACCAATTTAAAGCACCAAAGGTCAACAGTAAACCACAGTAACAGACAACCAACACACAAGTACCTCACAAGGTTCAAAATCAGGAAGCCTGAAGATGCGAACACAAGGCTTCCCGAAACATGTTCCAAATAAGGAGTACACATCTTGAGGTAAAGCCTTTATAAATATTAAATATATTTTATAAATCAAGAAACAGACTGTACCAAAAAGTGTTTAAATTATTATTATTATATGAAATTATTTTCATAAAACATGATTATTTAAGAATTACCCTTATAATGCTGATGTAGAGAGTGTTTACAATCTGATTAAGGAAAAATATTATCATTTGTAGATCGGAATTCGACGTTTGTCAGAAGTTCCTGAAGCCATAAGGCCTTCCAAACACCGATATTTCTTAATGTTTAATTAATAAATTTTTAATTACTAAATTATTGTGGAAGATATTAAACTAAATAGACCTAATTGGCATAAGCGTAAGTAAAATTTAAGTGGTTACTAAAATTTATTAGGTGTAAAAGAATTTGTTGTACGTAATTTATGACAGTGCTAAAATACAAACGACTTCATATCACTATGAAACTTGCGTAATTTTTAATTTACTTTTGACTTTGTTATTTGCATTTGTATTCTTAATTACATTGTCAATAATTATAGAAAAGTGTTTAGTTTCTCCCGCAATTTTCCTAAACTATGATCCTATGACATAATATATTGTATCTGTATTAATTTTAAAATGCGTAAAAAACCATAAAAGAAACCATTAGACAATTGTTCTTTAAATCCATGCCTCCTTAAAGCCATATACAGTGAACATCAATGTATATCTTTTAAACTATTTATGAAAATAATTTTCCATAGCACTTTTTAATAATGCTTTTAAAATCATATTTAATGTGCACCACAAAAACTTAAAAACTGTTTATCAATTACTTAACTGACTTCAAAAAGAAGGGGATTCTACATTTGTCCCTCTGTTTTCTCAATACATGTTAGCAGATTATTGTAGAATGACTGGACCGATTTTAATAAATATTTTTTTATTTGACAGGGCTTGTTCCCGCGGTAATCTTATAGAATTTAAAATTGGTATTGGACCAATGCTATACCAGCACCAGCAGAATACTCTATTTTTTACTTACACTCGTGCTTTGAAAATTCAACAATAAAGTGAAATTACTGCGTTACTGGGATTACGTTTGTATCATTAGCTATTGTTATTTTCAAATTACGAAATGAAAGTGTGTGGAGTGTTTCAATACTCACAAAACGCATACAGCACCTCTGGATGTAGCTCTATGACCCTTTGGCCCCCTGGCATGTGAATCAAGCAACCACAACTATTTTATATCTCTCTGATCTGTACATGCCATAGCTACTGAAAATGAATTACAAGTAAACACACACACACACACACACACACACACCTTTCAAAAAATTCAAAAAATAAACTCATTTCTAAATTAACCAGTTTTATGAGTTACTATTAAAACAATATAAAGTTTTAATAGTTTTACAACTTCGTATGTTTAATTTCCTGAATAAAATTAAAAGTTTAGAGTCCTTTTCTGACTCACTTATTATGTACATATTTATGCAAATATTTGTTCAGAAAAAAATAAGTTTTATTAAAGGAAATGAATAAGTCACTTTATATGTGAATTTAAAATAATTATTACACAGGTACAGAAAAAAAATTACAAAAGTTGGTGTAGTGAAAGGAAAGAAAGAGAGTGAGAGGTGGGAGAGAGGAAGAGAGGGGGCGAGAGAGAGAGAGAGAGAGAGAGAGAGGGGAGAATGAGGGGTGCAGAATTGCTTGTACAGAAGTGAGAAATAACAATTCCCTCTTTCTACTATGTAAATAAGATATATTTTAATCTAACGAGCAGCCTCAGTCGTTATTTTAACAATTTCCATTATTAAATTTCTTTACTGTATTTACTGTAGTTATACCAAAATAATATTTATTAAGAAAAATGGATGTGCAAACAATGCAAGTTCAAACGCAGTAAACTACAACATATCCATTACCTAACCAGATCTAGATCATTTACGGCAAAGTTTGCATTACATTATTTTCATTTTCTTTAGATCTTACAGTATCAGATAAACTAAACTGCCATAAAACTTCTCATGATGTCTGTTGGTAATTCCTTATCAATTAAAACACTTGGTTTACTTAATTTTGTTGTACAAAATGTTGAATCTTGTAGGCTAATCGTTATGGAATAAAATTAGGTTTTAACAGCTTTAAAAATGTATGTTTAAAATTGACTAAAATTGATTAAAAATGGAAGCTCATAGATCATTTTCGATTTTGTATAGACACATACCTGTCAAAATATTTTTTCTAAAAACAAATATTTTTAATTAACGTTATCAAATCAGCTCATATGCTAATTTAAAAATAATTATTAGATTGCTATTCCCAAACCAAAATATTGCAAAATTTTCTGCTGGAGGGAGTTGAGAGAAAGAAAGACAAAGAGAAATGCTTATGTAGTAGAGTGAAATAACAAATCTGTGTTTCTGAGAAATAATAAATTTCATTTTAAACTAATGTAAAGCTTCAGTCTTTGCTTTAGCAGTTTTCCTTATTATAATTCTTTACTGTGTTTACTATACTTATAGCAACCTAATATTTTATTAAACAAAGTGGATGTCCAAACAATGGAAGCAATACTTTACCCCTTGTGCAGGGTTGCTCGATAGTATTTATAGAGAATCTGGTACAATAAAGTTTCCTGTACACGGCACACGATAATACTCCCAGGTATCAGTTGTTGGGATGTTTGTGTGCGTTAATGCTTAAGTTACAGACCGACGACGCCCTGCTGCAACTTGCGCTCAGTTCCGTCCGAAACACACACACGGTTTAAACTTTATGAATGTTGTTATAGTGTACATTTAGCAATTTATATTATCCAGTGGCTGTAAAGTTATTTCTACACACACACACCCACACACGCACAGTTATTTGGACGCGTAGCTGAGATGTAAGGCTCTAGAGGGTCCAACGTTTGAAGAAAGGTAGTTTTGTTTAAGTGATCTGAACTCCTAGTAGAGCCTATCACCATAATAAAGGGTTGTGTCTTATAGATAGCAACATTTTTTATTATACGTGTGTGTGTGTGTGTGTATATATATATTGTAAAGTAACCGAACGTTCCATACTCTTAAAACCATTTACAATCACAGACAGACTGACTAAAACGTGGACAATACCCAATACCCCTCAGATTGAGATAGTGAATCACTGTCAAAAATGACCATAATGTGTAACAGAATGGGGGAACTAAACAAAAGTAAAAAAACAACATAAAAACCCGTAAAATAAATAAACAAAACTTAAATAAATGGAAAGAAGTACAATACAGTAATGTAGAATAGATAAAAAATAATGTACCTTAGACTATAAGAAGGAAACCATAAAAATGTATCAGTGAAAAGTGAGTTAATGAGTGAAAAATAGTGATAATCATTAATCATGCAGATAAAATTGTGAAGGTTGATGATTAAGTCAGTGGTCTTAAGTGTAAACAAATAACACAAAAAGAACCAAGTAAGAAAATAAACAAATATAATTAAGAAAACACTAAATAGTAACAACCAAAACTAAATGTTAATTTTAGGGAAGTAATTATAAGTTTTAATATTAGTTGTTGAAGGTTCTGTGCCTTTTAAGCCCTGTTGTTTATGTTAAAAGAAAATGCTTTAACATTGTTTAATTGTGATGATTTCATGTACATGTTAGTATTCTGTGTTATTAATGAATCTATTATAAAGAACTAGCAATGTATTGAGCATATAGGCCAACTGGAAGGTGTAGTTTAGAACATAGTACCAAATAATACCTAAAATAGTCCTAGAAAAACAAGGTGTTATTAATCAACTAACAGACCTGGATAAACAGGGAAAAGAGTTGATAATTTTATATGATAAACAGTTTTTTATGTTTGTTGAAAGTTAGTTTAACTATTTAAGGTTTATTAGAATATGAATCATGGAAACATGACATTAAGTTAAATTGTTTATAAAGTTTGTTAAGGAAGTACAAGAGTAAGGGAATAATAAGCATTTTAATCCAATGTAATAAAAAGCAGAGAAAAGTTGTAATTAAAAGGAAGGTATTAAACCAACAGGACAAATAATACTCGTAATTGTAACCGAATAAAACAAGTTACTAAAGAAACGATATGACCTAGGAAAATGTTAAACATTAAAATTATTGTCAATCATAGTTAACAAAAGGTCAAACCACTGTAAATTAGTAATGATCAGCTGGAATTGTTAAATAGATTTTCTTTTTATAGTAATCACAATGTATTAAATAGTTTAAGGAACTAGAATATGATTTTGTGAAGGCCAAATGACTAAAATGGCCTATAAAACCTGATTTTGTAAATCACCAAAAAAATCTATTAGTTCATACACACAGGGCATGTTGGGTATCAAATTGTTTGTAATTTTACCAGGAAAAACAAGATGTAAATTAAGTTAAGCATAATTAAGTAATAGTCAGGGAGTAATTAGTAGTGGAAATTGAAAAAACAAATAATTTAAATAATGATGGTCATGTGACCCATGGACTCAAATCTATTGACCAATGAGAAATTAGCAAAATTTGGTCAAGACCGTTGAAGGAGTAACAAATTCAATTATTCCATTGTTAGGCAGCAAAACATACAGGTCAGCTCTGTGAAGCTGGGAGCCAAAGTTTAACAAAGTACCAATTCTGAGTGGGGAAAAAATAAGATAATTATATAAAACAAGACAACATTCAAAAATGATGATAATGTAAATCTAATAAGTATGAAATAAGAAAAGGAACCAAGTAACAAGTAAAATATAAAGAATAAAAAGTGAAATTATTACAACCAGAACTGGTGAGATCTTAACCTTATATTAAAAGGCACTGTTTACTACTACACAACACCAAGAATAACTTCACCAAGACTTATTAACAACACAGTAGTGAAAGAAAACAGAGAATTAACTATAATTACAGTGAACACTTCAAATAAAATAATTTATTTTAAAAGAAACACTGACATAAAACATTCGTATTCTTTGAGATGGAACACAAGCGCCCATCTTTGAACTTATCGTCATTACTCCAAACTCGAAGCGACCATGTTTGTTGACTTTGGTCATTTGAATTAAATAATTATAGTTCAATACTCAAACAAAATTAACTTTATGTGTAATAGTAAGTCAGATTTGTAATTAAGATTTGTACAAACATTTGTAAGTATTGTACTTCCTAATAGCATTTCTGACCTTTCATAGCAGTTAAAAAGAATTCTATAATTAATATTATGAAATAGAAAAACATAATTCTGTTACAATCGACCCGAGGTAAAGAGTCGATCCGGGAAACAAACATCTCCGTCCTGAGAGTCGTAATCCTAACTTGAAAAGAAATAAAAACTAATAAATATAATTAATTTATTTTAAAAGGAGTTTTATTTATTAAATCACGTTAGAATATAAGATTTTTAAGTAGGAAAGGAAGAGTGAACATACTTTGGCAATTGGAACGTCATCGAAAAGGAGTGAATCAGCAGATAACCTATATGCGACGAGTCGATTTCAGAATCGAACCGAACTGACGCAAAACATTTCTTTAAATAAAACTTTACCAAAACTGATGAAAAGCAAGGAAACATTAATTAATAATTCTTAACTGTTTAATCTCGAATTCAATAATTCGAATAACGAAATAAAGCAAATTAAAATAATACAAATACAATCCGAAAAATAATTAAATTAAAATCAAAGAAAACAAAATTATTTATTATTTTTTTATAAATAAATATAGCACAAAATAATTAGAAACGGCAGAAAGAGTACGATTCTAAAATTTGTGGTATTACAAATGGCACTCCAAATCGGGGTTTTATAAGTAAGAGTAAACCAGAAGGGTTTCAGCAACCCAAAACTAATAAAATAAATCATTTACAGTACCTCAAAAAGAGGAGTCACCGAAGAAAAATTACGATCTATCCTTGGTGGTATTACAATATGTATGTATGTATGTATACTAGCGACGTACGAAAAGGCCGAAACAATATTTTTACCTGGACGAGTTTTCTCTTCTTCACTTAAAGACAAAACAAAACGGTGTTGAAATAAGAGTTATTTAAAAATTTTACTGCGGATGATCTAACAATCATAAAGGAAATGGGAGAGTTATGCAGCCATCGTTCCATAAATGGTACATACTAGGAAAAATATATCACGTTCTAAAACAAAAGACACTGTCCGATCGACGATGGTTGTAAGTGATTGAATAAGTCACGTTGTAACTTTTTAGACTCGGATGTCTTTTATGCCAAGGACAGGTACATTAATATGAACCTCAGCAAATAATATTTTTACCTGGACGAGTTTTCTCTTCTTCACTTAAAGACAAAACAAAACGGTGTTGAAATAAGAGTTATTTAAAAATTTTACTGCGGATGATCTAACAATCATAAAGGAAATGGGAGAGTTATGCAGCCATCGTTCCATAAATGGTACTTACTAGGAAAAATATATCACGTTCTAAAACAAAAGACACTGTCCGATCGACGATGGTTGTAAGTGATTGAATAAGTCACGTTGTAACTTTTTAGACTCGGATGTCTTTTATGCCAAGGACAGGTACATTAATATGAACCTCAGCAAATATCAGGCGATTTGTGACACAATACTATAGAGTAAGAAGAGTTTCAAGACTGAAGGATCATAAGGTAAATTCAGTGCTGTTGTTGACGTATGGTAAAAATTTTCGGTGCCAACAAAATATATATATATATATATATATATATATATACATTGTAATACAACGAATAATGTTTTTTCAATTGTATATTAAGTCACAAGTTGGATTCGTCACGTTGTAATACTATGAGTTGATGTGTACAGATGTTTCAATTATTATTACTGATTTAGCTCAAAGAGGTTTAGAAAGCTTAAAAAATGTTTAAATTCTCTTCTCGGACACTGGTGAGTTTACCTGTCACTTACCACTTACTTACTGGTGTCAATCTTCCGAAGTAGATTCCTTCTTCCTGGGATACACTAAAAATAACATAACATAGTTCATACAACATTTATCACTGGTGTGTATCTGGGTACAAAGTAAATAAAGTTGTTTGCATTTGATTCTGTTTTGAAATGATTCAAATCTTGGCCGCTTGTTCGCCGTACTGACACTTTGTAAAATAAATGCTCTGTTATTTGTTGTTATTACAATCTACATTGAAGTGACGGACTGACTCGATTATAAGTAAAATGGTAGTTTATTAACAATAATTAAATTTCATTTAAAACCCTTTAAAACATTTCATAAAACATCAAAAACAATTTACCTCGTTACAGAGATTCTTAAAGCTCTGGGCTGGTAACACTGATTCTTTATATCGTACTATTCTAACCTGGTTTGGTTAGAGTTTTTTATTTATAATTACCAAAATTCGTGAATTCTTTTAGTATACAAGATACTGACTACAAAAATGCTTAAATACGACAATAACGTATTATGGAGAGTGATTACAAAATTAGAAAAAAGTTTAATTATAATATTGGAAACTATCGTATCAGGGACGCCTGCTTTTAACCTTGCAGGTTATGATATAGTATGTGTGATACGATTAAAATTGTTGTGTATCGGAATAAAATTCCTTGAATGGTTATAAAAAATAAAATATAATGATTAATTTATCATCTCAGTGCAATTAAGAATATATAGGCTTTCTTGAATTTAAAGCACAGCACTGCATTATCTGTGTACCTTTTAATAGCAGGTAGGTTAGAGTGACAATTCCTCTAGGTTAATTATTAAAAATATTTAAATTGACTTCATTAAAATCTTATAATTACACATAATATTTGTTAATGATACATTTATTATTCATTAACCTTATTGACGGTTCTCAATTATTGTTGATAACCGAATTATTTTTCGTTATAGTTATAGTCAAATCAGCATCTATTTATGTTTACATCAGTATAGGTTAAGTAGTGATATAATTTGCAACTCGTTTTTTAAAATTAATAATATCTGATATAATAAATAAAACTGAGAAATTTTGTTCAATAATTTGTTATTATTTGTTTTCATTTTGTTGTTGTGTTTGGATATATCGGCTTAGATATGTTCATTGTAGATTTTTATTCTGGGCATTTGATATTATATTTATGTAACGATAATTTTGATACGTTACAATATATAAGGAGGTAAAACACAAATTGTGCAAAGTTTTCAGGGTTGCACGGACGCAGTGACCAAATGACTAGACAAGTGTAGGCCTTGGCATCTATAACTGCATTGATAAGACAGACTATTATAAGTCAAGGTGGAATTATCATATCGGTAGACTGGGCCCACGTAGGCTAATGACGATCATAAGAATTACGAGCCACTGTAAAACTGTCAGACGGCCAAAGAAAAGGTAACCTTGATAAAGGCAAAACAGATAGAGAATATAATTCTGGAATGGAGAGGAAGTGAGACAAAACGTGTAGAAGGAGGCCGCTACATAAATGCTACGGATTTTTCTCACAAAAAAAATTTGCATTTAAGTGTTACAAAATGTAAGTATATCTGTGCTTTAGGCAGTAAAAAGTAGCGGTAATGTCATGTAATTAAATGGCCTAGAACGGGTAAAATGGGCTTAAATAGTTTAAATAGGTTTAAACTTGCCTCTAAAGTAAACAGATTTGTGTATAGGAAAATATTCTTATTAGATTGGCATCGAATAAAACACGTAATTTCCCTTCACTGAGTATCATTGTAGAACATCTGCTTTTAACGTCGTAAGTGGTGACGACGCTCTAACAATATCGTAAAACAGCAAGAAGCGCTAACATTGTTGAAGATAATGTAAAGGCGCAAGCCCTACTTTGTTCATTATTGGAAAATAAATTATGTTTACTTTTAATTTTCGTACGTTAGTAACTATATACTGTACTTTATATCTAGTAGAGAAATCAGTCTACAGATAAGTACCCGACAGCAAAGTCTTTTTAAAATTGTAACATAACCAAATATGGCAGTTACATAAAATGAGCCTAAAGGACGGCAAGTAAGATAAAAAATATGAATGTAAATCTAGATAAGTAAATCCATGTATATAAAGTGTGTATCTACAAATGTGTTAATATGAAAATCCAACTATGAATAAGATAATATCAATCTAGTGACATCAACTACGAAAAATAAGAAAGAAAATGAAGTGAGCCAAAACCAAATACCAATTATAGACCCAATAGGATCCAAAAGTGAGGGGAAACGACGAAATAAGAATTAACAAACTCCAAAAGTGAGGGGAAACGACTAAAGAATAATGACTACGATGAAAATAACAAGAAAGAAGAAAGAAGAAGGACAAGAAAGCTGACTCAGAAGAGAGAAGAAGATGAATAAATCATACCAGAAATCAACATAAACCACGTGCACCAAAGACTAATTAAGTGACAAGTGAAATAATGATTATCAGATGTGAGGATGAAAAACAGTGATTAGCATTTAAGGAAATACAAACAATGACAGTGCGTACTTAATAGATGTGAAACATGTGAATAACCAACTATTTCTACTGATAAAACCACACAAACAATTATAGTGAGGAAGTTTATAAGTATATGAAAATATGTTAATTCCATGATGAAAACAACAAGATGTTAAATAAGTCAAATAGACACGAACAATGAGTGTGACGCGTTTAATAAAGTTGTGATTAACACAGATAATCATAAGTCCACCAAAATGAAACAAAATAGAACAATATAACTATGTTTTATTTTTGGTAAAGAACTGACAACAATATAAAAAACCATTGTATCAAACAAAAGGGATTGAATTGAATTCAACCTATGACTAGAAAAATATCATAAGTAATACAATAAGATATATATTAATGTTTAAGAAGGAATGTATAAACATGTGTCACAAAATAAGTAAAATATTATTGTGAAAGACCATACTGATACCATGTAGGTAGTAGAGACATACTGCATTAAAACAGATGGTACATTGTTACATAACCCATAGAGAAAGTACCTGTTAAACAGAAAACCAAAAATATCAATGAAAATAAATGATTATCAACAATGATATCAATTAAGGAATTGTTATAAATAACAATACATCCTAATAGACAATACATTAAAATGCAACCATGTAAATAAAACCAATCAAATGCAATGGCAGACAGCTATAGCAAAGATGCAACAAATATGCCAATTCAAATAGGCAAAGTGCAATATCAAAACCAATACTAAAGTGAATAACCATATTACCAGTAGTAAGACTAATATCTGGTAATGGTTTGAGAACAGATCTTTAACATAATAACAACAGTATTATAAACAAAATAATGTAAACTAACTAACCATGTACAAACAATCAGATGTAAGATGGACCACTGTATGGCCCATTAGTTAAGGAAAATAGTGTATTAAAACTTAAACACAGATTGTTCACAATATTACCAGTAGTTAGAGGGAAAATCAATACAACTTTGAGAACAGATTAGAACTATAAAAACAGTCAGTATATATGCAAATAATTAGAAACCAACTGACCATAGTGACAGAAATCATATATAAACCAACCATGTTAAGTAAATTACTTAGGTAAAATATGACATATAAATTTATCTAAGAGTAAATGAGAACATTACCAAAAGTAGGAGTAATGTCTAATACCAATGTAGAAACACAAACATAATGTAACAATAACAGTTTAAGTATTGTTTTTATGAAAAATAAATGACCATTATGTTGAAACACCATAGGAACAAGCCCATTATTAGAGAATTGAAGGGTACTAAACTAGCTAGAAGCTGACCAATATATGTAATACATTAAGTACAATGTATGTACACTAATGACATCTAATACATAATATAATTCACTTAGAAAAGACTAAAATTATATTGACAATTGTATGAGAAAGGTAGAAGAGGAAGAAGACAATATGTGTATTATGTTTAATACAATCATGTGAGGATACTTAAGTGTGAAATCATGTACATAATCGTTTTAGTATCATAAGACTGTAAGATTACTTGTATTAGATAAGGGAAATTCATTTTAAATACTTTTATATAAAAACCAAGATGGACGCCTAATGACGCTAAAATAAGCTATTGTTAAGGAAATAATTATTTCCAAATAACAAATCAAACCAAGTGAGAAATGGACTCCAAGTGTTTATTTAGAAAGTGTTTTTATTAAAAATAATTAAATCTGGTGTCAAAAACTTATAAATATAAGAAACACCAAGATAATTAATAAAAACATTATTTTAAGAGAAGCAATGTAAATAAAATAGTGTTGTTTAGACTTAAATTAAAGAAGAAAATGTCTATAATTCAATGACATAACTCATGTAACGATAGGACGTTCAATAAGGAAGTTATTGTAATTATTAACTTTTCAAGTATTTTTTACACTAGTGCTTACGTCACATAAACCAGGACCCAAAGTCGAAATTTGGTAAAACACCAAATATTTTAATAAAACATAGGCTTTTGGGGTGAAGACTATAGTGATTACAGCCAATCAAATCAACGCATTTTGTCAGACGCGAGAGAGACGCTTCGGCAAATTGTAACAGTCTAAGAACAGCTTACAGACGAATAGGTCACGCAACTCAACGCCATGAAAAAGTATTATTTTCAAATTTGTGCGCGTACATTGACATTAAGTTGATATACAGACATAACCTTGACACAACAAATACACTTCCGAGTGATATGTGCGGGATTACCGAACAATATAAGTACGATAGTGTATAATCCCGGTCGTACTCGCGTGTGTTGTGATAATAAACAGGGAGTACATTATTTTATTTAAATAACTTTGATTTTCAGAAATAATATTTTTGAAATAGACATTTTGATACTACGCGAGTCATTACTAGCGCAGCATCAAACATATAATGGAATTATTAGAATTTCAAGAAATGTCAATTTTGACTTATTAAAATATTAAATAAATATTTTAATTAATTCTATAATTATAAAAAGTATGTTTAAAGTAACTATCACTAATTACAAGAGTTAACGTTTAGACACTCTTTTGACTACACTTGTTTTGATTACTCGATGTTTTGAAATAAATAACATTAACTTTCGTACAAAAATATAAAGCAATTTTAATAGTAACATGTTAAAAGGTTACTAATATTATGTTCAAAAATATAAATTAAGAAATATTAACCAGTAAGAAATCATTTTCTATAATAGAATTACCTGTGATCGCTAACCTCAAATTGGTAGCGGTAGCTTATTAATTTAACTGTTGCATCTGTTCTCAAATAGTTTCCAAACTAAATAGAAATCATAGCAAGAGTTTTTTTTTGTATTTTATTAAATTTTTCTCTTGAAAATATATAGTTATCAAATTCATGGTTGAAAATAAAACGATACATTGAAACTGTACAAGCCACGAGTCTGACGCTTGCTATAGAATGTTATAAGGTGCGTGCGCATCAAAACGTACGATAATTACATACTTACCATACATATGGTATTAAATTTCATTGTTTTATATTTATTCGTTATTTTTTAACCTTTGTTTAATTATATTGATTCTATTAATATTACATCTTGACACTGATATCATGTATCCTCAAAGAACCTAACAACCTGATAATATATTAACAAGAAAACATAACCTTATAAGTTCAAATTATTGTACTAAAGACATGACTACCAGCATTGAGCCTGGATAGAGTTTTATGTTAAAATTAATCAATTGTAATTATTATTTAAAGGGTTATTAGCCAAATGATTGTTAATTGTTTTTGAAATTTGCCATTTTAAAATTTGTTAATAAACCTTCACTTATTTACGTATGAACAAGAGTATCATTTCAAAATATAAATTAAATTATTTCTTGTAAAACAGTTCTACCAAAGGTGGCGGAAGAATTCAAACAGAGAGTAATTTAAAGCATTACCTATACGTGCTAATTCATTCATATTGTGTGTACTAACTGTTTTTGAATATTCAAATTGAATATTTGTGTGCATTTTGAATGTATGTATTTCAGCAATAACCGTCACAGAACAGGACTGAAACGGGTACTTGTGGTAAGTGAGGGAAGCATACAACAAAAAGTGCGCGAAACTTATTTAAATCGAAAGAGTGAAATCGTCATAAACACTTATACAGATTATACAATCACACTAATAACTCCTAATAATTATAATTGGAGCAGTTTTTATAGAAACAACATAATAGCAGATACCGGAGCGTATCTGCAAGCACACTACAACTACAACTATAAATACAATTATACCTACACAGGATTATATCATCATCATCTATAATATTACATTATAGATTGGCTAGCCCAACAGTGTGGCTTTAAGGAGAAATACAAGACAGCATAATATCTTATCATCAATATCTATAACTTTACGTTATAGATTGACGCATACAACGTGGGGCTTTACGAAAGGAGGACATACCAACGATCAATAACGTAACGTTATAAAATTCACGTGGCAAAGAAATTAAATACACCATAGAGCTATATAATATGTTTTTTAATAGCCATCTACATATTATTGTATTTTTAAAATTTACGTAAACGTCTCTTTGTTGTTTACTTTTAATCACTTTTATTTGTATTCATTTTTTATACAAGTTTCTTAAACAAAACCACTATGAGTACTGTAGGGTATTGCACGAAACTAACTATTAATTGTTGCATTTAAATACTTTGTACTTTCATACTTTTTATATTTTGTCTAGAATATAGTTAATAATTTTCAGTTGTTTTAAGTTATTTGTCTTGATTGTTCATCTCTTCTTTCACAGCACTATCACTTTACTAAAAATGAACTTTATCTTGTGAAAAACTTACTTTTTTCGTCGGACGCGTTTCGGCTTAAGTATCCGCCTTCTTCAGCTTTTTGGTCAGACTCACTGAACTGAGCTTTTTGAGTCTTACCAAAAAGCTGAAGAAGGCGGATACTTAAGCCGAAACGCGTCCGACGAAAAAAGTAAGTTTTTCACAAGATAAAGTTCATTTTTAGTAAAGTTAAGTTATTTCATTACTACAGCGGTATATATAGTGTCTGCTGGTTATACGCGACACCATTTATTCGTCTTCCTCTCTGCAAGTATAAAAAATGAAATAAATGAGTTCTCTGATTTTGATCAGATCACGCTTTCCTTTCAGAAGAGTGGCCGTAATTTTATTAAAGACACGCCAATGTTCGGAGAATGCAGTAAACTGCATTTCCCTGGGGTCATATGCGATGTATATATGCACAGAGGGTTAAACCGACGGCGAGGTTAGCATTTTAAACAGAAAAAAGAGAGGTTGGTGCAAAAGTCGCAAACTAAAATATTTTCATAGAAAAATACAACGGTAGCACAAAAGGAAAAGGATACATTTCTTAGATATTTTGTTTCGTATTCATACGTATAATTAGCCTTGTAACTATAATTACACAAAATGGTAAGTGTGCACAAGATTTAAAAAATAGAATTGCACTTGAAGGTATACAATACGTTATAGTGAAAAATTGTTGACTATAAAGATAAATAATAATTAATTAATCAGGAGGTTTGCTTTTATATACAGCTTTGTCGTGTATCCATAAAAGATATGGACCGAAAGAACCGCCAAGGGTTGTAAATTTTAAAAGTTGTAAATGTTATTGTGGCAAATAGCGGAGAAGATTAATTGGAGTAAAAAGATAACGAAAGAAAAGGTAGTAGAGAGAAAAGGACTAAAGGAAATCAAATTAAAAGGTTTATTAGAGAGAGGAAAGCAAATTAGCTTTGTCACATATTGATTAAGACTGGTCATAGAAATTAATATTAGAAGGAGTGACTTCAGAGTAGACAGGAAATTCAACATTGTACTTGTTCATTTAATTATTTCGTGTGATGAGAGAACACTTTTACAGCTTTCACTAAGCATTTTATATTTATCGAAGACACAAATTGCATAAAACCGCGTTAAAGCTATACACACAATCCGAAAACTACCACAGCTAGATCCCTCCTTAATGAAAGCTGCAAACAGTAATTACACATGAGATCATTACTAATGTTCGAAACTGTCTATTGCGATCTCCAAAGTAAACAATACCAGGCCTCTTGATTAAGTTATAAAACTGACAACTAATAGCAAAACTGACACTGGTCATACCAGTGAACAGCCAAGAACAAAAATTATAGGCCATAGAAAACAAACAGTTTATGCCATACTATATCTGAAGAAGTTCCGGTACAGCAGGAAACAGAATATAACAGATATACAACAGAATATAGAATACAACAGAAAAAATTCCGGTACTGTTATCGGTTTGAGTCTCTTTAAAGTTTTGAGACTGGACATTCTTTCCACTGCCTGGTTTACGAATAAGGCATAGTTTCACTTGTCTAGATGTGTAAATTCACAAAACTGTAGATTTACGGCAGAAAATCTAATCTAGGGTCGCTCATTCTGTGCATTTCTGCAAGGTCCGTGTTTATTCCTCTCGATCTACTCGTAACATTAATATTATTCTCAGAGCATGCGGACGCAAGACCAACACATGAAGTTTTGTTTAAATCGAAGATGAACCCATGACACTTGCCAAAATTTATTTTCACGGGGTTGTTTCTAGATCAGTGAGGGTTTCCAATATTTTCAAATGCAGCT
The DNA here is from genome assembly GCA_034769895.1 of Magicicada septendecula. NCBI lineage: Eukaryota > Metazoa > Arthropoda > Insecta > Hemiptera > Cicadidae > Magicicada > Magicicada septendecula. Next base: position 280,083,237 of record CM068374.1, read on the forward strand.
CTATATAATTTTTCTGTTTAATATTCAACTAAAACGATTTCGTGAGTCACCCTAAAGTCTTTAATCTTACAATTCAGAATTATTTTTTACACTTTTTATTCATATCGCAAAGAAAAATTGTATTTAGAAAATTCATATCCCGAAAAATGACACACAATACTTTATTGAATGCCAACTACAATAGACGTATTTACACAATACGGTAAATACAGAAGTTGTAGTAGACCCGCATAATAAGTTTTTACCCGACTATTATGCTCTACTCTCTTTATCCCATTTTACCGTATTTCCGTATTTCCTCTACGGAAAACATTATTTATTGAAATAAATCTGTTAATGATATGAAGCATTAAATTAATTCATTACCAAGACTTTATTATTTTCCTTAAAGAAAATTAAAATATTTTAGTTTGACATATAGCCTACTTTATATTTAAATCAGTGGATAAGCGTAGTTAAAGCTTATTAACTATAATATTAACAACAGTTTTAATTTTTAATTACAACCAACTAGGTTTATTAAAATTTATTATTAATAAGTTACTGAATAACTATTTTGTAGGCTATTTAGTTACTTTTATAAGTCCTACAAAATTTGCCGTTAACATTCATAATTGTCAAATCGTTAGTCTCACCGTCTAGGCAGCGGTTTTCAGTATCTGTTCCGGTTTCAAGCTCTAATCGGCCACCTTAATCGTTAAGAATTTTGTGGTTACATCAAAACTCATCGTTTGATTGGAAATGACTAGAGGTCCGCCAATGACAACATTGAAGTAATAACTGTTAATACTTTCGCATGACTGATTCCACAAATAAATGCCGATACATGAACGCTATAAATATCTCATCATTATAAAACGATGAAGTCACATTAAATTTAATTCAAATAAGTTCTGTAAAGTATAAATCAATACGCTATAGTGTCTTTGACAGAAAATTAATTCCAACAACTTTTTTCATTCACAAAAAAAATGTTTGATCATTTCAAACATATTTACGTCAATTATTTCCCTCAGTATTTCAGTTTATCATTGACAGGGAGACATGTTAACGTAAACATATGTACAGAATTCAGCCGGTCAATTATAAACAGTGTATATTGCAACAGTACGTCTGCGTACGTTACTGTGCATTGTTGCAGTTAGTTAAATTAGAATAAATAATTAATATTGTCAATATTTAAAAAAACAATGCGTATTGAAAGCTGTAAGTAACCAGCGAAAGGGAACACCGAATGTGTAGGACGGTACATGCAGATCACGCCACACACAGCTAAGTTTGTGTATAGTGTATTTTATGTGTGTGAGTGTGAGCCAGTAGAAACCGGCATAGCGTCACCCCTGAATAAATGTGAATTAAATAAGTAATTTATTTAAATTTTGGTAAATGCCCGTAAGATATGACAAAACAAATTACGCCACGTTATTAATAATATAAAGACGCGCACATGTTCAAAATCTAGTGCGAAACAAATAATACATATTATTTGTATTATTCAGTCATTCAGTGTAAATAAAAGTGAATAGAACCAAGAACAATTAAAGTATAGAAAACCTGTTAACATACAATTATACATAAAAAAATTACAGATGATATGAACGTCGAGTAATAAACAAAAGACTTCGCATGTTGCGATTTTGCGCCCGACAGTATAAATACGCGAGGAACACCAGCCTCGACCCTTCGCGGGGAACGACCGGCGCTACAAGGCGCCTGCATGCCGGGCCGGGCGCGTGCGGCATCTGCCGTTCGCCCCGAGACCGGCGGCAGTGTTACCATGACCCGGAACCTATGTAATATAAAATTGAGAATCATTTCCGCCGCCTAACGGGAAAGCGCAAACGCGCGCCTCTCCCCGCACTGGCCGGACCCGGCGGTCAACCCCTTGACCGCCCCCTCGAAAAGGCAGAGTTCTTGGCTGACAGTTTAGAGCGACAGTTCGCTCCCAACCCATCCAAGAACCCGGCTTTCATTGAGCAAATCTGCCGCGAGGTAGAGCGCTTTCTATCGGCCGATATCACAGTCCAACCGGAGCCCATCTCCCCGGAGGAGGTCTCTGAGAGGATTGTTCAGCTCAAGCCCCGGAAGGCGCCTGGCCCGGACGGAGTCATGAATTCCGCCCTCCATCGCCTTCCGGAGCGAGGAACCCAGTTCCTCACTGACCTGTTCAATTCATGCCTCAGACTGGCCTATTTTCCGGCGAAATGGAAAACGGCTACCGTCATTGTGATACCCAAGCCGGGAAAGAATTCTTCTCGCGTGGGAAACCTCAGACCCATCAGCCTCTTGTCCGCGACGTCCAAGGTTTTTGAGCGTCTGATCCAGCGTAGGATCCGCGACCATCTAGAAAGACTCGAGGTGCTGATCACCGAACAGTTCGGCTTTCGTGAGCTGCACTCCTCGACCCATCAGCTGATGAGACTCGTGGAATGCATTACCGAGGCTGGCTGCCAGGGCAAACAGACGACTGCGATCTTCCTAGACGTAGAGAAAGCCTTTGACCGCGTGTGGCACGAGGGTGTCCTGTACAAACTCACGGAAGTCCTTCTCCCAGACTGCTACGTTCACTTGATCGGCAGCTTTCTGCGAGACCGTAGCTTCCGAGTGAGAGTAGACCACGCTCTCTCTTCGGAGAGGCGTATTATCGCTGGCGTCCCTCAGGGAAGTGTCCTTGGCCCTCTCCTGTTCTCGTTGTTTGTCAACGACACGCCCCGAGTTCCTGGAGTGAAATTGTCGCTGTTCGCGGACGACACTGCGGCTTTTGCCTCAGAGCCGAACGCGAGTTATGCGGCAGTTAAGCTCCAGCGCCAACTCGACGCGTATGTCGGGTGGACCGATGACTGGAGAGTCGCCGTTAACGCTTCCAAGAGCGCCGCGGTAATATTCTCGCGAAAACGTAAGCGGCCTCGGCCGCTTAAAGTAGGCCCCGTCGAGGTACCCTGGACCAATACCGTCAAGTACCTCGGGCTCCACGTGGATTCCCGACTCACCTGGCGAACCCATACACAGTAAATCAGACAACGCGCTTCGGCGCAACTCAGTAGACTCTGGCCCGTGCTATCTAATCCGGCAATGACCCCCCGGCTAAGTAAGCTCATAGTCAACACGTACGTGTTGCCCGTGATTACCTACGCCTGTCCTGTTTGGGGATACCTGGCTCGTGGTCATAGAACAACGCTCCAGCGCGTACTCGACCGGGGACTGAAGCTCGCGTGCAAAGTCCCCCAGAGGTACTCTTCTCGTCTTTTGAGGAGAGGACTCGGTGTCCGCTCTCTTGATGACACCGTGAGACGCCTGGCGCGTAGATTCTATGTTCGTTCCGACAGAGTGACCCACAATTCCCTCATTGCCGGACTTGGTAAATACACCCCGCGACCAGGTGAGTCCTGGAAGCGACCTCGTTTGCTAGTCCCGGTGGTATAATCCACCAATCGCAGGTCGCTTCAGACCCCCCCCCCCCATAAGTAGATAAAAAGTATATAATGAACTCCAACAGACCCAGTGGCAGGAGTCCTTTCTGAGACTCGGGACACTGCACTACTCGCGACCCCCAGTTGTGTTTCCGCCGCCTTCTCAGTTAACTGGTTGGCGTGTCCCTCCCGATAATTAGGAAACCTTCTTTATGAAAGTCCAGCACTTTTTTCTTCTGACAGCCATCGGGCACGTCCCGGAAGCTGTAATATAGCCATGGATGCAAAGACGCCCCACTACCTGACGCAACGCCTCGACCCTTCATTCATTGGAACACAGCTGCAGCCGAAGGCTATGCCCGACGGTGGAGCATCCAAGGTCGATATCCCAGCAGTACCGTACGAGTCATCTGAATGCTGAGTGGACCAAGAGGACCGGACGACGGACTCCAGGAGGATCAGACGACAACGGAGGATCGACACAGGACACAGGACTCAGGATCATGACGAGGAATCACTGAGTATCACCGCACAGCAATGAGGTGACATAAAACCATTTTTACTCGTCAACCGAAAGGTCATAAAAGACGTTAAAAAGAAAAGAGTAAAGAGACAATGATAAATTTTAATAGTGTAAATAATAATTGTAAAATTTAATTGGTTAAGTTGTAGTAATTTATAATGATATTTAACATTTATGAAATTATTTTTGAAATTATAACGTAGCATAAATGTTTAAGTATTTCTAAAATTGATTGATATTTCATGAATACGATATTCATATGTAGGCACACAAAGCAAAGTAGTAATTATATAAAAAAATATGGAATTTAAAAAGAAATACAATCTGAGAAAGTCGAGAGCACATTATATATTATAAAAATGTCTATTTATACATGTCAATTTATATCTTGTGTATTATATTTATGAATATTTGTGTAATGTTATTTGTATAGTGACAATAATTCTGTGTATGATGAGCACACACAAAAGAAAAATATTATGCGAATAATGATGACGAAATTTTAATTCGTAATTTTTGAAAATGTTATTTAATAAAATTTTGAATGATTTTTACAAAGTCGATATAATATAAGAAGTGTTATTATTAATTTAAAAACACTCCATACACCTTTTCTCGTTATATAATATATAGCCTACACGCATAAAGCATATACTATGCAGTATAGTTTTATGAGTTCATGTTACCTAATATTCGGAATATTGTACCTTCATTACAAGGTTAATATTAAAGCAAAATGTTTGAAATGTGTCCTTGAGCGTCGTCCAAGTGCTACTTTGTTGTTAAGCAACACGTATCTTTACTCGTTTCTTTCAAACACAGCCTTTACGGTCTGTTTAGTGAATTAGATACACGGCACTGAAAGATAACTGAATACAGAAAATTTCACAGAACTAAAATTATTGTAGTAAGAATTTTGATATAAACAGAGTCGTTTACTGTACTTATTTAAATTTGACAACCGAATAATAAATGATGACTAATGATAAATACGTGAGTTAGTTTACAGAAATATGCATCGGTTGTTTTGTAGATTGGGTCGCTACCTGTGTTTTTCAGTTCATAGTTAGTTGTAATAAATGCTACAAACTAACACAAAATTTTCTTGCAAATTAAAATTACAATAGACAGGAATTTTTAATTGTTACCTGTCAACTTCCTACAAATGTTGTCTAAGCAAAACAAATTCTCTCCCGCCTCTTTGTATTTTACTCAAAAATGTTTCTTGGCATATTTTTAGATATGAAGGAATACTGAAATGATAAAGAATGAATCCTGTAACAAGACGTGTTGCTTTAAAAGTATTTTAATAGGAATAAAACAAGGTGTATATATATATATATATATATATCTATTTCAAAGAGATTCTTTGTTGTTATATGGAATCATATCATTTAAAAAATTTTTGATAGCTCTAGAACACGACTGAATAACATTTTCCATTCTACCAGGTAACAAGTATGTGTAACATTTTAAAAACGTTTTGGTAAAGTTTTGATCAACAATATACGATGTCTCATTAACTCTACTCGCGTTGGTTTTAAGCAGTCATTCTGACCACATGATATACTACGTTGTACCGTGTATCCGGACTTATCTATAACCCCAAACAGTCAACTTGTCATAAACAGATAAAACAGATGATCATACTATTATTCTCATTGGATCAGCGAACAGATAGATACATTTGATAGCATTGTTGTTTGATATCTGTGGTTTCTATATCTGGGGTGATTTAAATACAGTTGAAGATTAACGTTCCCATTTGGCTTTTTATTTTCTCTGGTTTGAAAACACCAAATATCAAATGGCAAATGTTCCATGTACGCTTTATAATAGTATTTTATATATTTCAATTAAGGCGTGCCCTCATTGAAATAACAAACGAGCTCAGTTGTTATAATTATTTTTTTGATTTACTTGTTCAAGAAAAAGTACCGCTTTGAATTGCTTTTTTAATTACTTGTACAAGAATAGTGTATATTTTGCTCATATATTGTTATTTAACCACGGTAAACAATTAACGTTCAAATTTGACTTGTTTTATCAAACTACAAAACAGTAGTGTCACTTGTTCGCTGAATAACAATGTCTTATTGAGTACATTTCAATTTAAGTAATCAAGAAGTGTACAACCAATTGCAAATTGAAGTATATTTTCAGTATGACCACGTTACCTGACAAAAGCGTACAGTGTTTCTAAGCATACAGAAACACTGGGTCATGCACACACGTCTGTAAATAAAATGGGATGTTAGTTTGTAAGAAAGTTTTTTTATACTTTTTCCCTGTCGTTAAAAAGGACTGCCATAAAATATGCAGAGCAACTTAAGATATCCATTATATTTTTGTCGGAATACTAATTCGATGTTGTTTATATTTGATTATAGTATACCACATACACTGAAATGTATGTTTACATAATTAACTGTTAAAAAGCAAACTTCAAAATTACGCGTATTTACTCGAATATACCGCCCACCCGATTTTTAAGGTACTGAAAGGGAAAAATAAAAAACAAAATTAAAACTTACCAATTTATTTTTACACGTTGAAAATTTTCACACCTTTGAAAACTTTCTCACTTTACACACTATTAACTGCCGTATATTGACTGAACTGTAAAAGAATTACTTGCAATCTTCTGTGTCGTCGGCTTCGTCATTGGTGTATTCGTCTTTATCGTCGCTGTCAGAACTATCGTCTGAATTTTCGCACCAAAGTTCGCATCTTCAGTGCTATCGAGCGAGTTTGAAATGCAGCATTTTCAGAAGCTTTTTGGAAATGGTGAAATCAATGGAGTTTTGATCCACTAACAGATTGTTTAACACTTAATCTTCATATGCGTCAGAAAGGCGTTGTCGTTCGTCTTCTGATGGATAATGAATTGCGTGCTAAACATTGTACTAACCACCCGCGACTTGCTTTAAAATTGTCGACTCTAAGTTCAGATGCAGTTTTCTTGGCTTCCAAAAAACACATCTCGGTTGATCTCGAGAAACCATAGTGGCGTCTGTAGCAAACAAATTTATAAAGCTTCTCTTCCACTTGAAAAAAACCTAGCTTTCTGACCGAGAAAAGGCTCGCCAGGAGCCACTGCTTTCTGACAGCACAGTTTTTGTTTTTCGCCAATCACGAATACAACTTTCTCTGACATCGTATTTACGACCAGTTGCTCTATTTCCATTTTCTTCTGCTTTTCTTATTATCTTGAGTTTCTCACTAAGTTTGTACAAACGACGCCGAGGAAACATGCTGTATTTGCAATTCTTAATTCACTTGTTGCAATTGAGCTGCTTTTATAAATTGGCTACTCTGCGGGGAAAACGTCTTTACGCAATGGTATAAATTCTAATGCAAACGTCCTGTACCTATACAGTAGAGTGTCAATAACTAACTGAACGTAAATAGCCGGAAACAAGTGTAAACAAAGTTCTAGACGCGTGAGCGTGTAACGTATTTGTAGGTAATTGATATGAGTCATATCCCGTGTGGCGACTGCCTTCTCACATCGGGACGTTACTATATCTGCTTTGTATATGAGTGGACGTCACTAAACACGTCTATTACAGTGTATACTGACATGTGTACTGGAAACTGTACGCACACGTTCGAGCGCATCTACTTATGAATACTTAGTACTAAATAAGCACTTCCAAATAATACTATATAGATTAGATATTTGTATCCTGTAGTTGACGTCTCTAAAATTCCCAACACTCGGTTGTTACGTACGCTTGGAGTTAAAATCGCCCACACGCGTGTGTATGTTTATATCTGTACGTTACAATTAAAAACAAAACAAACTTATAAAAATTCTATAAAACCAGTTGAAATAAAAACGCCAATATGTATTTTTAAGTTCATACATTCGCAATTACGTAATCGCAAGATATTTATTTATTCATACATAATGTGGACATTTGTCGTATCAGTAAACTGTTACTGCAACCTGAAACAATAAAATGGAGTTTATAAAATATGTTGACTGATTTAATTTTATTTTGTTGTGGCTTTTATTTTGTGTGTCTCATCTGATTGTTTTTTAAACAGATCAAAAAGCAGAATCACACAAATACCGCAACTCATATGGCTTCCTTGCTACCGTAAGATTACTGATAAAATCCTATGTTCAAAGAAACCCATCATACGATTACTCAAGCGGATTAGGAAGGCAGGCCAAATACCACTGTTGGAAAAAACAATATAGGCTTACATCATTCAACGGCTGGCGTATACAAGGTCCGGAGCAGTTGTGGTGTAGTGGGTGTAGTGTATGTGGGCTAAACGGGGAGACAGTTGCTAACTAGAGTTCAAGAACACATGAGGCACACAAAGAAATAAGAATCAGAGAAATCAGCAACAGCGAAGCAGAGCTATGAAAATAAGCATTACGTCTTATAAACGCCGTAATGAAGAAACGGCGATCTCAGCGAAGATTCATAACTATTTTCCTCGGGTGGCCAGGATAAAGATTTTTGAAAATAATAATTTTAAAAAAGACGATAGTTTAAGTTACAGAAATGTTTAAAACCGGTTTTAAATAAGTTGACAGGATTGTTGTAATAATATAAAATAATAGCGTTTTAATAAAATATTATTGTCTTAAATAATTTTAGAATTATCCATTAACCCATATAAATCGAAATGAGTTAAGACTTTGGGCTCTGTCTCAGCCGAACCACTGAGGGTGACTCATCGTGGTATGGGCAAAACGTATGATTTAGAGCTAAATGAAACAAGTATTACACCGCGATTATTTTATTAACAACAAAAACCACGAAAACTTATAAAAAGTTCTAATCTAATTTGCACTTAATTGTCTTAAATAATTTCAGAATTATCGATTAACCCATAAAAATAAGGATGGGTTAAGACTTTAGGCATTGTACACAACCATACACTGGTGTTTAATTTCTTCTCTGCTTTATATCTGCTTCCGCCTTAGACCTGTTCTGGATTCGCAAATTCACTCAGATTGGATTCTACAGTGTTTACAATTTTAACCAAAATTTATTGCGTTCACAATTTTACGGAAATAATTATGTTTTCTACTTGAGTTTTGTTAAAAGTTGCACATCTTGGTCAACTTCACTATAAGTAAAGCTAGGGTAATTACATTGATTTTAAATTACAGGCGTAATTTCCCTGTTCTGAATATCATTGTAGAACATCTGCTACTAATGTCGTAAGAAGCGTCGACGCACTAATATTTCAAAGCACCAAGATACGCTAATATTGTTGAACAAAATATTGAAGAAGCTAGCACTAACGGCTTTGTTCGTTATTGGAAAATAAATTATGTTTACTTTTAATATTCATACGTTCATGACTATGTATATTGTAGTACAAACAGTGTACAAACAAACCTATAACTAAGTACCCGATAGCATAGTTTTATTCATTCAGGCAGCATTGAAATGAAATATATAGCAGAGCTATCTTCATGTCATTTACTTTATAAGACTTACGCTAACGTCTATTCGCTATTATCTTTTATTTTTTTTCCTTATTATTCTTTTAATTTAGGATTCTAAAATGACAGCATTCCAAGTTCTGTTGAGTACTGTACAACAATAATTAAGAATTGATGTATATAAATGCCTGTTATTTTCATATATAATGGTATCAGGACTGTATAAAATACTTAATAACTTAAAGTGTTATAAATGTAATTTTCGGTTCCGGCAGACTGGATCGTTATTTGCATCACTTTCTATTGATTTCCCATTTCAGGTAAACGAGGTAAGTACGTAACCATCATTCTCAGCTTTCAGGACAATTATCTTAACTTTACTTAACGACAAGTCAATGCTTAGCCGCATGCAGAGAGCAGCAAACTGTAGATGTCTCTGACTACGTACGGCGTATACAGTCACAGGGGCCTAAACCGACGTTAGCATTTTAAAGGTAGAGGGGCGTTTTTGAGTTCTTAGAAAATCCTCATACAATATATACAATGGTGGCAAAGAAGAATAAAATGGTTACATAGTTTTAAAAGTATGTACCGGGCTGTTCGGCTGTGGTCCAGGAAGTTTTCAAACATACCAAACGTTTCGATATCACCACTGGCTGCCATCGTCAGTGGAATTCGAGGAATTCGAGCCTACCTGAACGCGGGTTGTTAACGTCAGGCCCACAGTACTTGTCAGCCCACAACACCACGGCAGCCTTGTGAGCCTTTACCACAGTACTGTGTGCCTGACCCGCGTTCGAGGTAGACTCGAAGTCCTCGAATTCCACTGGTGATGGCAGCCAGTGGTGCTATCGAAACGTTTGGTATGTTTGAAAACTTCCTGGACCACAGCCGAACAGCCCGGTACATACTTTTAATACTACTGACACCGGCCGTGAAAGTCTTAGAACTATAAAATGCTTACATGTTTTGTTTTGTATTTGTAGGGATTTTTATATAGAGCATTATCGTATACGCATAAAAGATATTGGCCGTAAAGAAAAAGAAAATAAACATTTGAAAACTTCGAGATATACTGTAGTTATGGCAAAGACTCTAAAACATCGTTACGACGGTCTCACGCATCGTCGTGTTGAACAGTGGGCTTAGAATAACTGACACCAGTGAAGTGACTAATCACAGACTTTAATTAGACACAACAACAGTTAGAAATCCTCAAAGGCACTCTTATACAATAATTCAAGTTAAATTTCTCCAACACACAACAATAAATGTCAACTTATTACAGTTTTTCACTGATTAACACAAAATCATTTCCCAATATACCGCTAAAATGACTTCGTTTCGTACTTGTAAAATCGCCAGGTGTATCTGAACTTGGCTGCTTCAAAATCCAATATTTATGTCTCTGCCGCCTTGCACTGAAGTGAGATAGCGGGCCTGGAAAAGGCATCTCGAACAATCCAAACCGTTACGTAATTCTGTCGCGCAAATATACGTGCTAGGCGTCAGTAGTCCCTCAGCCATGCGGTAATATTTCCTCAGCGTAGCATACTGAAAAGGTAACTGATGAAGTCGTACCATAGAGTATAAACAACAAATACATATAGGATGAGAAAGAATTATTTAAAACAGGAAATCAAATTAAACCGGTCACATATTGGGAAGGATTGTTTACAAAAATGAATAGGCTTATTAAAATAAGATTGCAGAGGAAAGAAGAATAGAAAGAAGATGTGCTAGCTGAGGATCTGATATTGTGAAAGATTACACAGACCTTAAATATGCTGCGCAGAAACGGACAGCTTAGAGAGAACAGATTAGTTGGCTCCGTCGTAGGACAGGATCGTCATTTTTCATGCCAGGATTCAGCAGGATTCACACCAAATTTTATTTCCAGGATAATTAAAGAGCATAACGTGTTCAGAAGTTTGCCTTCAAGAACCGCAAGTTTTTGGTTTGAATCGCATCTAGCAGCAGTGTAATTTATCACTATTTATTTATTTATTTAGTTATTTATTTATTTATTTAGTTAGTTAGTTAGTTATTTATTTAGTTAGTTAGTTATTTAGTTATTTAGTTAGTTATCATTATATATCATGGGTCGAGGTAATTTGGAGAGGTAGTACCTTTGTACTAGGTTGACTGGGCACTGGTCCTCACGAATTCGCAGGGTTGGATGCAGTAATGTTAGCTCGCAAAGGAACCCTGTAGCACCTCACCAGCCAAGACCGTACTGCGTGATGAAATCCCGCACCCTGCAAGAGGTGATCCTCTTGATGCAGAGCAGTACGGATCTAGACCGGAAGGTCGGTAAATATTCCTGGTGGAGGGCAGCAGAAGCCAAGTTAAGGCGTAAGGGAAGTGATCCTGGACTGGCCAATCTTTGGAACATTACAGGTGTGAATCTAGTTAGATTTAGTCGGCTGTAATATTACATACAGAGAAAACTGGTCCCTTGAGTCCGGCGAGGCAACCATTTTATGGGAGACAACCTAGACAGAAAATCGGATTAGACGTTAAGCCCGAAGGAGGCGGAGGCAGCTCCACCATCGTCGTACTCTGCGGTATGCTAGTAACACATATTCAGGGTACATATTAGCTACTAAACTGTCGCAAGGAAGATTTAACCGGATGGATCAATAGTTGCTGACCATAGCTTTGAATCAAAGAAAAGAGGCTTGGTATTGCGGAAGAATTTAATATTGGCAGTGTGGAATATGATAGAGCTCGCACATAAAGAGCGGAACTTAAACAAGAACATAAACTTATGAGCGTAGATATTGACACCATTCCTGAAACCAAAAGAATCTGAAAGGCTCAACAGAGCTAGAGGACTGTATATTTATATACAGTTGTGTAGCTTCTGGAAAACGCGCATCTAAAGACAAGAAACTGACTGATAAAGAAGATACTGAAAAACAGGATACATAGCTACCAGTTTGTAAATGAACGAATATTAACAATGCGTTACAAAACAATAAGTGAGAACACAATATTTGTAGCTTTATATAGCTTGGATGATGGTCGTAAAGTAGACTCAGAAAAAAATTTATGAGATCCTAAAGAAAGTTGACAACAACAGAAACAGAAACGATCATATAATATTTGCACGATATTTTAATGCACGTGTTAGAAATTCTCCTAAAATATCTATAATGGTAAGTCATGGTGAAAGGACAGACAATGGGAATGGACGACTGCTTATTGATTTTGTCCCATTCATCAATTTTAAGATAACCAACACGTTCTTTTCTCAGAAGAAGATACACAAATATACTTGGTGCGCTAGAATATGTCAGTCAATAATTGATTTTGTTTTAGTAAATGAAAAAAAATGAAAAACCGTGAAATTTAATAGAGGATACAAGGGTTTTTAGTAGATGTGACGCTGAGTCTGACAGTTTTCTTCTCATATCAAAGATATGAGATTCCTTTTATCAAAGATATATAAAAGTATTCCTGGTAGGTAGAGAAAGTTCCGTAGAGCGCTAGTGCGCCAAACAAACTTTTAAAATGCATCTACTTAAGATGGTAGTATACGGCACCTGTACCAGACTCGGCTGAGTCAGTTAGCGCAAGAAACAAACATAAGTAATAATAAACCAAGAGTGGTGTAACATCACAACTATAATACGAGGGCTGCCTTTTAAGTCTTTACAAACGACCACTAGATGGCGCTAGTGAGATGTGACATTATCATTGTTGAAAAATTTGTCATATGTTATTTGTAAAACAATTGCAGCTCAGATATTGGCCGAGTAGTTTGTTTACAGTGACCGTTTAAAACAAAAGTGTTTGTGAAAAAATGGAAATTTCATGTGAAGGTTTTCGTTTGGATTTTTTACGATTTTAATAAAAAGGCCTAACTCAACAACAATGCCTTGAATCGCTTCGTACAACTTTTGGTAATCAATCACCATCAGAAAAGACTGTTTACAATTGGTTTGTGGAATTTCGCCTCGGTCGTGCTTCAGTCAGCGATGAATTTCGTGAAGGTCTACCTAAATCGGTTGTTGTTCCCAAAAACATCGATCCTGTGCACAACATGATTAAAGAAGATCGGCATGTGACTTACCGTGAGACAGAGGCATCCTTAGCCATATCGAAGACTGCAGTACATTCGATTTTACATGAAAATTTAGCTGTTAAAAAGATCTGTTCCCGATGGATTCCGCATAATTTGACCGAAACTCAAAAACAGGCTCGTGTCAATTGGTGTAAGGAAATGATCCAAAAATTCGACCGAGGAAATGCAAAATCCGTATACAACATCGTAACAGGAGACGAAACTTGTATATATTCGTACGAGCCGGAAACTAAGCAACAATCAACTGTTTGGGTGTTCCAAGATGAACCGAAGCCAACAAAAATGGTCCGTTCACGAAGCACTTCCAAGAAAATGATGATGATGAAAATGAAAGAAAATGATGGACATGTCGCGACCATTGCTTTAGAGGATCGAAGAACAGTTAATGCTGAATGGTATACAACAATTTGTTTGCCACAAGTCATCGATGAAATCAGGAAACACAACCGAAAACGTCGCATCATTCTTCATCACGACAATGCCAGCTCTCACACAGCACGTCAAACAATTGATTATTTGAAGGAGGAAAACATCGAATTAATATCTCATTGCCCGTATTCACCTGATTTATCGCCAAACGACTTCTTTTTGTTCCCGAATGTCAAACAAAAAATGCGTGGACAGCGATTTTCATCACCTCAAGAAACTGTTGAATCCTTCCAAAACCATATTTCTGAGGTACCAACATCAGAGTGGAAAAAATGTTTCGAGATTTGGTTCGAACGCATGCAAAAGTGTGTAAATCTCAAAGGCGAATATTTTGAGAAACAATAAAACGATTTGTATCAAAAAATGTTTTTTCTTTCATTCTCTTTGTAAAAACTTAAAAGGTAGCCTATGTATTACACAAAATATTATACTGGGAACTAGACGCAAAAGATACTGTTACAACGGTCTAACTGATCGTCATATGAATCAGTGGAAAACAAAATACAAGACAAACGGAATAACTAATAACCGGTTTTAATTATCACAATTAATAATCTGTAAACAACAAGAGAGTCTCTTACAACAATTCAAGTAAAAATTGTCCTTACATAATAATAATGTCAACTATAAATAATTCCCCACTAATTATAACAGAATAACCTTTCGATACAAACACTCGATCCGCGCTCAGTAAATCGCTCAACATCACTGAACTGACTATGTGCACGCCACTTAATGCGTATTCAAGTGTTCTGTAGAGTAGTACTCTATAACGTACTTGAACGCGGCCTTGACTGAGCCAACACCTGCCACACTAGACGGGGTACGGGTCGAGGACGCTTTCGGCTATTCTAGTTGGTTCCATTCGTTTCAATACATACGATACCGAGCCCTCCGTATATGGGATGATGATATTGCCCAAATAATAAATGCAAAGTAACAGGCATATTAAAACATGTAGCTATAGAAACTGATCAGACAAGGTCTGAATATAAGCTCCGCTGCGCCAGAAGGGAAATAAGGAAATTGAAAAGAAATAGCTGGGACAAATATGTAAGTGATGTACGACGTGCAGGGTAGACAGGACAAGGCTTACAAAATATTACGCCATTTAATTCAGACAGAAAGAGATAACCTGAAGGCTAGCAACATCACAGATAATGAGTGGCTCCTATATTATGAAGGGCTGTGGACTCGGAAGCAACTCAGGAGACAACAATGAATTTGTGTATCCACTAGCAATGGATAAATTCTTAGTTGCTCTACAATGATGTAAAAATACAAAATCTCTGGACACTAATGGGTTGAATTGCGAGCTTATAACCTTTGGGCCAGCCTTGCTGCAAGATCGTTTATTGAGATTTATTAATATGTGCTGTACCACTAGTCATATTCCAAAGATTAACAGATAGCAAATTTTGACAGATTATCCTCATTCACAAAAGGAGAAGGTAATGACAGTAATAACTATAGAGGGGTTAACATGTTTAACACACCTTACAACATGTACGCATCTATTCTTGCAAGACGACCGAATGGTTTCTCTCATAGACCCACCATAGTTTCAGGAAAGGCATATCGTGTTTACATTGCATCTTCACAATGGCCCATATCATCGAAAAGCACAGAGAATATTAGTTGTCCACATACAGAGACTTTCATCAACTTTGAAAATGCATTTAATCGAGTAAATAAAGGGCAGGCTTTAGGCAATCATGGCAAAAAAGGGGTCCCGCAACACCTCATTAGAGCCATACAAACATTGTATGTGGGAAACAGAGTCTTAATTAAGACACGAAGACAAAACACAAATTCTTCTTTGAGTCTGATAATTTATGGAGTACGACAAGGGTACCCACTGTCACCTTTTCTTTTTAGATTGAATATAGACGATATCATACACAATTGGTAGATGAACCTTCCACAACATTTTACTACTGGTAACTCATCCTCACCAACTGATGACCAGGCTATCCTGTTGAAATCGGAAAACGGATTGTAGACGTCTGTACATTTATTGAGTCAATTCTGCAGGGATTTTAGATTACAGATTTCCACATTGAAGAACAAGGTGATGGCTTTTCATGGAACCGATCTCATACAAGCAAACATTGTTGTAGATGATACTGTTCTGGAGCAGGTCAGTAATTTTAAATATCTGGACTGTAATGTATCTTATATTACAAACAATGATTTGGTGGAGAAGCCTCACAAGTTCTACCATATGTGTAGGACCATCAGGAAAACTATAAAATCAATGAGGAAATAAACACGCCTAAAGTTGTACAAGATGATGGCCCTACCCACACTTCTCTATGGGTCTGAGAATTGGACTTTAACGAAGTCCCAGGCAGTCGTATTCAAGCGGCGGAAATTAGTTTTTTCAGGCACGATACAGGGTACATTTTTCAAGATAGCAAAAGCAATGTCAATGTACTCCATATCAAATGTCGATGTCGACGGAGCTAATTATTATAAGTTTACTTAATAGGATTGCCCAAAATAGTTAGAACACCTTAACAGATTGGATGACAACGGCATCCCTGAACAACTATGGAATTAAGCCGACCTAAAAAAAATAAGCCAAAAGGACGGAGAGGTATGGGACATCCGAAAAAGCGTTAGAATGACGAGCTCTAGTCTGTCTGTTTGGACCGGAACAAACAATTTTAAGTTTAATTCTTGCTAATAATAATGATCATATACCATTTATCACCATTGCATCTTACCCATTAAGATTTTCTCTCTCTCTCTATTAATATCTTTCCCTCATATACTTTGTTACTATTTTGTCTTATACAACAACGGAGTGGATAAACAATGAAAACGTTACAAGACGAAGGCAGGTAGACCTATCAGAGTAAATATCGAGAACCTCAAAAGTCAGAGATAATATAATTTTAAGACATAACAGAAATACCTCAACATTTGGCAAGCAGAGTTTGAATTGATTTACAAATCACGTAAAAGTACAAATTCAATTTGCAGAAAACAAAATCACCTTTTATGCGTCAACGTCTCCATCTCTGAATTAAACTGTCGATTTATTTATACACCGAGACGTTTTATATTTTTAGTAATTCAATTTCTAACACCCTTCTTAAAATCACATTGAATAAAAATATTCTGTAAATTCTTTTTCCTGTTTCAATCAGCAGTGGATGTGGAAAATCAGTATGTCAAATTGTTATTACGTCTTTTTTATATAGTATGTTGTTTTATTAAGACTTGTAGAAATCTTGTAAATTACAAAACGATTTTAAAAATATTGAAGTTTTTTGATAAAATTGTTTTACATATTTTAAGATTTGCTTTCTTCACGTTCTATGTTGTATTGGAAAATTGTATTGGGATACAATATTGTAAAACATTTCGGGTCATATAAACCGTGTATTTTAAAACTACAGTTGATCGTATTTTTGTAATTGCATTTGAATATTTTTTTTTCAGCTATGGACATTTGTGGAAATATGCAAGCCACATACATGTCTTAATTATGATCACGATTACGTTTAAATAAAGAATACCTACCACTAACAGAATACTAACTAAGGAGAAAAATACAATATACTATAGTATAACTTTAACTATTAACTTATCCTGTTTTCGCTTGCACCATTACACATAAACCAACATATGTTTCCACAAAAAAACAGTGACTTCAACAAACCTACAATTCTATAAAAATTATTTGTGGAATCTATTCCTTCTTAAGGATGCAAATCTTATAGTAAGGTAACAAAGTCAGAAGTAACTCAGAATACTCAACTGATTTCTTATGTACGCCGTAAGTTTAATTTTCAAGTATAATTTTAATTGGGAAATCAATGGTTATTCCGTAGAAAGGGCTACACTCTTATTCTGTCAGTCCAGAAGAAACGTACAGTAAAATAAATTCGGTACTCACGTTTTTTCCTTGAGCTGTTGTTTCTTCTTGCGAAACACCCGCTTCACTCGGAGCAACAGGAACGCCGCCCTATCTATGGTCAGCGCCGATGATGATGAGTCTTTCCTCTCGTCACTGCTCATCCTGCAAAATTAACATTTGTGAGAAATAACTGGATTCACCTCTACATCTTATACAAATTATACCATTAAATCAATTGTTACAAACATTTCTGATTCATACGTGTTTGTATGTTTACCGGAGCCAAAACGTTCTACGACAGAAACTAGATTACAAGATAAATCAAAGCAACTCACTTGGTTTTATTTTATAATAGCTTATACTAACTTAAGATATACTAACTTATGTATTAAGGTATTATATTAAAGTATTATATTTTCAAAATTATCTCTAAAAACCGAGCTGTTACGCCGTAGTCGGTTGCTGTGAATCTACATCTTGCCACAACGTTTCGATTTCCCGCTCAGGGATCTTCTTCAGGCCGCTAAAAAGCGACAGCCTGTGCGAAAACAGCAGCGGCAGATCTTCGCCGAACAATACTGGATACTTGTCACGAGGGTTGCTGCTAGCCTACAAGTATCGGGTGTAGTTCGGCGAAGATCTGTCGCTACTGTTTTCGCACAATCTGTCGCTTTTTGGCGGCCTGAAGAAGATCCC
This sequence comes from Magicicada septendecula, assembly GCA_034769895.1. Classification (NCBI taxonomy): domain Eukaryota; kingdom Metazoa; phylum Arthropoda; class Insecta; order Hemiptera; family Cicadidae; genus Magicicada; species Magicicada septendecula. The sequence goes on from CM068374.1 coordinate 280,101,669, forward strand.
TAAGGGAATTTTTGGCTATTTGCAGGTCGTGCTTGTGTTGTGACTAACCGTGTGTTCAGGTGCGTTATAGTTCTACTTAACATTGCTGCAATAATATTTTACTTCACACTTCTTGTTTTATTTTCCTCTATTTAATGTAACTAATTTTTGGCCACATTAACACGTCAGTATTGCTTGGAGAGTTGAGGGCTCCTCGAGCCTCGTGTTTGTACAGAGTGAACCATGAGCCGCTAGACATTAGAAGTTGTCCTTAAGTCAGCTGTCACCGCGAATTAAGTAATGATGAAGAGTTTTTATCATGCTCAGTCATTAACTATAATCATTTATCCCAACTTTTGACTAAATTTATTGTCATTATCAAGATCTGTATAAGAGAAATACAGAAATAATATGTATGTGAATGTGTTCTGTGTGAATGTGTGTGTACATATATGTTATATAAAGAATTATAATAACTATTTCACACCTATTATTATTATTGTTATTATTATTAAATTAATTATAATAATTATACTATTCCAGAAACTTAAATGTATGTTACAGGCGTATTAATTATTTCTGTACTCCCCGTGTGCAAGTCCTGATGATGACAATAAATTTCGAAATTTCGAAATTTGAAATTAATGCTGTCAACAAAAATGTTAATCACCAGACATTATAAAACTCTTCGCTAAATGGCGTTACCAATACCTTATTACGCATAACGTTAACATTATACGTTGTTTTTGTCTAGCGACTTATGGTCCACACTGTTTTTTAGATATTCCCCGAAGCAAGAAATGTTGGCAATCGCGGCTCAAGGAAGTCGCCACATTTTATTGAAAATCCGTTGTGTTTACTCCGTGAACCCTTTGCCCTTTGGAGATTATAAAAATGCTCAGCCACCGCCTTTGAACAAGTTAAGCTTAACTTGGCTTTTTGATCCTTTCTCAGAAACGTATTCCTTCCTTGAACACAGAAGAGAAACTCCTAATAAATAAACTATATGACCTCAGCGTTTTAATATTGCAAATTTTTACATCAGTTTCACATGACAAATTTTCCTTATTTAAAATGTTTTGATGATCATTTTTTTATAAGTAAATTATATTAATACGAAGCAATGAAACGTCATATCTATCTTGGCCTCGGATTAACATATATTTTTGCACTTAATGTTTTGCAAGTTTTAACAACTTATTGTTTACAAGTAAGGTAATTTCAATTTAAATAATAAACAGACTAGTATTCTGAGTTAAGAAGAATATGTATTACTAAACATACATTGGTTTTAAAGAAACATATTTGTTTTTAATTTGTTTAAGTGTTTTTGTCAGCTTCTTATTTCCCAGCTAGTTCCTTTTGTCAGCTCCGTAGTTAGAATGTTAGTTACAGTTACAGATTAATGTTCTGTTCTCTTCAGTAGCTTCACTTGAAACTAGAGAAATTAATTACAAGAGAATATATTCGTTACGAGAAATGAAAAAAGAAATTCAGAAAACCAGAAGGAAAAGTATTACCATCTATTCAATCTTAATAGTGAACAAACTACTGTATTAACTATTCCATTACGCAAGGATTGTGTGTGTGTGTGTGTGTGTGTGTGTGTGTGTGTGTGTGTGTGTGTGTGTGTGTGTGTGTGTGTGTGTGTGTGTGTGTGTGTGTGTGTGTGTGTGTGTGTGTGTGTGTGTGTGTGTGTGTGTGTGTGTGTGTGTGTGTGTGTGTGTGTTGCAACGATACAAATTAAAACTGCATAGATAGGTAATATAGAAATTATTACAACGGAGTCTATATCTGGAGGTAGGAAAATGTATTAAATTAAAACATTAAAATTTACTATTGTCTTATTACTTTATAATATTAAATTGTTTATTTAAAATTTTTTTTTCAATAATTGAGTGTATTTGCTGGTTTTACAACTATGTTACTTGTTGCGTTGAATTCCGACAGTTTGCGTTGACACCATGCCCTCCCCGCACCTCGACTGGACCGCTGTGACTGCACGTCGACCGATGACTGCTACGCTGACAATTCACGTCTTTGCACCCTCGAAAACTGCGATATGATCTGTTATTGTTTATAATTTAACTTATTCAATCTCAGGGATTAAAACTAGGTAAAATAGATCGTGTATTGATCTTACACAAACTCCGGTTTCTTGAAGTGTTCTCGCGTAACTACCAAAATATCTCGGCAGATATTTTGCCCCTACTCCGGAAAATCTTCCACTCTACGCGGGAAAGCACTAGAATGATCTATTTATTTATTTGAGTTCTCTAAGTGGTATTGGTTACGAAGAACTCGAACCGTGAACCAACTTCTAAGTTTAAAGGAAAACGACCTGTCTTGTCACGAAAAACTCGTGGCACCGAGTACGTCTTTCTATAACGAGTCTTTGGAAGGAACTGAACGGTCCGTCCGCTGAAAGCGTCCGGCTCAAATAAATTTTAGACCCTCTGATTGGTTGAAACTTTAGCAACGTCACAGATAAGAACACAGATAGACTGAAATCAGGCTTAAACTCTGTCCGATTCTGCAAAGGCCTGTCTAGATTTAATCTACAAATTTTATTACTTTCTAGGAGATAGCGAGAATAAAAGAATATTTAATTCATAAAAAAAAAACAAAAATTATAGTTGTGGAGAATTGATTATATGGAAAATGTAGCTTATAACCATGAGAATACTCTGATTTTTTTTCAATAAATATTTACGTAACTTGTATTCCGAGACAATCTTTGAATAATAGAAATCTGCTTGTAGCAACTATCACTAATTCGCCATAATTATTATTTTATATATTGCTTAAATTATTTATTATGAAGGCTTTCGATCTGAAATTTTATTTGAACATAATTTTTATATACCATATACTCCCGAACCAAACTGTAAACTAGTCACCAAACTTGCATAGTAAATTATTTCCTGCCTACCAAGTTCGACATAAATCGATATCCTAAAGAGAGAGAGAGAGAGAGTGAGGGGATAGTCAATGTTTATTAAACTCGTGTTTCAATGCGTTGTACGCCTCTATAACTTATAACATACTGTAGGCATAACACTAATAACCTGATAACAGCGTTTGTTTCATTGACACAGCCTGAACTACCAGCACGATCTAAATTTACGTATTTTCTGTTAATTCTTTACAGTTTTGGACTGCTACGCTTATTATGTTAATACTATCCAGCCAGACAGGTTACAGTTACTAAAGTATAAATAGAGACCACCATGTAGTTTGTTTTATCACCCGGAGCTTCGGCACTGTAAGAATGCGGACTGACGGCCGGTACCGCCATAACTGGTGTCCTTCTGATACCGTAGCCGCCACTTAACACACGCCGCCTCAATGCGCTACGGCGTGAACCAGAACTTCGGCTGTTACGAAGCTGTGTATCGCACGAACGGGAGCCATAGTTGGCTGGTTCTTCGCAAACGACTGTTAAAGCGACCTACCTCGGTTCAATAACGTGGACTTATAAACAGAACCTACCTTTTTCATTAACGTGAACCTTAGCATCACTCACCCAACCTGTATACAAAATGGAGTTGGCTGCATCCGTAGGGTGAGATTATGCTGCGTGGCAGCTGAGTCCATGGATTAGGCTACATTGCCGACAGCAGGCAGCCGTTTTTGACGTAGAATACGTCTTACCTTTCAGGCCAGGAATAGGCAACCCCAACCAGAAAATCGAGCGTTACGTTTTCACGTCACGTTTGAAATTGAAATATTATCTAAACGACAAAAGATCCACGCTTATATGAGGTACCATTCGACAGATAAAGGAACAAAGATAATAAATAGCACAATATAAGCGGGCTATTGCATCATCCAGCGCGGGGCGAGCGGGTGGAGAAATATAAATGGTGGAGAAATATAAATGTTTTGCGCCTCTCGGCGCGCACTAAAATTAGTATTTCTCCGGTTTCCGATGCGATAGAACGTTGAGTGAAGTGTCGTTAAAATTGTCTCATCGAGTACTATCTACATAGTGTACCGTAATAGCTGTGATATTATTAAGAGGTTTGAATAATTGTACTTCAAGTTGTAGAAATCGTGTTTTCGGACAAAATGTCGCGGTATATGGATGGTAAACGTGCTCAAAAGTATCGTAAACGCATACAGGAGAGTAGAGAAAATCACGGGGAATTCAAAAAACTTAAAATGACCAATGCCGAACGTCAGAGGATTTACCGACAACGCTTAAAAGACAAGGAAATAAGTACTGAAGTCGAACTGGATGAGGAAGAGCGCCCGACTTCGTTAGTGTATCAGCCGATCGAATTCAGCAAAACGTGGCAGTTAGGTACAAAGCACATCCACAAAACATTCTTTAATAATGAATTTGGACACGCGTGTGACGTTTGTGACAGACTGTGATTCCAGATCCACGTAAAGATAGTGGCTGTTAAAGGGATGCCGTTGCAACACCATGGAGACCAGAATTAATTACCATAGTAACAAGTAAATAAACAAATGATATTTAGCGGCATCGGAACTATACCTTTATCCGTTCCTGCAGTTTTTAATGTTTTTACTATGCGATTGTATTGATATATTTTGTAATTTTTTATACAGATACGTCTATATATTTTGTAATTGTCTATATATACACATAATTTTGTACTTTGTAAAACTAAATATGTGTTTGTTCATTTTATTCATAACACATTAGCAACCCTAAAGCACACAGACGTATTCTACTCTCTGAAGATTTGCGGCCGTGGCTCCGACACAGCCCCCGCCGACTTTTTGACTACATTAGGGCTGATGATCGGCAGGAAGTGATCGTATACCATTCGGAGGCAAGACATGTTGGTCATGCTGGAAAGCTGGAAGTCTGAAAGCTTGGAGTTTGTGTAGTCTATATGGAGCCTCTACTGCTGGGGTCTGAACTACATACTTGTCTACTGGCATTTGAATTGATAACGTAACCAGTTTGATTTGTGTAATTGAACAGTTATTTACTTTGAACTTAATCTTTGAAAACTCTCTCTTATTGTGCCACAGCAACACACACAAAAGTGAAAAATAAAATAATATATTTGATTTGATGCGATTAAAACACTTCAAAGTAAGCCTTAAAACTACACTCAGGCCTTAGATCTCTTTATGGCTTACGTATTATACTTAAAAGAAGATGTGTATAAGTCTATGTTCTCGCGCACATTGATTTACTTGGCCAACAAGGTCGAGGATGTGACCTAGACAGCCAGTGTGGCGTGAACTTCGTGATACTCTAGAGAGCGTTTGAATGTAGATAACAACTACTCGTCTCAACATGTAGAGTCCCCACTCTCAACATACGACTCTACTGTTCAGGTCTCTCGGTAGACTTAAAACACGACACACAAAACGTAAATATTGGATTCACAGTATGCATTACTGTATTATCTATTGTGATACTACAGAATATTTAGGAAATTTTGAATTTAAATTTCTATTTACATGCAAAATATAATACGTCAGTGAAAATTTAATGAGAGAAATATGGAGCCACTGTTTAATATCTGTAGAATACATCTACTACATACTACATTGAGGCCATGGATTTATTTCCATCGAGTGTGCTGATTCAATACAATCAGACTAGTAATTTCTCTAAGACACCTTGCACGTCTATGGCCACGCACAATAAGTAATGGAGTGAACTCGTTAAAGGAATCAGCTGTAGTTACGACATATCTATAAACTAATGGTTAATATTATAATAAATTATATGAAAAGACTTTTTTGATAAATTCGCCTGTGCAGAAATTGACAATTAGACGTTTCATACACTTACTTAATTCTAATAAAATATAGTAAAGTAAAGGTAAGAGAGACTTTTATTTTATATAAAGCTAATAGAAAATTTAAATTTACATTTTCTGTTACTTAGTGATTATTCCGCTGTTTAATGATAACGTTCAACATTGAACGTAATGGGAATAAATATTATTCGAAGTAATGTAGCTAAAAAATTACTAAAAATTGGAACCATATTCAAGAATTGGATTTCTGTCCAGACAGGATATTCTAAATTGTTATATTACTTATGTCCTACCTTTGCAAAGTATATTACTAAACTTAGAAGAAAATTATTTCAACACATATAATTTCGCAATGGCAGACATAACACTGAGGTGATGATATCTCCTTAGTCTATTCCAACACTTTAAAGGGGAATTTAAATAATAGTTTATAGCTGTCTATTCTTACAGATTACAGAACTGATATAGGAACTTAACGCAGAACAATAACAATTATAAGTCTGCATAGGAGGTAATTCTGCAATAAAGAAGTGGTAAAACTAAGATTTTACTGAGAGAAATATGACCTTGAACGTTATGTTATTTTTGCCACACTCATAGTTGTTAGTTGCATATCTCGATCATTCCAATGAAAGGCAATTTCTAGGACAAAGTCAAGAGAGAGCTAAGTCACTTCATCTCTAATTTCATCGTTTATCGCAGTTGTGTAAAATTTCTCCAAGAAGCGTGGAGCAAATTGTCCTAGTGTCAACCTGCAATTCGCTAGTCACGGTTATGATTGATTGATATGGCCATCTAAGACGGTGCTAGCAAAGTTTTTAACTGAATAAAAATGTGATCTTTTCTTAAGACGTTTTGATGTAAAATTGCCTTAGAACGACTAATTGCCTTCGATGCTTACAGTATCTGCTTCTCGATTTATTCATACTTTGAATGGTAAATTGTGGCTCAAATATATCGCCTACAATTTAAACGACGTTTATGTTTTTATCTTGACAATTATAGAGGCTAAAGATTGCTGATTACAGAGTCCAAAACCTTTTGGCTAATTGTAATGTATTCTGTTACGTTTCGTGGACAAGATGAATAGAAACGTTTTAAAAAATGGTTAAATGAATGTTAACCATTTTTTTAAAATAAACTGTTAGTAAACATAATTAACTAAATACAGGTAAATTTTTCAAAGAACTAACAAAACACAATGAAAACATTATTATCATATAGTTTATGTCTCTATTTAATTTACTTATTTCTTCTTGAATACATATCAGTTATGGTTTTTCTATCGTTTTTATGTATAATACGCGTGTTTCTTAAAAGTGTGAGTCAGCGTTTGTTTACAGCTGTTTATAATCGTGAGACAGATGTTTCTGAAAGGCAGGAAAATCTGTAGCAGATCTTAAGACGCTTTTCCTTGACTTGCAAGAATAAATAAATATCTTCACTTTTTCACTAATCTCTCTCTCTCTCTCTCACACACACACACACACACACACACACAAACGCACACACATACACGTACACGTACACACCGCGTCCCTGAATACACTTTTACTATAATAATTGAAGAACATAACAAAACATGATGGTGCGAGAACGTTGGCTTTATAGTTTATATTATTATAAACAACAATAATTTTCAGTGTTATGTATATTTTATTTTGTTTAAGATCAAGTGCGTATCCCATTGTAGAAGGTAGCTGAAATGAATTGTAGGTAGGTGGAAATTCTCTGGTTAAAATTCATTCAGACCCGGATAAGTTTTACACTTTCCAAACCGCTTTGGAAGCTAATAATTAGCCCTTTCAGTATACCGGTAAACTTTAACATGTCAAATAATTTTCTCTTGTTTCAAGCAAATTAAAGCGGACTTGATTAGGTAAGATACATTATGTGATGTATATCTGCACAACAGAGACAATCACAGCGCATAAAGGACACTGTAATAAGCCGATTCGGAAACCTTTTGGAGTTAGGGATGTGTTTTAAAAACTATTTTGAGAATTTAAAACTTAAAAAAGAATGGTAAACTTAAAAATAGTTAAATTTAGTATAAACAAAACTTGAGACAGAAGTAACTTACAATCATTCCAAATATTTAATTGAACAAGTGTATCAAGAAATAAATAAACAATGATGAAGCTGGATATTAGATTACATGGCGGTAAAAACGTAGTGCAAGTCGGTGTATCTTAGTTTCAACTTGGTGTGGCGAATTTTCTTAGCTCATCTTTTTGCAATAACTTGGAATTTTTAATGGAAAATTATGGGAAAATTTGTCCTTTGAAATTTAAAAGTTATTACAAACAGAATACATGTTTATTAAACATCATCTTGTTGGATATTTTACGTTAAGTAAAATACAGAATTTACTACACAGTGTTCTTCTTGTAGCGCTAATCTTAAGAAGAGATTATAAACAAAATCTGTCCCGTTCATTGTAGGTCTTGTTTTAAAATTTATTTATTTTTCCTCGTATTGTGTTGCATTTTCTATTTGATGTGATAATTTAAAGGTTATTTTATGTAAGCACCGGCTTTTAACCAACCATACCATTTTATCAAAACATGAATAATATTGCTATTTATACCACAAAAAATCAGAGCTCAAAAAAGAATGTTGTACAATATTAAAAAAAAAAAGGAAAACGTAGTTCAATCATAAGCCTAAATCATAGCACACCCCTTATACTGTAGGCTGAATTTACGACAACCAAATCTTTTTATCCAGTAGTTTCCTAAATCTGAGCAAACGGAGAAACGAAACACATCTCTGACGTAGCTACTTGGACAACGCCTGTTTAACTTTGTTGTAGTTAGCAATTAGTGCAACAGTACATAAATATTGTAAAAGTAGTTTGCTTTTAAACTTCAATCGTTTATGTAAAAATGCTTACGGGATGTTGAAACATACTGCTAAGACAATTACGTAACGATCTAGAAACTTCGAGAGCGTCATCCTACGCGTTTCTCGACTACCCCAGCGAGTGCAGCGTCTATGTCAAAGTCGTGCACTCAACGTAGGCTCTAGACTGTTTCAGCTCTTGTAACTATGCAAATTATTTCGAAACGCCGTCAGGAGTACGGAAAATTATTTTGGAACCTCTGTAGGATATATATAAGCAACAGCTCCCGGATTAGTTAGTCAGTTACAGTTTGTGATTTATTTAGTGCGGATTAAGTGATTGTTGCGGATTAGTGGTAACACAAGTAATTTTTGTGTTAATTAGTGCAGTACTGTAACAAGGTGACATTATTATTTTGTGTAGACTAATTAAACTTGAATTATTGTATAAGAGTACCTTGTTGATTTCAAATTGTTATTTGCGACTAATTAAAAAGTGGTAATTAGGGACTTTATGAGTGTCAATTATTTTGTTTACACTGCACAATCCGACGGCCGGTGTGACCGTCGTTACAACATTATTAGACTGAGTTGTTTTGTGTTAAAAATGAACAACATTTACAGAGAGTATTGAATTTGTTGATATTTTAATTGTTGTACGGGCTGTTACGCAAAAATTAAAATTCCATCAAAATTAAATATGACAATTTGGTTACTGATCTGGTGTATCTGTCAAGATGAAGACGAAACGCCAATAAGTTAGTGTACTGCGGTTAATCTAAACATCCACTCACATTTTACATGCGTACATGTAGATTTAAATTTACATAATTATGATCTGATTAAAAGTTGATTAACATTAATCACCTATGAAAGTTGCTTATATTTTTTTAAAGAATCAATCGTTTACAAAGAATTATTTGTTTCTAAAATGCTGAGTAAAATAAATTCATATAATTTACAGTTCTTCTGATAGCGTTGTGAACACTCAAAAGAACCGGCACTCTGTTACATATTACTACAGATGCAAACATAAATGAAAAATGACTTTCAGTTACCTGTACTAAAGACGTTTGTTCAGTATGTTAAGCAAATGTTTAATCGTTGTTATTAACAAATGCTTCTTTTTTAAACACAATTTTAACAGTCGATTCATGTCTTTACTAGTTATGAATGTCTATCCTTCCTTTGTGAAACTTACGAGTCACTTCCTTTTACCTTGAGTAAGTAAGTAGTCCACTGCCTCAAATTGAAGAATTCTTTCTCTTGTCAGCTGTCTTTACTTAAACTTATAAACGCATTCATCCACTGCAGTGAAACTTCTAAATTGAGCCACTGTTAACACTTCAACAACGAGGCTCCAGATCTACTTTTGTCTCCAAATGCTTCCTCACTGCGGGTGGATGTCTTGCAGTCGGCAGCACTATCTTTGATAACCATATCAATCAGTTAAAACATCACCTTTCATTAGTTCGTTGACGTAGAAGAATTAGCTATCCGTCTTAAAGAAACTTCTTGTCAGCGTCAGTAAATTACAAAGCTTTTTTTATACTAAGAGGTATGAATATTATTAACCGGTAAGTACTGTAGCTGTGTGATATATTCAACGTAAGTAGAATGTAAGCCAAATTTTTAAAGAAATCATGACACTAAACATTGTTTATTTTGAGCTGTGAAATTGCTTTTGCAACCTCGAGTGCAACATCAGAAACTGATAAATTGTTTTTAGTCAGTACTTACAAATTCTGATCGATTATTCAGAATAACTAACAAAAGTTTAAAACTTTTCTCTTAATTTAGTTTTGAAATATACCTCGATTTTATCTTATGTCCAATAGACTATGTTTGTAATATTTACTTTCAAAAAATTTATATATAAACACAAGTTTGTGAAAAGTTATCATGTATTTTAACTTCAATCTTAGTCTATTTGTTTTTATTATAATAACGTTTCATCTTATTGAATTGTAAAAGTAGCTGCCGTCGTTTTTCCACAGATTAAACTTAGCAAATTAAGATGCCTTCTTAAATCTTTCTTTAAAGCATATTCCTCTCATGAAGCAGGAGAGACGCACGTAATTAATAATTTTGGTTGCATTTATAATCAGCTTAACGTAGCAGAAGGATTTTTCCAAGTCATATAGTGGTTTACATACATAATAGTTTACAGTTCATAATTCGTAACTATTGTTTGTTCCCTTATATCAGGTATAGTTAATTCACTATCTTAACACACATTATTGTCATACTGTGTGTTTACTAAAAAAAATTATTATTTTCGTGAATCCACAAAACAAATTGATATTTTTTAGTACTTTTACTGAATATATTTGCACTTCATAAATATTCAGTCGCACTAAGGTCACAGATACTTCATTTTCTTGTTCCTGCGATTTCAAACCCGGTGGTTAATGGTTGGTCTGTAACCCTTCTTTGTGTCGGAACTACTAAGATTGTAATGCATTCTGTTCCAAAAAGTCAACCTAAACCGTATCTAACTTTCTCCCCTCCCCCCGCCATTCTGTCTCTACCTCTGTCTGTGTCTGTCTGTCTCATTTTCTCTCGCTCGTGTGTATGCTTAATTTAATAATATCTACACATAAATATAACATGAACCAATATGTAATATTGCTGGTGACATGTGAAATTGAATCAAGTGTTGTATAAAATGTATATGGAAATTACATTTGACTGAAACCATATCGAATTGTCACGGACTGTTTTATACGACAGGCATAAACGTTTAATTACGGAATGGTTTATCGTCACATAATTTATATACGGTGTCTAAATAAATTATTTTGTATCCACCAGAGTTTTGGACAGCAAATCAATACAATGGAGCCGGGGTGAGGTTGGCTAGTGTTCAGTAAACTGATGTTTTGAAAGCGTCGTACACCTCTCTAATCTACCGCGGGTACAATGCTGATAGTGTCATTTGTTTCACTGACACAGGCCGAACGCTGTGTAAACTCACGTGTACCCCACGCTGTGAGGCGGCTACCCTTATTACCTTAATAATAATTAACTCTGCAGTCAGGTAGGGTCCCCGTGTACTTTGCTATGAGCATGTTACTGAGATGTGTGTTGATGTCTCTAATGTAACGAGTTTAGTCTGATGGCGATGTTATTGTATAATGCACTACTAGTGTATAATAAATACATCACTGTTGATAACTGTCGACTAAACGTTTTAATCAACAATAGGTTATAAAGAAATTATTTTCAAGAAGAATTCTTACTCAGAAATTTACAAATATCTATATTTATAAGCAATAGCCATAATAACTCACCTCAAATATATTTCCTGCATTGAAAAGTGCACAGTACTGCATTTAACAATATAATTTTAATTTAATTACTTTATATGTAAAAAAAAATAAATATGAACTAGCTTAAACTTCTCGTGTGAAGAAACTACCTTATAAACTAGTGTGTGAAGACTTCTCGACGCCAAAATATGTTGTCGGTCATAATATGAATTTTGTGACGGTCGGAATGAGACTGAAAGAAATCAAAATTACTCGAATGTGATAAATAAAGTAGCCAACATAGATTTCAAACAGCTGTAAAATAAGAAGAGTTAAAATCTATACATTTTAGATGTAGATTGGTACACATTTTATATTACGTTTCAAATAAATTTGAACATGGTTACAGCATCTGGACAGAATGCAAGATGGGCGATTACCTAAGGTTGCGTTTCGATATAGACCCTTTGGTACAAGATATGTAGGAAAACCGAGAGTGAGATGGAGAGTGGATACTCTGTGAAGACGGAACAGGCAAAGTGCCTACTCCGTGAGGTGCAGAAGAAGAAGAAGATACATTTTAAAGTAGTCCTGTCGTAAATCTGTTTGAATCCAAAAAAGCGTAAATCGATAACATAGAAATCAATTTCTAAATAACCAATGTAGTGAAATCTGGCCAAGTTATATGCCGTGCATGCATGAGTGCACGTTAATATACGTCTTATTTGCACTGACTATCTCTGAACTCATACGTCATCTATACGCAGACGATACCGACATACATCTACCAAGTCACTTCTCGAATGTCTGGTTGCCAGTTGTACTCACATCGAGAATGTTCATTCTGCAACATAATATATTGCGACAGTACAACCATATATGGTACTGTGCATTGCCAAAATAATTAAAAGAATTTATAAAAATAAATAAATCTATAGTTGATAGACATGATTCAGATTGAAAGCTGGATTGTTTAAAAAATAGGGAACGCCCCATTCAGGCTTGTACACGCATATCTGGCCACCTGGCGCTAGCTGTGTGTACATGTGTATTTTGTTTGTGTGTGTGAAACCTGTCTGTCCCTGGACAGTAACCACCCTTATTCAATTGATGTTAGAATTTAAGTATTATTTTAATCTATGTACAATAATGTAAAAGTAAATGCACCAAAGTATGTATTTTATAAAGATGCGCAAAGGGTTAAAAAACCGTTTAAAAGTGACGTAAAGTGAAATTGCAATGAATAAAAAAGTTAATAACTCCCTGAATAATTATAATAAAGAAGTGTAAGTTACATATAATAGACATATGAAAATTAGCGATCGATTGAGCAGAGTGTAGTGTAAAACAGACTTCACAATTCGCGAAGTCAAGCGAAATTAGAGAATCGAACGAGAGTGGGAGAAAGGACGCTTTCGACAAACTCTGACAAGACCGATATTGTTCAGACAGGAGTTTTGCACGATGTGGCTATAAATACCAGGTCGCGCTAATAAAGTTTTTTCTTCTTGATTCAACCGTTCCGCTGGAGGCTATGTCAGTCAACAACGCTGTCTTGAATCTACTGTAAGAGTCACAGGACGACCTGGAAGTCAAAGCAGAGTAGCAGAGCACATATGCAGAGGTTCTATGGACACACCTACAGCCCATGATGTGAGAAGAGACAACAAGTAAGCAGTACATGTAGTGGAATTCTGGAAGAGGACCCAAGGACACGGACGAGGACCGGAGGAGGACACACCGATAATTAACCACATCAAACGAGGTAATAATAAACCATAATAATTACCGACAATTGAAAGACAATAATTAAAACTAGAATGAAAGACATTCGAACTTTTGATAAAAATAATTAAATTGTACATAGTAGTGTAAAGGCAGATTATTAATTTAGAATAATATCTCATCTATAGCAATAAAATTAGGATTGAAGATAACGTAAATGCTATAAGAGCAATATCTGATTAAAATCGAAGTAAATTAAACTAATTAATAAAGTCTTTATTTGATAAAAGTACAATGCATATGCAGTAGAAAAGTATTAAAGCCAAGTAAGATTAAAGGAATTGAAATAAAAGTAAAATCATTGTTGAAATAAATTAATAAGCAATTGCAAAGATGACCACACTGAATGAGTAAGCCGAGAGCAAAAATAATTGATAGTTAAGAGTAGATAACAAGATTTCTGTATAACCTGTTTAAATGTAAATTGTTCATCAGAAGTCACATGCATAAGATCGCACAAGCGATGAATAATGAATATTTTTGTTATTTCCGAAATAAGTAAAGAGGCTGTTAAATAAATAATGTAAATATTTGAAAAACGTATTACGCATTCTTGTTATTACGATTACACCTAACAACATTGTTATGTTATATAATTCACACACATGTATAAATATCATTGCATTAAATTCACAAATTTACACTATATGTGTGTTGTTATATAAATTTGTCGCCCTGAACGTGGCGACAAACCACACGAACATTTATTTATTTATTTTTAGCTAAATGTACGCTCTATAAATAAGTGTGGTAAAAATATAATATTATAGCAGTAAAGATTCATACGAAATATTATTGTATTTCATTTTGTTGTTTATTACGACACAACTGGCGTTCAACGAATGAATATCATTTAAAAATGTAATTGTAATAAGAAGAAGAAGAATAATTAATAATAATAATAATAAATAAATAAATAACTAAATAAAATTATTAAACGGTTCCATAATAATATTATTTTAAAACATAATAAATAAATACTAAATAATTTAACATGGCAGAATCGAAGAGCTTGGATATGGAAGCATTTCAATATATGATGCGTGCCTGGATAGATGAATTAAACACAAAACAGGCAGAAAATCTAAATGCTAAACTCGATAAACAAACGGAAAGTATAAATGATAAACTAGAAAAAATAACCGAAAATATAGCAGAGTTAAAACTAGAAAATATAATATTAAAGCAAACTTTTAAGTAAGATACTACAAAAATCGTAGAAAGTTTAGAAGAGTTGAAATTAGATAATGTCCAATTGAAGCAAGATAATATAAATTTAAAAGAGGAATTAAAACAAAATATAACTGATAGTAATAAACAATTAGTAGAAAAGATATCGACACAAATACACTTATTGATAAACTCGAAAGCAAATTTAAGCAAGCCCTACACGAAAAAGTCATTATTAGATTAGAAAATAAACAAAAATAATTACGTCTCGAAGGTAGAAAAGATCTGAAAGATGTTCAGAAACAAAAAAATGATAATTTAGATGAAAAATTGATGGTAATATAGCAAGAACAAGATAAGAAGACACAGACGGTTAATGAAATGTTACAAGCGACCACTAGCAAGACAATTGAAATAGAAACCCGTACCACAATTATAGAATACAAAATAGAAGAGACATCCAAGACTGCAAAAGACAATTCTGGAGAGGTGACCCATATGAAGGAAGAAGTCCGGAATGAAATGAAGCAACTTAGGGAAGAACTTCGCAGACGGCCAACGCAGACGATGATGTTTTCGCACCGATAGAAGAAAGAAGTAAAATAACATTTGCAGGTAACAAGTGGGAAAATAGCATGGAATTTTTGGCGAATATTGAGAAAGGGATGGAGAAGATAGGTAGTACGATAGACGATAATGCAAACATCGACTTCGTTACTCGACATCTTAAAGATTCTGCAAGCCAATGGTGTTCTATAATTCGAGATAACATTACTACGTATCGACAATTTCGCGATGCTTTTGAAAACAGATACTGGACTATACATATACAACGTCAATTACGCGATCAGCTTGAATATGGTAAATTCAATATGCATGGTCGTCAAAGCATTGAACAATATACAATAGCTCAAATAGAAAGGGTGAAACATCTTAAACCTAAATTTTCAGAATACGAAATAATCCCCAAGTTGTCTTACCATTTTCCGAGAGATATCCAATTAGCTGTATATACCCAAGGTATTAAAACAGTTGAAGAATTTTTAATATTAGTCACACAAGCAGAAAACATCACGCAAGGTAAAAATACAAAGCACAATTTCCAACCACATGTTACTTATAACTATGATAATTATAATGCTAATTATAAACCACAGATGCACAACACACACACTCGATCAGATGGTAATATATGTCGTTCGACGGCAACTAAAACTAGCGAGTGCAGCCTAGAGAAGCGGAGAGAAACTGAACAACGCGATCGTAATGAAAACAAGGGAGGGTATATTTGGCACTCATCACCAATACATTTCCCGAAACCTTACGACACGGTAATAAATGCAGTGAAGGAGGACGGCAACAATTCAACGCAGAGAGGAACAATGGAAGCGGACAATAAGCCGTCAAAGACTACACAATGACGTAGCAGACGGAACCAACGCTATACAATAAACAATATTTACCCTAGTGACATACGTCACGAGCTACTAAGTACCGACCAGGATATAAAGCAAATTGAAAAACGCACACAATGTCCCATTGTCAATGTTCGAATTAATAATTGTGATATAAAAATGTTAGTAGACACGAGGAGTTAGCTGTCAGTTTTAAATTCTGCGTGGGTACAGCGAAATAAGAAATATTTTAAAAATACGGCTATATTACCTGTAAATAATATGAACATCACGACAGCCACAAATAAAAGAGAAAAAGTTAAACAACAGGCTTATGTAACTATGACATATAAAAAGTTAGAAATAACATGCCCCATGATTATTATGAATAAATTAATATACGATGGTATTTTAGGAATTGATTTGTTGAATGTACTTAATGCGAAGATAGAAGTTAATAGTAATAAGATAATATGTAATTATAAGGGCACTCAGTATGAGGTAAATATGAATGAATATAAAGAGCAAAATAAGGTACGTGTGACACCTATTGTTTTATCTAAACCACCGATACAATATGTACCAACTCAATATGTGAATACGACGATTGACGAAATATCAGCACAGAAAGAAGAGCAGCTTCACAACTTAATTGAAGAATATGAAGATATATTCAATGAAGCTCCGAAACAGACGGCAGTTTACGAAAACACAATAACTGTATCAGACCCAACAAAATTCGTCAGGAGGACATATCCGATCCCAATGCGCTTTGAGGAAGAGGTAGAAACAGAAATTCGTCGCATGTTGGAAAATAACGTAATAGAACGGTCCAACAGCAACTTCTTAAATCCTCCAGTAGTAGTGACGAAGAAAGTGGGGATATTCGCCTATGCCTAGACATGAGGGAGCTGAACAGTATCATTATGAAGGAATATAACTGCGCGCCTAATGCGGACGAGTTGTTGACAAAATGTGAAGGAGCACGTTACTTAACAAAACTAGATCTACGCTCAAGTTTTTGGTAGATTCCAATAAGAAAAGAAGATAGAAAGTTTACGGCCTTCCTGTACAAAACAAATTTTACCAGCATAAGGTAGTTCCATTTGAACTAAGCACGAGTTTGGCAGCTATTGTGAAGTGTCTAGAAAGAACACTAAGACAGACCAGAAGTAGAACCTTATACAATGATATTTGTAGACGACATTCTTGTAATATCAAAAACGTTTGAAGAACACATAAAGAATCTATGTATAATATTCCATAAGTTTAGGCAAGCCAACATGTCCCTTAACATAAACAAATGTGAATTCCTAAAAACTTCCATTCAATTCCTAGGACACATTATCTCATCCTCAGGTATACAACCCGATCCAACCAAGATATCCAGTATAACAAATTTTCCCACACCCAGAAACCTTAAAGGGTTACGAGCATTTTTAGGATTAACCGGATACTACAGAAGATTTTCACCGTTGTATGCTGAGAGAACGCAACCTTTGTTAGAAAGGACAGAAATGGCGATGGGAGAAGAAACATCAAGAAGCCTTCGACCATGTGAAAACATTATTCGTTGAGAACATCATGGTAGAGGAAATTATTCATCACCATCAAAGTAGAGGAAAGTTTGTCATTTATTCTGATGCCAGTGATTACGCCGTGGGAGGTGTTCTATATCAACAGGATTCTAAGGGAGCACACAGAGTTATCGCCTACGCAAGCAGAGTTTTCAAAGGAGCAGAGAAGCATTACTCAACATCGTAAAAAGAGATACTTGTCATAGTCTACGCTCTTAAACAGTTTAGGTATTATATTTATGGTACTCACTTTGAAATACATACGGGTCATCAACCATTATCATTTTTGCTGAAATGCAAAGTAACGAATGCACGTCTATTACGATGGATCCTAGCCATCGGGGAATACTCATTTACGATCAAATATTGCAAATGGAGAGATAATAGTGTGGAAGATACGTTAAGTCCATACATCACGGAAGAGCGTGAGGACATCTACGAGAACGAAAACAGAGAAGGGTCCATCTGACCCTTATCCATCAGATGGAGAGCTAGTCAGGAAGTAAGAAGAATGTTGCAGAATTTAGCAGAGGAACAGGAGCAAGATATTACCATAAGAAATACAAAGAGTCAAGATAAACTACCCGTTCAATATGAAATACACAACAATATTCTCTTCAAATTGGTAAAGCAAGATTGGAAGGTGGTACTATCTAATGAAATGTTGCTTAAATTAATAAAACCCATACATGAAAGCCTAGCACATGCATCAGCTTTAAAATGTTATTTATGTCTATGCGAAGATTTCACCATTAATAATATGTTTAGGAAAGTTAAGAAAGAGTTAAAAAAGTGTTATGATTGTCAAACAGCAAAAAGCCAAACCTTCATACGTATGTTGAGATGCAGAGTATTCAAAAAGAAGCTAGAGGAGAGTTAGTTGCAGTGGACCTTCTGGGGCCTTTAACCGAGATCAATTCGGGGATTTAAGCACATACTAGTCTGTATAGATGTGTTCTCCAAGGCAGTTCATCTGTATCCAGTTATGCGACCCACAACAAAAGCGGTACTGAAGATACTACTTTAGAAATATATTCCACCAATGGCAAGATGAAGAAGATCTTGAGTGACCATGGCGTACAATTCCAGAGTGACAAAACATTGAGAGAAAATGGAATTCAACCCATACTCACAGCTATTAGACATCCACAAGGAAATCTAGCAGAAAGTGTGAACAAGGAGTTAGGTAAATATCTACGGATTTACTGCCTTAACCAGCACAACAGATGGGCAGAATATTTACCATTTTTCTAAAAAGCTATTAACGAGAACTACAGCGAAGCAACAAGTTACACGCCAGTAGAAATAGAAGGAGATAGTAAACCCGAGAGATTTTGGAGGAAATATATACAAAAACCTGCCAATCAAAACATACCAATACCGCTCAGCGTAAAAATAAAGAATGCGAGGAGAAAAATAAGAGAAAAGGTAACAAGAGAGTAGTTCAACCGAACTCATAAGTTACAAAAGTTTGCAATTGAAGAAGAGGTATTATTAAAAACCAATCCAGTAGGGAAACGGATTGATAATGCAGCTAAAAAATTGTTCAGATTATATGGTGGACCATATACCCTAGTACGACAAGTTGGTAAATAGACGTTCATTGTGTAAGACGACACAAGAGGGAGAGAAGTAGGTAAATATCACGCCAGTTCTTTGAGGAAATTTCATTCATAAATAACTGGGTTACGAGGACAATTAAAGTTAAACAACAATTGAAGCGGATATACCACAACACCGCATCGACTCCGCATACATAGGGGGGAGAATATTCCTCAAACCCACCAAATAAGAGTAAATTTGAAGAATCCCATATTCATTATTATTCGCACATAAAATAAATAAATGTATTTGTAAATAAAAACGATACCATATTATTTGTCTAATAAAAAGGCAGAGAAAAAAAAATTTTTAATAAACATAAAATTTTGTTTCACCAAGCGGGGTAATAATGCGACAGTACAACCATATATGGTACTGTGCATTGCCAAAATAATTAAAAGAATTAATAAAAATAAATAAATCTATAGTTGATAGACATGATTCAGATTGCAAGATGGATTGTTTAAAAAATAGGGAACGCCCCGTTCAGGCTTGTACACGCATATCTGGCCACCTGACGCTAGCTGTGTGTACATGTATATTTTGTTTGTGTGTGTGAAACCTGTCTGTCCCTGGACAGTAACCACCCTTATTCAATTGATGTTAGAATTTAAGTATTATTTTAATTATCAGAGAACTATGTACAATAATGTAAAAGTAAATGCACCAAAGTATGTTTTTTATAAAGATGCGCAAAGGGTTAAAAAACCGTTTAAAAGTGACGTAAAGTGAAATTACAATGAATAAAAAAGTTAATAACTCCCTGTATAATTATAATAAAGAAGTTTAAGTTACATATAATAGACATCTGAAAATTAGCGATCGATTGACCAGGTGTAGTGTAAAACTGTTGATAAAAATAATTAAATTGTACATAGTAGTGTAAAGGCAGATTATTAATTTAGAATAATATCTCATCTATAGCAATAAAATTAGGATTGAAGATAACGTAAATGCTATAAGAGCAATATCTGATTAAAATCGAAGTAAATTAAACTAATTAATAAAGTCTTTATTTGATAAAAGTACAATGCATATGCAGTAGAAAAGTATTAAAGCCAAGTAAGATTAAAGGAATTGAAATAAAAGTAAAATCATTGTTGAAATAAATTAATAAGCAATTGCAAAGATGACCACACTGAATGAGTAAGCCGAGAGCAAAAATAATTGATAGTTAAGAGTAGATAACAAGATTTCTGTATAACCTGTTTAAATGTAAATTGTTCATCAGAAGTCACATGCATAAGATCGCACAAGCAATGAATAATGAATATTTTTGTTATTTCCGAAATAAGTAAAGAGTCTGTTAAATAAATAATGTAAATATTTCAAAAACGTATTACGCATTCTTGTTATCACGATTACACCTAACAACATTGTTATGTTATATAATTCACACATGTATAAATATCATTGCATTAAATTCGTAAATTTACACTATATGTGTGTTGTAATAATATATAGGTTTACGCAGAGGAGGCTTAAATAACTTCAGTAGCTTGTCACGAATTTTGTAACACTTGTCATATTGCGCAATCAGTATAATGACGCAATATTCTGATCGACATTGATGACAAATTCTTTGTCGACATTAAGCAGTAAGTAAACTCGCCACCCTATATAAACTCCGTGCGTCGATTACTCGGGCAATTACATCTCCAATCTCCAAGTCTCCGTGGTACGTCTGCAATGACGCTATCAGGCGATGGTTAAAGCTTCCTGGCGCTTAAACTGTTCACATGAGCATCGACCTTGTCCTATCCTCAACTCTGCCGCCTTAGTACAGACGGAGGCCCCCCACCTCTACGAAGACATAAGCGCCCCCCGAGCATTGCTTGACGCCCCCATAAGCAATCTTCTGCCTTACACCGCCGCCCTTGCGTCGTGCGTCGAATCGCAGAAAAGGACCTGAGATACACGTCTTATGTGCTCAAGGTACGACAAATGCTGTCTGAGGCTGCCAAGGTCAAGAGAGTTGCCCGCTGCAATTTGCTTCTTTCTTCATTGAAGCACGAAGCTGCGGGTCGCCTCAGGTTTTTTTCTTATGAAAAGTTTTTACTGTTGATCCAAAAGTGAACCGAAGAAACGACCGTTGGCTCGCGCATGAACCTGAGGATGTCCCTGTAGTAGCCAGGACGAAGTTTCCGGTCAGTGTTCACGTCGTAAGCGTCGTCTCCAGTGAGGGTGACGTCATGCCGCCACATTTCATTAAAAAGGAAGAAACTATCACGATGGACGTTTACCTCCAGATTATGAGAACTGTAGTGAAGCCATGGATGGAAAATGTGGCCTCCGGGAGACCGTACATCTTTCAACAGGACGGTGCACCTGCTCACACAAGCGATTTAGTGCAGAACTGGCTTTCCGATAACGTGGACGCATTCTGGTCTAAGGAATTCTGGCCTCCCAATAGTCCAAATTTAAACCCCCTTGATTATTACGTTTGGGGCTTATTGAAACGGTGTCTAACAAGTCCAGGCACCCCAACGTGGCAACTCTTCAAGCCAGTATTGAGGCATCATTCGCGGATTTAGACAAGGAGCAGTTGAAGAGAGTATGCTCGCGCTTCATAACAGGGATCGAGGCAGTGATCACAGCAAACGGGGGTTATATCGAATAAATATTATTGTTTCATATAAATAATAAATGATTAAATATTATTGTTCTATTATTGTTTTAATAAACTGTTTGTTTTGTCGGAATTTAGCTGACGCACCCTATATGTATTGGATAATTGTATACGCCTAATTACGAGACTCGTTTTAATACGTGTTTTTTCACAGTGGAAATAAAGTGTAAACAAACTTTGTAAGAATCAATTTCTCTGGCCTTCAGTAATTTATTCCAATATTTTAAGGTCACGCGGAAGAATCTTTGTTTGTTTGTTTTTAACGTGAATACATGTAAAAAATTGGTAAGGATTATCAGTGCCTTCGAAAACGATTCCTTATAAAGACACACAACACCTTAACTCTGCTCTACATACTAAAAGCTCTTGACACCTTCTAGCCCAGTTGCTTCAGATACCAGACCCTCGGATGTTATTTTGATACTGTATATACTTTGTAAATAATATATTACATACAATAAAATGGGATTACACTTGCAGAAGAAATCTAATATTATTGTGACAAATAAAGTACTAATATAAGTAGGCATATATATATTGCGACGATACAAATAAATATTTTCGCATAGGATAGCTATGAGTGTATAAATTATGCACAAGTCTATATTGGACGTGTAGAAAAATTATTTATTTATGACACAAGTAAATAATTGCTTATACGATATATTTAAATTACACAAAATGTCATGTATAGTATTGTATTTGTTATGATAGAGTTTATATAGTTCAGTTTTGGTAAAGTTTACTTAAACGTAGAATTCTTTTATACTAGGCGTGACGTCACTCGCTCCGCTGCTGCTACGCTCCTTTCTCTGCAATGACCGCCGCTCTTCGCTCTCACACTCTCTCTCTCCGCACTGGGGTTCGCCGAACAGCTGATAACACTGATACTGATTTCACACACCAATTGTCACTTTCCGAATCGTTAGTTTTCTCCCTCGCAATTGGTTATTATTAATTATTGATTGTTATTAATTATTGATACTTAGGGTGATAAAGAATTATATTTTTAAAAAGCGGTGTATATTACTTACACCTTCCGGCTATTCTTGAAGTGTTCCGGGTTAATAAGGATTTATCACGAAAATCTCCCTAAGCGGAAAATCTTCCACTAACACGTAATAGCACTTAATATAATATAATTGGTAGTTAACCCGCTTGGTTCTATTCGACAAACTCGAAAAGAGTCCCAAGACTTAGAGTTACTCTACATTAAACCAGTTCGAACAAGAAAAACTCTTAACGAAGAACACACGTTCACTACGCAACGGCTTCCGATGAACTGCCTCGAAGTACACATGACAACCGATGGATTTGACTGAAATTAGGGGCTTCTGATTTGTCAATCAACTGTCTACGTGGTAGATTGGACAAAAGATAGACGCGTTGCAGGCGTATCTTTGTATAATTCTGCGAGTGCCTGCTCAGATTTTATCTAGAAATTGTATTACTCTTCAATTGATACGCGTAAAAAGGTGAGTTTTCAATTACTAAAAAAACCACATTTAAAAAATAGCTGAGAACAACAGAGTATATAGAAAATGTAGCTATTTTCATAAATAATTCACTGTCCAAGTCTCATGCCGATAGGATAACTAACGCAGAAGATATAATAATGAAGGTTCACTACACGCGAACGCGCGCCCATATTCACAATCAAAGTACATGACATTATAGAGCCAAACTTTACAAAGAATTTGGTATAACACAAGTCTTTATCTATCACTAAATACAAAACTTATAGCTAATTGACAAAAATTGCATAAATCAATCTAAAACATGCTAATGTCCGTCATCCATGCTCTGATATTCTTATTCATAGATCATCATTCTGTGTTTTGTTGCAATATATATATATATATATATATACATTGTAATAATACAAATAAAATAAGTATATAGATGTGTGTTGATGATATAAGAGATTGTGATTGTGAAGTTCGACTCCGATGTAATCAAGTCCAATGTAATATGTTTAATTGGTGTTTAATTGGTGTGTAATTGGTGTGGCTCTCGACGTCTTACTGGCCTGAAACACTTCCTTAAGTTTCCCAGCTGGTCGAGTCCCAATGGTAGCAAGACCGGTCGAGTAGCGTAAAGTTGATGAAGAAATATATATGCTTGGCTTCGCCGAACGTTTCAAAACAAAATTTATTGTTTTGAAGGAAATTTAAAAAAAAATTGTTTATAAAAAAAAATTATTTTAATTTTATTAATTAATTAATTAGGATCAATTAATTAATATAGGGCTGTGAAGTTTTAAACAGTGTAATGCTCTTCTGAAAATTTTTATTAAAGTTTTAGTATAATTTAAATAATCTATCACCACTCATAAGACTGTCTGTAAACCAATCGATATTTGTTTACCTTTCTATTTTTTAGGTTATCTTCACTTACGGGTGGTAAAGTCCTTGTAGATTATCAATTAGAATTATATTATTGGTAATTAGTATTATTGAAGAAATAAAGAACTATTAAGTATTGAAAAGTATTAATATTTTATTAAGTAATAGCAATATTGACTCTTATCGATTAGTATCGATTCTCAGGATATCGAAAAAAGTTACAAGTATATGATATAAAAATTATATAGGGTTCTTTAAACAGCCAGTTATTACCAAAGTCAGAGAAATCGGGCTTATATTTAAAAAGTATAACGTTACAATCAAATTAATAGTTATTAATAAACACAGACATTGAATAATAAATTGTAAATATAATAATTGTTTTCACCAAACAGCTGTGATGAACCAAGAAGAGGCACTGGGTTTGTCAAAGAAAGATGGCTGCCGTGAAGTTAGTGAGATGTCATTCGTATATTGGACGTTCCAAATAAAAGATTTTCCTGTAGTATTCCTGTTCTGATGTCTGCGAATCTCTTGTAAAATGTTGTGTAGTGTCTAGTGTACTGTTTCTGAGTTGTATTTAGTGTATTCGTATAATTATTAGTTCAAACACTTTCCCCGATTCCATCACTAATTTGGGTTAATGTATTACACAGTTTTCTAGTGTTTTGTGGTGTTTTTCAGAGTAGATTTATATTGTTCTGTGTTATGGAGTGTTACTTGATCGTTTCTGTTATAATATGATAGTTTCAGAAGTATTTTACAAGTCACTCGCGATTTCACAATAACTCACTATACACTCGCTTTGTATGACGATTATAGGTTAGGTTATTCACGTTTTCAAAGGTATGTCATGTTGTCCGTTCAACTACCAATAATTAACTAACTGTTTCCTTCAGTTTCAATTAAACTCTTAGCCCATATAATATTATCCTTAACATTGTTCAAAAATATTTTCACATCCTGTGTACATTTTACTATTTCACTATATGAATGCCTAAACTTTGGTTATTTGTCAATTTTATTCACTAGATTTGATTTAAATTAATCTTTCAGTTCATTCTGGTTATTTTCAGATTAAATAATGCCATTTTATAGTGTTTCTGTCCAAAAATAGTAATTTTATTTTCAGTTTGGTATACTCTGATAATTCAAAACATTTCCAAAATTTACTTCCTGTTATAATGTAAATTCAGCCATTTTATCAGTTATATTTAATATTAATAATCCTATATTGTATTAAAAGGTTCATATTCCCTTATTTTCTGGTAGTTAATTGAATTAGTTGTATTCTGAAACATTATTCTGGAATATATGACTCCCATGTCTAAATTTCTGAGTTTAGTCATTTTATTTTTATTTATAATTCTGAATATAATTTATTAAAATCTCTCTAAATGGTATGTGCAATTATATGGCATGATCTCAAGTTTATTTTGTCTAAACCCCTTTTGTTTATTTGCTTTTAAATGATCAATTTCTCTGTTTTGATGAAGTTTGGTTTCCATTCTTTTGGCCTATGATTTTTTAACAATTTTTCTTACAAAATAATTTACAAACAATATATGATGTGTGATACCCTCTCTGACTTTTTACAAATAGTATTATAAATTAAACATGTTTTCAAATTACACAAAAACAATTAGTATTGGTTACAATACAAACAATAGTTAACACAAAATAAAGAACATTTTTTTTTTAAATAAATGGTTGTCTTCAAATCAGACATTTTGCAACAAAATTCCCATTTCCAACATGGAAATATGGTTTACAACAAAGGTTTTGTACTAACTAACATCTTAATTACTCTCTACTATTTACAAGTGGTAATTATTTTTATAGTTCTGATGTTAGTTGTTTCAGACCCAAACAAATGGCCTTATATCTAAAACATTTTTAAACATTCTTGTACTATATACATTAAAACCTTATATTTATATTCTTATTTCTAACTATTATTATAAGTAGGATTCTACAGTTTTTATACCGTCTTTTACATTGTCTTTGGGGAATTGTACCCTGTCATTAACAAATAAATAGTATGAACCGTTCAAAAAGCACTATGAAATCTGTTTTTCTTTTTTCATGTAAAACAAAAATGTTATTTTAAACAGATTCATGTCTTATGAACAACATATTGTCACCGTACACATTTTAAGTCATTGAAAAATGCATATTTCATTGCATCCAATGTTTGTGATTGCCAAGAATGAAACACAAGGTTCATTTTTTATAATACCCAAAACTATCACTGGTTCACTTTCACTTATATATTATGTTAATGCTAAATGGTCGTATAGTCTTATTAACATAATAAATTGGTTAGCGTTTTTTCAATGGAGATTTGTTCCATGGGTACTATATTATTGTTTCATCTTAGTTCACAGGAAACTTTTACTTTGTTCACTTCTCTTTCTTAAATTTATATACATGTGGTTTTTATTTCGTTATACTTTTGTTTTTAGATATTTATTTTGGGGATATAGGGATTTGGGTGTCTTTTATAAGAGCATGACGTCTTCTTCAGGATGCTGCCCTCTTCTTCTTTCTTCAGTCTTCTTTTCTCCTGCCTTCTGGGACTGGTATCTTCTCCATCTGTTCTTGATGCCATCAGGTTTCTTGGGATCTTCTCCATCTTCTTCTTTAATTCAGAAATACACAACCTGTATTGGTTGATCTTGGCTTATTTTAGGGTTTCTCTTTTATTTATTCTCCCTCGTTGTGGGTTTGGTCATATTGTATACTGCTTTGTTATTTACTATTTTACCTTCCTGGGTTATACCTTGAAAACCTTTGGTTATGAGACTGGTCTTGGATGACTCATCACTAGTAACTCCTTTTATTTTAACTTGTATTTTCTTTATAATAATGCTTTCTTTCCACAGTTGCTATGAATTAATCTATTTATATTAAACTTAATGCTTTCTTCCAACTTTAAATATTATAACTTCATTATTCTAATGATCAATTGCCATTCAATATTATGCTTATATCTGTCACGCTACAGATTGCTCTCCTCCAGAAGTAATTATTTCAGACATGTTTATGGATGAAATAATTTCTTATGATAATTTCATCATTTCTTATAATTCATTTTCTTCTCCATTTTTATATCGACTTTTTTATATTAGAGTTTTATTAATTTTATATATATAATTATTTGTTTTACTACTGATCCTTTTCGGATAGTTAGTGTCTTCTGAGATATATTATAATTGTAATACATTTTCTTTCTATATCAACTTCGTGTTGTATCCTTGAGATATTAATTCCCTAACATTCCCTATCACGTGGGCTGGGGCAGATCAGAGGGGCACTGTACGCTACTTCTCTGCTGGCCATACACCACTTCTATAAATTGAGTACAGGGGCATATCCATCCCTGCTCAAAAAACATAATGCTGCTGGAATTATCTTCAGTCAGTCATCAAATAAATAAATAAAAAGTAGTCTCATTTTCGACTAATAAAAATATCTTTGGATTCTCCACTTCGTAGTCTCTCAGATTATCTCACTTTCTATCTTAATAAATCTTCATAATTATTATTATACTCATTATATATATATTTTTTCAAAACTCTTAACTTGTCTGATATATTTATTTTAATTATGGTTGAAAACCTTTCTTTTAATAATTCTGGTTACTGTTTACAGTGTAACTCTCTTTCTTCTTCATCTGAATTCTCTTTATACTTTCTTCTGGTTATTCATAGTATTAGCATGGTCTTTATAAATAGTCTTTCGTATTCATTATTTGAATGGTCTTAATATATTGTATTTAATTTTTTGACATTGTATCTTTACATTAGATATACAGGTTGTTATATTGATCATTTTATTTAAACATTTTGGTTCTTTCCTTTCTCTTAGAAAGTTATTAATCCGTCTTCGCATTCATTAGCATTAATTCATTTATATTATATTTCATGTGGTATTTCTTCTCTTTGCATTTCATATAGGTCTTATTATTATCATTGGTTCAAAATCATCTTCTCCATCTTCTTGGTATGAGTTGTTCTTCTTTGCTCTTAATTAACTGTTTTCATTATCGTTTCATAGGTAATTAGTCTCTTTGCTTCCAAATTTTTTCCTTCTCTGGCATATTACACTCTTTCTTGTTATTCTTCTCTACTCCTTCAAATGCTATTGTGAATATCTAGCATTTATTCTGGATAAACGTTAATTCTCTTTTCTGAATTAACCACTTTATTTTCTTCTCAATTCAATCATAATTGACACATAATTATTTTTTTGAACTTGGTTAGTTTTAATGTAAAATTCAAACTATTCTTTTTATTTAATTGAACAATATTCCTCATAAATCCTTGTAATATGTTGATCTTATCTTGTTTCAAAGTTCTGACGTTCTATCAACATTCAAATTCTGTTTAATTCATTTATTCCCAGAATTGTTTCATTCAGATTTGTTTATAGTAATGTGATCTTACTATTATTTCTGAATGTTTTGGTATTTTTCCAAATTCAAATTCTTCTTAATTATTTACCATAAAGTTTTCTCATAAACTTAGTTATAGTAAGTCAGTCTTACTTTATTCTTAAATTTTTTGTATATTAACTTCAAAATTCCTTTCTTCCTCTTTCTTCCATAAAGTTTTGTTCTAAATTATCAGGTTGTAGTAAGATGTACTTACTCAATTTTAAATTTTTTATAAATTAAATTAAAAAATTCTTCTTCTTTTAATTCTCCAGAATGTTCTTCTCAAAATATTAGGTTGTAAGATGTACTTACATTATTTCCGAATTTTAAAAATTTTCTAAAAAATAAATTCAAAATTCTAAAACTCACAACTCATTCTTCATAATATTTCTTCATAGAAGCTTGATTGTATACTCCTTTGATTTTTCCTGAAACGATTTCCTTCAACTCATATGTATTGTTATGCTTATCATTTACCACAACATATGGGGTTATATTGTACTCTACACTGGCCCATATTATTATATTTTAATAAGTTGATCTCCACTTTTTCTTTTCTTTTATATACCCAGGAAGATGGACGATTTTCTTTATGTCACTGCATTGCTCATATTTTTATTGGTCATGTTCATTTTCTTACATAGTCTTCACTCATAAAACCCAGTTTTGTTTCTATGTTTATTCTCCATATCATTTCCTTTCAATGATATTTATTCCGTCTCCTTCACCGTTGTTTTTCGCCGTAGTCGGTTATCATGATCTCCGTCCCTTTTCTTGATGGTGTGTGGTATCTGTGTCAACCAGGGTCCATCATCTCAGTTGCTCTTATAAAATTTACCCTAGGGCGCGACACTCGGTTATTATTACTGTTATTGTTTTTATTACTAAATTTATCATGATAATAATTTCGGTTAGTTTGGTAAGGTTTGTCACCATTATTGTTGGGATATGGATTTCTCTGACTGTATGGGACATTATTATGTTGGTATAAATTGTTTCTATTGTATGGATAGGGGTAGTTATCCCTAACGCCGTTAGAATTACCGATAAACTGATTATTATGCGGCGGGTTGTTAGGGCCGTCGTAATTACTGGGCTGGTTCCCTCTATCATCGTATTGTATACACCAATACTTTTCTGGTCCATGTTTTGTGTTACTTGACAAATATCTGTGAGGATCTTCATCTGGGTTATCACTTATTATTTGTTTATCTGAAACACCATAAGTTGGTTTACCATCACATATCCACCCTGCAGGAATATATTTTAGTCTAACCGTACCCTGGAACTGTCCTAGATGGCACGCTAATGGAATACATTCTGGTGATTCACCTGTGCCGTCATTACAGTCTGGTACGATATCACATTTCCATCTTTCTGAAATCCACTGTCCAGTTCTGCGATGATATTGATCTTGTCCACATGTCGTATTCTGTTTACCTCTGGTCCTTTCCCATTGGTACACTACTGTCTTGTGGTAAATTATTTCTGAAATTACTTCGATTCTCCTTCTATAATTCATAAAATTCATGATGTCTTTGTCATAGGTAATTGGGATATTATTGCCATCAATTAACCCATGTTTCATCATCTCCAACTCTCCCTTAGTTTTTATCAAATTTCTTGGATACATTTTCCTTTTCCTTGGTTTAATATCTTCCTGGCTTCGGTTAGTTTCAATTTCAGGTACTACCATTACTAGTTCCTGCGTTTTATCATTTATTACTTCTTCTGGTTCTGGTTGACTATCTTCCTGCGTTTTATCATTTATTACTTCTTCTGGTTCTGGTTGACTATCTTCCTGCGTTTTATCATTTAGTACTTCTTCTGGTTCTGGTTGGCTATCATTTTTTATTTCTTCGGTCTTCTCCTTTCTTAATTCTTCCTTTTTTAATCTGTCCTCTCTTCTTTCTTTAATCCATTTTTGATGCTCCTCTCCCCTTTTTAATCTGTTCTCTCTTATCTCCTGATTTACCTCCCTTAACTCTTCTCTTAGAATTTGATTGTCCTCTCTCAATTCTTCCAATTTCTCCCCCATCTTTTCTTCCAACTTCCTGTTATCTTCTTTCAACTCTTCCTTCAACTGTCGGTTGTTCTTCTCTATCTTCTTCCTGGTTTCATCTATTTTCTGATTGGTGTTTTCAATTTTATTAATCAATTCTTCTTTAGTCGCTTTGAATTCTTCCTTGAACGATTGGTTGTCTTCCTTCAATTCTTCCATGTTCTTGTTCATCCCAGTCAACTCTTCTTTTGTGGATTGATTATCCTTCTTCAATTCTTCTAACTTTCCTCCCATCCTCTCTTCCATCTTCTTGCTGTTTTCTTCCATCTTCTTGCTGTTTTCTTCCATCTTCTTCGTCAGGGACTGATTGTCTTCCTTCAATTCTTCTAACTTCTTCCCCATCTCTTCTTCCAACTTCCTGTTTGTTGTTTCGATTTTATTTCCTAAATCTTCTTTCAAGGACTGGTTATCACTCCCCATTTTCTTACTCAAGTCTTCCTTTAATTCCTTACTATTTTTGTTTATTTTCTCTTCCATCCTTTGCAAGAACACTTCCATGTATCTGTCCATTTGATTATCCTCCGTTGTCTTGGATTTCTCCACCTGCTTCTCCTGGAGATTAACCTCCCTTGTCTGTGAGGATATCTCCGGTTGTTCCGTTTGTTTGGACAACACCGGTGGTAATACCTCTTCCGCCTCTACTGGCGTCGCCTCCTTGTTGTCCATGTCAACTTCTATTTCTTTCTCGGCCTCCGCCGCCCGTTTCTTGGATGTTGCACGTCGTTGCATTTTCCCTTGAAATTCTCTGGCTTTGTAGCTGTTGCCTAGCTCCAACTAGTGATTGGGCAGAATGTATTGATTGGAAGGCCAATCGCTAATTAAAGCCCCTAAAGTTGTGCGCCAATTTGTAATAATACAAATAAAATAAGTATATAGATGTGTGTTGATGATATAAGAGATTGTGATTGTGAAGTTCGACTCCGATGTAATCAAGTCCAATGTAATATGTTTAATTGGTGTTTAATTGGTGTGTAATTGGTGTGGCTCTCGACGTCTTACTGGCCTGAAACACTTCCTTAAGTTTCCCAGCTGGTCGAGTCCCAATGGTAGCAAGACCGGTCGAGTAGCGTAAAGTTGATGAAGAAATATATATGCTTGGCTTCGCCGAACGTTTCAAAACAAAATTTATTGTTTTGAAGGAAATTTAAAAAAAAATTGTTTATAAAAAAAAATTATTTTAATTTTATTAATTAATTAATTAGGATCAATTAATTAATATAGGGCTGTGAAGTTTTAAACAGTGTAATGCTCTTCTGAAAATTTTTATTAAAGTTTTAGTATAATTTAAATAATCTATCACCACTCATAAGACTGTCTGTAAACCAATCGATATTTGTTTACCTTTCTATTTTTTAGGTTATCTTCACTTACGGGTGGTAAAGTCCTTGTAGATTATCAATTAGAATTATATTATTGGTAATTAGTATTATTGAAGAAATAAAGAACTATTAAGTATTGAAAAGTATTAATATTTTATTAAGTAATAGCAATATTGACTCTTATCGATTAGTATCGATTCTCAGGATATCGAAAAAAGTTACAAGTATATGATATAAAAATTATATAGGGTTCTTTAAACAGCCAGTTATTACCAAAGTCAGAGAAATCGGGCTTATATTTAAAAAGTATAACGTTACAATCAAATTAATAGTTATTAATAAACACAGACATTGAATAATAAATTGTAAATATAATAATTGTTTTCACCAAACAGCTGTGATGAACCAAGAAGAGGCACTGGGTTTGTCAAAGAAAGATGGCTGCCGTGAAGTTAGTGAGATGTCATTCGTATATTGGACGTTCCAAATAAAAGATTTTCCTGTAGTATTCCTGTTCTGATGTCTGCGAATCTCTTGTAAAATGTTGTGTAGTGTCTAGTGTACTGTTTCTGAGTTGTATTTAGTGTATTCGTATAATTATTAGTTCAAACACTTTCCCCGATTCCATCACTAATTTGGGTTAATGTATTACACAGTTTTCTAGTGTTTTGTGGTGTTTTTCAGAGTAGATTTATATTGTTCTGTGTTATGGAGTGTTACTTGATCGTTTCTGTTATAATATGATAGTTTCAGAAGTATTTTACAAGTCACTCGCGATTTCACAATAACTCACTATACACTCGCTTTGTATGACGATTATAGGTTAGGTTATTCACGTTTTCAAAGGTATGTCATGTTGTCCGTTCAACTACCAATAATTAACTAACTGTTTCCTTCAGTTTCAATTAAACTCTTAGCCCATATAATATTATCCTTAACATTGTTCAAAAATATTTTCACATCCTGTGTACATTTTACTATTTCACTATATGAATGCCTAAACTTTGGTTATTTGTCAATTTTATTCACTAGATTTGATTTAAATTAATCTTTCAGTTCATTCTGGTTATTTTCAGATTAAATAATGCCATTTTATAGTGTTTCTGTCCAAAAATAGTAATTTTATTTTCAGTTTGGTATACTCTGATAATTCAAAACATTTCCAAAATTTACTTCCTGTTATAATGTAAATTCAGCCATTTTATCAGTTATATTTAATATTAATAATCCTATATTGTATTAAAAGGTTCATATTCCCTTATTTTCTGGTAGTTAATTGAATTAGTTGTATTCTGAAACATTATTCTGGAATATATGACTCCCATGTCTAAATTTCTGAGTTTAGTCATTTTATTTTTATTTATAATTCTGAATATAATTTATTAAAATCTCTCTAAATGGTATGTGCAATTATATGGCATGATCTCAAGTTTATTTTGTCTAAACCCCTTTTGTTTATTTGCTTTTAAATGATCAATTTCTCTGTTTTGATGAAGTTTGGTTTCCATTCTTTTGGCCTATGATTTTTTAACAATTTTTCTTACAAAATAATTTACAAACAATATATGATGTGTGATACCCTCTCTGACTTTTTACAAATAGTATTATAAATTAAACATGTTTTCAAATTACACAAAAACAATTAGTATTGGTTACAATACAAACAATAGTTAACACAAAATAAAGAACATTTTTTTTTTAAATAAATGGTTGTCTTCAAATCAGACATTTTGCAACAAAATTCCCATTTCCAACATGGAAATATGGTTTACAACAAAGGTTTTGTACTAACTAACATCTTAATTACTCTCTACTATTTACAAGTGGTAATTATTTTTATAGTTCTGATGTTAGTTGTTTCAGACCCAAACAAATGGCCTTATATCTAAAACATTTTTAAACATTCTTGTACTATATACATTAAAACCTTATATTTATATTCTTATTTCTAACTATTATTATAAGTAGGATTCTACAGTTTTTATACCGTCTTTTACATTGTCTTTGGGGAATTGTACCCTGTCATTAACAAATAAATAGTATGAACCGTTCAAAAAGCACTATGAAATCTGTTTTTCTTTTTTCATGTAAAACAAAAATGTTATTTTAAACAGATTCATGTCTTATGAACAACATATTGTCACCGTACACATTTTAAGTCATTGAAAAATGCATATTTCATTGCATCCAATGTTTGTGATTGCCAAGAATGAAACACAAGGTTCATTTTTTATAATACCCAAAACTATCACTGGTTCACTTTCACTTATATATTATGTTAATGCTAAATGGTCGTATAGTCTTATTAACATAATAAATTGGTTAGCGTTTTTTCAATGGAGATTTGTTCCATGGGTACTATATTATTGTTTCATCTTAGTTCACAGGAAACTTTTACTTTGTTCACTTCTCTTTCTTAAATTTATATACATGTGGTTTTTATTTCGTTATACTTTTGTTTTTAGATATTTATTTTGGGGATATAGGGATTTGGGTGTCTTTTATAAGAGCATGACGTCTTCTTCAGGATGCTGCCCTCTTCTTCTTTCTTCAGTCTTCTTTTCTCCTGCCTTCTGGGACTGGTATCTTCTCCATCTGTTCTTGATGCCATCAGGTTTCTTGGGATCTTCTCCATCTTCTTCTTTAATTCAGAAATACACAACCTGTATTGGTTGATCTTGGCTTATTTTAGGGTTTCTCTTTTATTTATTCTCCCTCGTTGTGGGTTTGGTCATATTGTATACTGCTTTGTTATTTACTATTTTACCTTCCTGGGTTATACCTTGAAAACCTTTGGTTATGAGACTGGTCTTGGATGACTCATCACTAGTAACTCCTTTTATTTTAACTTGTATTTTCTTTATAATAATGCTTTCTTTCCACAGTTGCTATGAATTAATCTATTTATATTAAACTTAATGCTTTCTTCCAACTTTAAATATTATAACTTCATTATTCTAATGATCAATTGCCATTCAATATTATGCTTATATCTGTCACGCTACAACATATATATAGGTATGAAATTAGTAAGTCAATATTTGGCATGAAATGTGAATGAAAATGATTCCGAGGAAGATACAGAATCGTATGGGAGGACAGCAACTAGGAGGCAATAAGAAGGAAATCATCGGAACATATCAAGAGGTTTATAAGTGAAGGTATGGCCTATGAAGGAGATGGATGACTCACTAGCCTGACACTGCAATGTATAAGAAGTATAGAACAAGTCATCTTGTCAGTATGGATAAAAAACGTTATTATTAGGTTAAACATACATACTAAAAGGTTCATATACGTCATAAAGAATAAAGTACTTCGTAGGTATGTTCTCCTGCTGTAATTGAAGAAATTTATATATGTCATTAATTATGCCCCAGTGACAAAAACACTTTTCATATGTAAAGCCTTAAAACTCTGTATATTATGAAATACGGAATCAATTAAATTATATCTAAAATTGACTCGATAGTCAAAGAATAATAATAATAACAACAACAATAACAATAATTATTATTATTATTGTAATTTAAATTTAATTAATCAAAATGAGTGATTACATTGTTCCCGCACATCAGATAACCAAAAATCATAATCGTAAAGATACACATTTAACGTAAATTTGAGTAACTTTCGAAGTAAACGTTTATGTAAACACATTTTCTTTCAAATAATTTTACTGTCTGAAGTATAATTGTGGGTAGAGAACAATTACACCATTCACTTGAAAAGACGGTACAATCAGAATGTCAAAATCATCAATGATAGTACTACCTCATACACAATAAACATCACATGCTCAACGCAGTGCATTTGTAAGTCCAAACGTATATTATGAGGAGCATCCATAACAAAGAGGTGTTTTCTTAAAGATGTGTTTGCGTATTTGCTCTTATGGCCTTAAACTACTTTCACCGCAAGCATAATTTTCAATCAGATCGTAGCTGTAGATTTTTTTTTCAGACTTTTAGAATGGTATGAATTTTAGCCTTGTCGGACTAACAGCAAACTGTTAATTCATTATCGGATTCTGGAAAATTTGTTGCCACTCTACGTAGCAAAGACTGAGTCTCGAAATTTAAAATAGTTACAAAGTTAAATCCCAACGTGTAGAAGTATTACTTCATATATGTACTGTATTTCTAAGTGAGGATAATAATGAAAAAGACCGCGGTTAGTTGCCACGCAATCGTACAAAACCCGGCCAATTGTGATCAAACACATCGTTCTATCAGCTACAGACACAGACTGTGTCAATCAAATGCGTGTGAAGAGATACTATACGCCTGGAATGGTAATGCGCATGGGTTTTATGGCAGACATCGAAGAGTTAGGTATCAACGTTTGGCCATTTAATGATCCGTTTCTGCTCGTTCCGCTCGCAGCTAACAGGATGTCACACGTGGGTCCACCGCATAACAAAACTTACAGTGACCTATACGAACATTAACACATTTAGTCATACCGTTACTAGCTAAAAAACTGCTAGGTCATTTGTCAGTAAATGCTAGGACATCTCTACTGCTCATTGTAACATGTATATTACAACTACTTTCTCGCTGTGCACTAACTTCGTAAGCCTTCGTATTACTTGTACGCAGAGGAATCAAACGAAAAGGACACCAACCTAAAGTAGAAAGAACCAACCTAATCTAACCAAACCTAATCAAATAAAAAAACTGGAAGAAAGAAATTATTTGCACAAATTCAAAAATTACGGAATTGAAAGCTCATCGAAGTTTGGAACAGGAGCGTTTCTACTAGTTATTTATCCGGTTTCACTCGGTTGCGACCAAGTGAAAGTGCGGGCGCAGTTGACCGGCTACGAACAGGTAAGAACGTCGTACCTTCGCAACTGATTTAGACCAAATAAAATATATTGTATAAACATAGGTATTAAATTATACAAAATTATAATTAGTAATATTGATTAAACAGATAATTATATTTTTTAACATCCATTTTACGATAATTAATTTTATTTTGAATACTTCATATAAGCGTTGTGTAATCCTTAGGTATTCAGTGGTCCTGCTAAATTGTATAGGGCTTAAAATTTGCTTAATCGAACGTAATCAAAAGACTACATCCTTTGTTGATGTTAATCCATCAACAGAGGATTATTTTCATACCTCATTAATCTAAAATCATTAATTTTGGCTTCTGTGAAAATTAAGGAGTCTTTACAATTTACACAAATGGCGATTCATTTATTATTGTATTTACAAGACAGAACGTGACAGTAGTTATATCATATTTACAATATAATTAGAAACAAGGATTGTATGCAAGAAAATTCAGTTATACTGTAGGCTAATAGTT
Organism: Magicicada septendecula; assembly: GCA_034769895.1. Taxonomy (NCBI): domain Eukaryota; kingdom Metazoa; phylum Arthropoda; class Insecta; order Hemiptera; family Cicadidae; genus Magicicada; species Magicicada septendecula. The sequence goes on from CM068374.1 coordinate 280,139,139, forward strand.
AAATTAGTTAATTAATAAAAATTATGTAACATATATACAGTGTAGTCCACATATACACCGTCACAAAACTCTACACGAGTCACTTTATGAAAATGAGAATTCTTTAATTCAGTGGCTATTGTAATGCTTCCATCCCTATTCCTGTAGTATCAGATAATTTCAAGATCAAATATATAAGAAACACACCTTAGTGTTATCACCACATGCTTGACGCACCGTATGATATCGTTTATCAAATATCAAGCATACTTAGGAACGTACTACAGGATAATAATGAGCCCTCTTAAATATTTCTGGGCTTATTTTTTGTTTAGTTTTACATAAAAACATACTTTTTAATTATTTCTTTGTGTATTCTCTCTCTTTTGTCATCTTTGAAAATAAATTAAGCTTGGTAGTTAAATATGTTTTCTTCCAGTATATATCGAATGCAGTTGATGTAAATTTATTCAACTTTAAAATGTACCTACTTATGAAACATATTTTATGCAAAGCAATAACAGCTTACGTTCTGAATTTTCATATACTGATATTTTAATACATTTTTTACAAAAAAATTTCTGCCACCATATTAAGTTATTTTTCCATCATATTATTATTTTATATTTATATTTTTATTATTTAAAAATTATGTCCTAAATAATAATGTATTAACAAAACATTTCGTAAGCATTAAAGGAAAAAATGTGAGACTAAATTATAACGTCAAATGTATACATATAAGAAATTAAAACACCAGAATGCGCCAGAAGTTAAAACAAGTCGAATAATTAAATACCATATGAAATACAAGATTTAAATAATATCTATAAAAATTAAATTAGAAATAAATTTAATTATTGCTGTTCGAAACATAACCTGTCGTTTGTTGCGGTATTCACGCCATTATCAAATTGAGAGCAAATTGTCATATTGATAACGATCTGTAAAATGACCGCTAAGTATTATTGTTTATAATCCGTTTACTGCTCTTTCCGTAGGAAAGAATGGATGCATGTGTTACAGGCGAAACGTAATTAATTATTCTGCAAAACTATCTAACCGGTGATCCTGTTTTTATAACGACATCTATATAATACCTAATTAGAGGAACAGTATCTCTAATAATGTCATGCATTTTTACCTAAGATATCTGTTACTCTTGATAGAAATCGTTTTTAATTCTCGCGGTTTACGTTAATTAGATCATAAATGTAATTGTTAATGTGTTTATTGCTGTGTCAAAAAGATGCAAAATTCTATTGCTGGCTTCTAGTGCTCCGTCAGGATCATTAGTGACGGTATCCGCTGTCATCTTTTATCTACAATTATTAAAGGTTATGCAAGAATGTAATATCCATATAACTTAGTAGTTCATTGTTTTTACTGATTACTGAGTTTTTAAATTAAGTGCTAAAACCCTACCTCTAATGAGTCACCTTCTTAATGCACATCAGTCTCCTTCCACATATTGAATCTGCCCACGTTTCCATTATATTTATAATGGCTGTCAGAGATTATGTTCTCGAGCCACGAGAATAATCACTTTTTCGTCGTATCTTACATAAATCAGAAGTCACAGGATACAATGGATTCATAGGGTTCATGGGGTTTTTGCTTCTACGTATTGTACTAATTGAAAATTTACTCACCCAAAACTTTAATGTTCAGCATTATAACCTTTTAACCTTATATGCATTTTTTTTTAATTTCTAACAAAATCATAATTCTCCTTTGTTCGAAAAATATTTAAATTATTTTTATCACAAAACAAGAATTTTAAAAAGCATAGAAGTAGCCTACCAAATTAAACACTTTAATAATTAATTGAACTTTAAAAGACAACGTGTTGTCTTTCCATTTTTATTCGAGTCCCTTTACTTCAATGTGTTGCTAAATATGACGGAAAACGTAATGTTCTTATTACTCACACCTGTCAAAAAATAAATGTACAATTGTGAATCTACATTTATTATAAGGTTTTGTTACAATTTTTTTTGTTACAGGCGGCAGGTATCTACTGTGAGCAAATGAAATCGATTGAATTTAATTTCTATTCAGTTTGCAAATCCATACGTTTTTCAAATTATAAAAGCTTCTGAAATTAGTGTTCTTGCTATGCCTTTATTCTCCTTCCTTAGTAACACTATACATTATCTTGACTATCAGAAACTTATTGTAAGCGTTTTATGACGTTGGTCACGTAGTCAGTGTGCAACAATTACTCATAAACACGTCTGTTTAGATTAAAATAAGTTTCTAATAATCAATTTAATACAATTATGTTACCGAACGTTTATATTAAACATTAAGTACCACGCGAGCGCTTTACTTATAATGGTTTAACTTTGATTTTTAGAAAAGTAACTTTTTAAGTCGCATAGTATTTACAATCGGAAAATCCATACACATAATACATTCTCTTATCCAAAGGTTTTTAAAAATATATAAACACTTGGTACGTTTCACAGATTTTATTTAACTCTGACAGCTGTTTCGATGGCTTAAGAAGTCGAAACAGCTGTCGACTTCTTAAGCCATCGAAACAGCTGTTAGAGTTAAATAAAATCTGTGAAACGTACCAAGTGTTTATATATTTTTAAAAACCTTTCTATTAATATGTTTTACCAAGTGCCAACGAGTCATCAATTAGTTCTCTTATCTCTCCTATTGTGTTATGTGACTTTTGAATTAAGTAAAAAATTTTTTTGTCTTCTTTCTCTAACTACAGTTTTTCTAGTAATGATTTTCAAAATGTGTACTTACATGTGATTCGCGTGTTTTCAAGCAATCACAAGGACCTCAAGATTGTTTACATTTTGTTATTCATAACGTTTATAAAGGAAATTTAAATAAGCCGATATAACAAAAACACATTTCCTTCCAATCATATTTTTAAATTTCAAATTGAAACTTTCTAACCGCCTCGTAAAATAGTATCCATTAATCAGTATTAGCTTTAATCAACTAAACGCTATGTAACTCACCGTCTGTGGCTTAAGTAAATGTCTTTATACAATTGACATGTTTCGGGACACTTGTCCCATCATCAGAATATTTAAAAAAGTCTCTTCATACCATCATACGATGGCACAGTCGTCAATATATTAAAAATATTAAAATCCACATAACACAAAACACAATTACACAACACAAAGTACGCAGACAACAATTTTCGGTGTACACCACACGGTAACCGACAGCGCACTGGTTCATTGACTCGTGTCGCGACAATATCGCAACGCAGTATCGTACAGGACATTAGATTTAAAGTTCAGCTGATCATTTAAAACATGTGGCCTGGTAACAGGATTATTATACGCTCTATATATCTCAAACTCCTCAAGGGCGTTCATGTAACGTCCTTTATTACAAAAGTGAAGGGGTATCAAGTTGGTATGAAAATTAGTATAGTTGTGATTTTCATCAATAAGATGTTTAGCGAATTTAGATTTTACATTTTCTGTGTTATGAAAATGAGTGGGTGGCTTATGTTCAACAAACCTCTTGAAAAAACCACGGCCCGTTTGGCCCACATAAAAAGCATCACAACTATTACATATTAATTTATAGATCCCTGTTTTCTTTTCAAGGACGGTTGGTTCCCGATTACGAAGGCTATTTAAAATGTTATTTGTAGTCTTATATGTGACAACAACGTTTGACTTGTTTAAAACAGAAGACAGAATTCTAGGTAGAAAGCTCATGTATGGTATAGAAATATATTTATACACACTGTCCCCAGGTGCCCTTAGCGTGTTTGCGTTTTTTCGTCTCATATGTTTCTTAAGGATATTATTTACTACCGCTTTTTTGTAGCCATTGGTGACCGCAATATGTTTAATTGTATTTAGTTCGTCTTGATAATCCTTATCGCTGAGGGGCAATGATAAGAGGCGGTTAACCATGCTGTGGAAAGCAGCCATTTTCTGCGATACCGGATGATAAGATGTGGCGTGTATTATAGTGTCAGTTGTAGTGGGTTTCCTATAAATATTAAACTCCAATTTATTAATATTTCTGGTGACCGTCAAATCAAGAAAATTTAATTTTCCACTGTCCTCGTGCTCCAGTGTAAACTGTATATTGTTATTAATACTGTTTAAATATGTGTGTAGCCTATCTATTTGTCTATGTGTGCCTTTATAGATCAAAAAGGTGTCGTCAACATACCGGCCATAAAATATTGTGTTATCATTGTACACACTATTGGAAAAAATAAATAAAGGAGTTTTCGAAATGGTTTAAGTACACTTCAGCAAGGAGGCCAGAGAGTGGAGTATATTTAAACAGTATTAATAACAATATACAGTTTACACTGGAGCACGAGGACAGTGGAAAATTAAATTTTTTTGATTTGACGGTCACCAGAAATATTAATAAATTGGAGTTTAATATTTATAGGAAACCCACTACAACTGACACTATAATACACGCCACATCTTATCATCCGGTATCGCAGAAAATGGCTGCTTTCCACAGCATGCTTAACCGCCTCTTATCATTGCCCCTCAGCGATAAGGATTATCAAGACGAACTAAATACAATTAAACATATTGCGGTCACCAATGGCTACAAAAAAGCGGTAGTAAATAATATCCTTAAAAAACTTATGAGACGAAAAAACGCAAACACGCTAAGGGCACCTGGGGACAGTGTGTATAAATATATTTCTATACCATACATGAGCTTTCTACCTAGAATTCTGACTTCTGTTTTAAACAAGTCAAACGTTGTTGTCACATATAAGACTACAAATAACATTTTAAATAGCCTTCGTACTCGGGAACCAACCGTCCTTGAAAAGAAAACAGGGATCTATAAATTAATATGTAATAGTTGTGATGCTTTTTATGTGGGCCTAACGGGCCGTGGTTTTTTCAAGAGGTTTGTTGAACATAAGCCACCCACTCATTTTCATAACACAGAAAATGTAAAATCTAAATTCGCTAAACATCTTATTGATGAAAATCACAACTATACTAATTTTCATACCAACTTGATACCCCTTCACTTTTGTAATAAAGGACGTTACATGAACGCCCTTGAGGAGTTTGAGATATATGGAGCGTATAATAATCCTGTTACCAGGCCACATGTTTTAAATGATCAGCTGAACTTTAAATCTAATGTCCTGTACGATACTGCGTTGCGATATTGTCGCGACACGAGTCAATGAACCAGTGCGCTGTCGGTTACCGTGTGGTGTACACCGAAAATTGTTGTCTGCGTACTTTGTGTTGTGTAATTGTGTTTTGTGTTATGTGCATTTTAATATTTTTAATATATTGACGACTGTGCCATCGTATGATGGTATGAAGAGACTTTTTTAAATATTCTGATGATGGGACAAGTGTCCCGAAACATGTCAATTGTATAAAGACATTTACTTAAGCCACAGACGGTGAGTTACATAGCGTTTAGTTGATTATAAAATACGTGGATTGGACTATAAGCGGATTTATTCAATTAACAATAGTATTAGCTTTGCTATTATGTTTCTGGTTACTTCATAGAAGCACGTTTATTTTGTTTTCAAAAATCTATTGTAAGAGAATTACTGTGATTTTGTCGGTACACGTTAAAAATGAATTTTGATTTACATGAATTGCAAATGATGATAAGAACAAAATTGATGTATATACAGTAAAAGAGACTAAAACGCTATAAAATGAACAGTCTCAGGATGTAAATATAGTGTGACATACTCTAATGAAAACTAGAAGTCTGTGATCACGACTAGATTTTTCTCGTGATTTTATGCCCACCTACTCATTCACTTTTATATGCAGCAGAGATGATAAAGAAGAGTTTTATATCATCGGTTGCTGTTATTCTTTTTTCTTGTAACGTTTATAGTAAACATCGTAAAACAAGCCATTCTTTACACACACACACACACACACACACACACACACACACACACACACACACACACAGAGGAGCGTGCGCATGAGCTGTTTTGACGATAAACAATATCTGCCACCATTAACGACCCTTATTTTTTATATGCAATTTAAATAGATTTCGTAAAGGTCCTTAAATTGTCTCCTGTTTTTTATATTCTTTTTGTCGTATTTTGTAAATTATTGCCGTCAGTTTTTATAAACAACTCCAATCGTGTTCCACAAGTGATAAGCTGATCGTTATCAACACCATCATCAACGTCAAGGTTTTAACTAATTTTTGCTATTTTTTGCCTTACATTTCTTCCAGTAATCAATTTCTGATACTAAATATTTATATTAACTAAGAGAAAACATGAACTACGAACTACACGAACTGAGTCTGAATCGAATAGACTTAGAGATGAGTCTTGGAAATTATTTCTTTCCTTATTCTTACTTACACTAATAAAGGCTGTAAAAGAGGAGTATTTTAAATTTGTGAAACCAAAAACACAAATTCTTCTCTACACAAAAGAGGTAAACGATAGTAGAGAAATAAATGCAATGATGCGTTAAGATTGTTATGCTAAGAACTTGCTGTAAGGTGGTGTCCTCTAGTCAATGGGAAACTTCGTTTTGCTAATTTCGTATTAATTTAATTATTAGTGAAGATTTACGCTAAAAATACTTAACGAGCCCGAAGTTTAAAGTAATTACGTACGTAATAAATTTAATAGCACCTTCCTTACTTGCATTTTACCTCAGACAAGATGCAACATTTATAGGATGCCCAAATACAAGATATTTAATTGAACCAAGATTGAAAATAAAATCTAATTTGATTTATTTTTGGTCACATTTTATATTTTGTAAGTGACATTAATTCGTATTAATCGCAATTTTTAAATTGGATGTTTTGCAATATTACTTAACTTTATAATGTAATATGCTACTAAATAAAATCTAGTCTTTTTAAAGTCGGATCTTAAACCCCGAACGTTACTATTTTACAAATATTGTAAATTGACTAAGGCAGTGACTTATTTGTTAGAATGTACCATCCTGACGGTTCTTTATACTCTGTGCCCAGGATATTGTGTTACATAATAATCATGAATCTATAATCTAAATAGTATATGTGAGTTTTATTCCAACTAAAAATAAATAATCACAATATATTTCGTTGACTCCACGACGACAGATTATCGGTTCATTTGAACTGTGAAAAAGAGAAAATAGAAGGTAGCCGAATCATAGCTACACAGTTGAGTCACTCGCAAAATATAAAAATCAGTACGCAACATTCACACCACAACATTTTACACCAACGTTTAATTGTTTTAAATTGTGTAGTTACGAAACCTTGATTTCTGGACAGTGCTCAATGAATTACAAAAAATACTGTTGTTTACTCCGTGTTTAATAATTTTAAACATAGTTAAACTAGGTTATAAAGTAAATTTTTCAATAGCTATCAGTTGTTTATTTACGTTATTCGTAAGTTTTAGATGCATGCAATATGTATCCTATAAAATATATAAATAAATATACTATTTAAAACTCTTAGTGTAAGTTAAGTACTGAGCAACTTACTTAGAGTAACGTAATAAGTAAAAGCAAGGATTGTTTGACTAAATTGAAATTGTTAAAAATACAAGATTTAAAAATGTTTGAAGATTAAAAAGAACATTGTACTTTTTTAATAAAAAAATCTATCACACGTCTACAACAATCTGAAAAAGCATAGATTATACTTACATTTGGCCTTCTAAATTTCTTTCTCTTTATATTCCCTCTTCCCTTGCCAACAAAATTTAAATAAATTTTTAAAAAACGCAAATAAATTGTGTTTTGAACAATGTATTTATTATTTGTTTCCGATTATTTATTTGTAAATCAGGAGAAAATGAAGTTTAATCTATTGAAAATTCTGCTAGTAGCGTACGGCAGAAAGGCTTTCCAATTAACAATGTTCCAGGTGTCTGTACAGTGCACTGTAAATTAATTCAGCCTGGCGTTTTATAAAATAAATACTTCGGCTTGAAATTTAATTAAAATAGGTTACGTATATCCACGAATGCTAATTTTGCTTATGCAAAATTTAACAATCGAAATAAGTTACAGAAGGGACGTCGAGGTTCAGAACGGGTTTGAATATATATAAATTTTTTTTTAAGGGATTACAATGAGTGTAGTGACAGTTTCATCTCTGTGGGTCTCTGTACCCTATGAACGTAACACACCTCAGTGCTAGCTGCTCTCTAGTTAATTGTTTTTACTTGCCTTAACAGAGGTCTCAAACCATACTGGCGATTTGTAATCACACAATCACCAGAGATAAAGTGTCGAAGATATTATGTTTCCTTTGCCAAACATTTTGGACAATAATTTATGCTTTATTAAATATTTCATTTAACAAGATATATTTCATTATCTCATATTTTATTCTTGCTTAACAATTAACAACATTTTGCCTTTATATGAAACATAACAAAGACATATCAGAAATACGAATTATTTCTAAGTCATGTACATTATTTAATTAAAACTTTACACTAACGTATGGAACTTCACTCCAAAAGGGCAAAGTGGTATGCAAAAATGTATTAATGAATTGAGTATTTTCATAAACGTTAAACACCTCCGTGACAAAGAAAATACTGTAGATACACAAAACGAGCCGTCTTAAAATTCAGACTGGCGAGAATACACATTGCAATAAGAACAATATAGGCATACAATTCAAATTTAAATATACATAAATGCACACATGATGCACAAGTGATCGTCGTTTCCTAACTCAATCGCTGAGTGATAATTTATTGGAACTGATTAAGCCTCTCCAGCTGGCAAAGTGAGGTGGATGATTCTGGGGGTATTCAAATTCAACACCACCACCTACTTCAAGATCATTCAACACCACTACTTATAGACCTCCATTAGACAATGTAGGTTTTTTCTCACGGGGGGTAAAGTGTATTGCTCGAAATAGTTCCGGAGAGCTTTCATGGCGAACATAAGACTATTTCCCTGGTAAAATAAAGTAGTCTTTGTGTAGATAGTAAGGAACTCTAGTTTCTCCTTCCATTGTTTGTGTGGTTGGATTAGTAGAGTGAGTCAAGACAAAGGTATCTCGGTTTCTTTTCTCACAAATTTTGTCTGTATATTCAATGTTTTTTTTATTGTTAGTAGTCACTGTCATGAAATAACGTAAGAAATCGCGAGGAACGCTGAAGACAGAGCTCAATGTAAGAACAGATCAGACTCCTTACAAATGCTTTAACATCAGAAGCCACGATGTTCAGAATGAACATCGATAGAGCAATAGCTGCTGGTAGCAAATCAAATTCGTGCCTTCGTTTTTGGTTCTTATTGCGGAAGGTAGTGAATAAATTTTTTTCTTCTGTAATGTGTGGTATGTTTTAGCTGAAAACAATGATATTTGTTTTTTATGAAATTCTCTACTCATATGTTTCAGTAACGTGTTTTTCTATTTTATTTATATATTCTTTCCTAATTTCTAACACGGTAATTATGTTAAAAGCTACAATAATAATTTTTTTTAACACAACATAAAATTAATATATAGGCCTACGAAGTTCTGTTTGACAGAAACTGCCAATATTCATTTCACTTGTTTCTTTGTTTTATGACTCAACATAAACATTTGTGATACTCCTGTGTATAATACGTGGAAATAAAAGTAATAAAAGTGGAAATATCCAACTCTTTTCTATTTAAAAATTTTATCTAATACTTTCATAATTTATTACTCTGATTTTAAAAGTTTTCAACTTGGCCACCTTGTTTAATTCTTGGGACATTCAGTTTGTTGTGAAATAGCATTTCCGAAAAAGGCTTTAATAGCTTGAAATAGTGTCTTTCTATAGTAGTCTTTCATCCTATAGTATCTTTTGGTTTTAAAAGTCTGTTTGTATTTTTGAAAGTAAAATATATAAATTAGCCAAAAATAATCAGCATATTCCTCTGTTATAACTATTACTGTCACGTATAAATTGCTTTTGAGTGTTATAACTATTATTTCGATTATATTTTTTAATACTTACTTATCCTGTATTGTGATTTTATGAATGTGTTTGTGCGCTACTGAATAAGAGTGATTTTGAAGCTAGATCTGGCATTAATGTAAGAGGTTGATTTAAATCTTTGATGAATTTTATAGTGATGTTTTTTTTGTGATGATGTTTTTATAGTGATGATATTGTGTTGTTTTTTTTTTAATAGTTTTAAGTTTCAAGTCAAATTTTCTGCTACTTTTTAGCATAAATTTAAATTTATTTATATTTCACAACACATTTAGATAAATTTTATTAAGCTTTTTACTTTAAAACATTAACGTGTCAAATCAGGTGAAAAATGTATACATATTGCAACAGTACAAACATTAACGGTAATGTGCATTGCCAGAATAAATGAAATAAACAATAAAAATAAATAAATATAAATTAATAAACATGATTCAGATTGCATAAGCTGGATCGTAGTAAAGATAGGGAGCGCAGAATTCATGCATGGACATGCATTTCGACACACCTGTCGCTAGCGTTGTGTACGCGCGTATTTTGTTGGTGTGTGTGAAACCTGTCCGTTCCTGAAATGTAACCAACCCTTTTCAAGTAAAATAGTTCTATGTTTATTTTAATTATAAGAAAACTATGTACGATAGGATAAAGCAAAAGACACCAAAGTGTATAGAAATTATAGGTGAATAAAGTGTTAAAAAACCGTATCGATGTGACGAAAAGTGCAATTATTATAGGTAAAACATGAATAACTCTTTTTGTGAGAACCATAAAGAAGTGCAATTTACGTATAGTAATCACATAAAAATTAGTAATCGATTGAGCATCGAGTGATGTGAAACAAACTTCGTAATTCGCGAAAATAGGCGAAAATTTTGACTTGAACCAGAGTGGGGAAAGTGACGCTCGACAGAATCTGACAGGTCAAATATTGTTCAGACAGGAATTTTTGCACGACCTGACTATAAATACCAGGTCGCGCTAATAAAGTTTCTTCTTCTCGATTCAACCATTGACGCAGGAGGCTATGTCAGTCGACGACGCCAATTCACATCTATAGTGAGAGTCACAGGACAAACTAGATGTCCAACCAGAGCCGCAGAATACATACGATGAGGTCTATGGACACACCGGTACCATATGACGTGAGACGAGTCGACTATTAACCAGAACATGAAATGGAACACGACCAGAGGACCAGAAGGACACGGAGGACACGACCAGAGGACCAGAAGGACGCGGAGAACACGACCAGAGGACTAGAGGACCAGAAGGACGCGGAGGACACGACCAGAGGAGCAGAAGGAGGACGTACAGATGAATAACCACGTCAAACGAGGTGATAAAAAACCATTGTAATTATAAACATTTGAAAGACACTAATTAAAGTTGGAATGAAAGACATTCAACCAATATTAAAATAAATAAATTACACATAAATGTAAAAGCAGAATAAAAATTAGAATAATATTTCTTGTATCAAATTTAGTAATTAGTAATGTAAATGATAAGAGAAATATTTAAATTTTGAATTAACGTAATTAGTAAAGTATTTGATGATAAAGGAGAATGCATATACAGTAGAAAGTTAAAACAAAGTAATATAAAAGAAATTTGAATAGAAGTTAATTCAGTTTTGAAGCTAATGAATCAGAAATTGCAAAAAGATGAGCACACAATGAGTAAGCCGAGAGCAAAATAAATATTTTAAAGTAATTAAAATTAGATAATAAGCTTTGTGTATAACTTGTGTATGTAATGTGTTAGCAATAAGTTATGTACGAAAACTTCGTACAAACGATATAATAATGAGTCAATTTTTAATATACGATATGAAAGATTTGTTTAATAAATAAATTATGGAACAATTTTAAACTTAAATAACGTATCATCTTCTTATTACGATTACACCCATGAAATCAATTCAATAAATTAAATTGAATTTTTTATGTTATATAACACACATTTTCATACACATTTAAATTGCATTAAATAAATATCAATTTGTAGTGTTATAAAATTTTGACGTCCCAAGAACGTGGGGCTCCTCAAACACAAATAAATTTGTATATATATATGCAACCTATATACACAAAGATATACCGTTGTAATATATTATTCTGTAGTGTATCTTAATATTGTCGTAAAAAAGTGTATCTAAAAAGTCTCGTATATTTTGTTCAACTTAAAATCTACAACAACAATTTCATATTTATACGTTTTTGTAAATAAGCCAATTAAATTGCCGTCAAGAGAAAAACATTTCTTTATGAAGGGAAACGTATCCGTGGTGGGCGTTTTCTCAATACGCCACGCAGGTGGACGTTTTGCAGTCACAGTGACAGGGCTTACATAGCTATGGCAGACTTGTTACATCAAGCTGTGCCCCCCCCCCCATGACAGTTGCGCGAAATAAATTATTTATATCAATTATTAGAAGCGGACTTCTGGACGTAGTCGCGTTTCATAAATCTTTAGGGTTTTTCAGAAGTTAATTATAAACAATTAATTAATTATTGGTGTTTATTGACAGCAGGTTTCTGTTCAAAAATACTAGACAAAAACTTTTAAATTATTATACTAACTGGCGTTAAGTTAAAATTCTCTACGAAACAACAGTATTATCAACTAATTTAGTATAAAATTTACTTATACATTAAAAATACGTATGTCTTTCATTGTTTATTGTATATAATATCAAACTACCAGTATATAATATCAAACTTTTCGAGATAGCTACGCGAAATAGAATGAAAGTAGGGTTTTTCATTAACAGGTATGTCAACGACGTACAAACGGGTAAATACGTCGTTTAGTAGCAACTGATCTAGACCGAAGATTTAGGTCATAGCAACTCTATTTAAGTAATCTCGTTTAACCATAAGATAACATTCCATGAGTTGGACACGAAAATGCACTTACTAGCCACCGTAGACTGCGTTCAGCTTTTGGCATAACTTCATTGCAAAAGTAAGGGCCACTCGTGGTGAACAAGAACCCTATTGCACTGTAAACATTTACAGAGCTCTTAATGGTTTCCTGATTAGCAATGGATATAACAGGATTACACTTCAAGTTAGGTAACAGCTGTGCGGCTTACCCAGTCTTGCCAGTACCTCCTGAATTTGAGAGTAATATCTGTATTCCATTTTGTAATTTATAAGTATTTCTAATATAAACATAAATTTTTATTACTTCTTTAAAGAAAACAGATGTCTTTAGAGATTTCATATGTGCTCGAGGCCTTTTAATATTGATCGACTCAGACACTCAGTATAATCAGTTCACATACAAAGAAGTCTGTTATACTCTAAATGCAGAGTTGTAGAACACACTTACATGTCTTACTAGCTGATACAATTCTATTATCAGCGTGCCACATAAAATAATTTTAATAATAGTAAAAACAGTAAGCTAATAACAAAACAATAATAATTGTATAGAAAAATAATTGTATATATATTAATAAAGTATAGTTCAATTTTTTCCATTTAAACGGTAGTCGCGATTCACTTCCGATTATCATAGTTAACTGACTATTCAAAGTGAGAAATACAGTTTGGTGTTGAGTGTTTGTACGACAAAGACTACGAGTAAGCAGACAAGCTATAATAAAACATTTGTTGAAACTTTTCTTTAATACAGCCATAAAAACTTTACTTTGATTTTCATGTGTCCATGGATGGTGGAAATGATACATTGTTTCTGTAAATTGCGATATAACTATATCTGAAATATTCACCTCCTTAAATCGAATTTGAACAGTGTTTTATAAAAATCGTCTAAATAAAAAATTGAATCCATCTGATTCGGAGAGCAGAAATCTCGACTTATCCTGTTTACTTGTTTCGTCACACGTCGATACATTCTGTTTTGTTACCGATAACAGCGATGTCGCAGGTCTGAAGGCAGCAACACGCTCTGACTTGACGTTAAAAATCTTATTTCAAATGTTTACATAAATTAAATTAACCTCAAAACGGCGTGCGGCACGATTAGTTACCGTAACGCAATTCCAACCGTTCAATTTAGTAATTCCGTCAGGTTTACCCCGTGTAATTTCATCTCCAATTCCTTCAAACATCGTTCCAAACGTTTATAATAACATCCATGTTTGCTTGACGCTTGTTCCTCGCACTCTACTAAACATACACGAGCGCGAGCAAGCGCGCGCGCACACACACACACACAAACACACGAGTCTTTAACAGATTACAATCACGAGAAGCTACAACACTTAGTAAACATTTTCTATTTTGCGTAATAGTCTAAAATTTAAGTAAATATCACTTTAACGATCAGGAAAGCAACGACAATCTGAGGATATCTCAGGAGTAAACCTAGTCATATTAATGAACTTAAAAATTATAACTTTACTCGTCTGAACTGAGCTGGCTACTCGTGCCCAACACGAGCTATTTTGATTTAGCTTAGAAATAACTATTTAGTGTGCAACAATGTCACATGTGCAAACATTTGTATCGTCAATCTTTAAACTGAAAAAATTAATTTTGTTTACAATATCAAACGTGTAAACGTGTAAAATGAAGCATACCATTAACTTCAACACCCAAGTGATTCCCGAGAAACGGTGGGGAAGCACAGGTACATTTTTGTATTTCGTTAAATTAAAACACCTACTGTAAGCGTACAAGCACTTTTGACTTTGTTCAGTAAACATTTAACTTAACGGATTGTTCTTGTTTTTTTAACTATAATCCTACCCTTTGAACCACTGTGATACAGAAAATGAGTATGATAAATTGCACGGTGGAAGTAATACTGCTAAATAGAGAAGGTACAGGATGCATTGTCTTGACTGGAGTGATGCTCCAAAGATATTAAAAAAAATTATGGTCCCTGATTTCTTGTTAAATATAGCCTATATATATATAATATTTAAAATGAATTTACCTCAAGATATTTTCTCCTTATTTGGAACATGTTTCGGGAAGCATTGTGTTCCCATCTTCAGCCTTCCTGATTTTGATTTTGAGTCTAATGAAGTACTTGTGTGTTGGTTGGATGTTATTGTGGTTTCCTGTTGGCCCCTGGTACTTTAAATTCGTATTATTATGTGTGATTGTGGTGTGTGTATTAGTATTTTGTGTTTTTTCGATGTTGAGTGCTTTGAAAAATGTGTCATGTTTTGTATTGATTTGTATTTGTTTTATGTTTGTATATTTGTAAATTTTCCCAAATGTTCATTATGGTGCCTTTGTGTGGTACGTGTTTTATTAGTGTTATGTCGGTTATGTCTGGTAATTCGTGTCCAGTGTTTATTGTATGTGTGGCCAAATTAGATTTCCCGAAACATGTTCCAAATAAGGAGAAAATATCTTGAGACAAATTCATTATAAATGTTAAATATATTATATACATCAAGAAAAAGACTAGCAAAAATTGTTTGTAAATATATATATATATATATATATATATATATATATATTCAAACAATTTTTGCTAGCCTTTTTCTTGATGTATATAATATAATTTAACGCGCGCGCGTGTGTGTGTTGTAACTGGTAATTGTTTCTAGCAGATTTTATATTATGAACAGTTCTTCAAATATTAACTAATTTCTGCAAGTGAAATTATATTGTATTATCACCTTATGCACTTATCACTGATAAATCAGCATCAGAGGTTGATAAATGAATTAATCATGTTGTGAATAGTACTATTCTATTTATTTTCACTACGCCAATTTTTGTTGTTATATGTTTTCGTAAGATTTATAATTTCCATTGAGGCTTCAGTTCTTATTTGTCTTGTTTTTCTTGGTCTATATTATTAATCGCATTTATAAATTTAGTGCAAAATGTGAGAATATTGTTTTGTTTTTGCTAATTTTGGGTGTTATATATATATATATATATATATATATATATATTGCAAGGTAACAGGTAGTTAGCTGACCAAACTTGCAGAAATGATGCTCAATTAGTGATTTAATACATTAAAACATGATTGGATTAAAAATTTTTTTTTTATATAATACAAAGACACTTGTATTGAAAAGGTCAAAAGTTTTCTTTGAAAGTTTTTTTTTATTATTTTAAACAAATTTAATTCTTAGAATTGCTTTCCTGAATTGACGTCTTCCTGGTTGTCACGTCGAATATCTCGTTTCCGGTCTCCAGCGATCCGTCGTCTGTGTCCTACGCTCCAGCCGCCGCATCCAGGAATCGCTCCGTGTCTTGGTGTCCGCCTCAGCCGTCTCGGTCAGCAATCGAAGTTCAGCAACGGTAGCAGAAAATCTAGTACTCTGGGCTTAACCTCCCTGCCGAAACTCGCTGCTCCCTCGACGTCTACGGCCCCAAGGACTGCCTGGAATGGGTGTTGGACTACGCGAGGAACTCTCCGCAACCGCTCTCGACGAGTGCTACATAAAGACTCCCCTCTCTTCCTAAACTGAAACCGCATCGTTATAAGGTGACATCGCGGTCGTCCTGCGCATAGACGTATTTTCTATACAACACATGTTAAATGTAGGAATATTCTGGAAATACTGCGTGCTTAAGACTGGACCTCCGTTTTCCCGATTCTTCTAAAACATAAGTTTTCACTTACATATGAATCAATTAAATTGACCTTTTAATAGTTCGTAATTGCAATAAATTGTAACTCATACGCACGTCGACATGCACAACTTGTAGCGTGTTTACCAATTGGCTAATTACAACACTTTTCACACCTCCTTCTGATACGCGCACAACACAAGACTTCACTCAAGCACCATACTACAGTTTCATAGTCTTTATATTGTCTTATAACTAATTTATAGTATTATTCTTAATTTATAAACAATACTTTTTATGTCAATACACCCCAATCGTCCCGGACACCTAATATGGCTGGTCATAATTATGCTTCATGCATTCACATATGGTGTGAATGTCTGTCACATTGCTTGCAATATATAATATAAGAAATTTTATTCATTTATAAAACTCTGATGATGCTGATTTATCAGTGAAACGTGCAAAAGGTGATAATGATAATACAATGTAATTTTATTTGCAGAAATTAATTAATATTTGAAGAATTTTCATTATATTGTTTGAATTGTGTGTGTGTGTGTGTGTGTGTGTGTGTGTGTGTGTGTGTGTGTGTGTGTGTGTGTGTGTGTGTGTGTGTGTGTGTGTGTGTGTGTGTGTGTGTGTGTGTGTGTGTGTGTGTGTGTGTGTGTGTGTGTGTGTGTGTGTGTGTGTGTGTGTGTGTGTGTGTGTGTGTGTGTGTGTGTGTGTGTGTGTGTGACGTCCATTTAATATAGTTAATTTTCTTTTTTCTTACTTCAAACAACTAGTTATTTAAGTATAACGGGAGTATTATCCATTTACAGAAGTGTCTTGAAATTTATAAAACCGTATATGTGATAAAATATATTTTTAAATCTATAATACGAAAAAAAGAGTGAGGTGAATTATAATTAAGTAAATAAGTTGACTTTAATTAATTTGAACATTACCCGTACCACCTAATTCCAATGTAAATAAGTATATACTAAAAATTATTCTAAAATTTGTAATATCTCAAAACGTTTTATACGGCACGTTGTGGAGACGTTCTCTAACTTTGAGATGGCCAACTTTATTTGGCTATAACAAGTTTCAATATCTTAGAAGTCTTACAACTTTGAGCAACAAAGAAGATCACGCGGAGATAGCGGAAGCCGGCATAAAAACTTTCGCAATTTAATAAAACCCTGCACATTTTCCTGAATAAACAAAAATACTCTCTACTTTTTTTTATCGTTGTTGACGAGGCAAATCTTCTATTATAATATTAGAGCATTAATTTTTATATATTTCTTACTTAATTATACCACTACTAAAGTTTAAAACCATTAAAATTACATGCACTTCTTGTATCTATGTGTTTGTTTTATAAACTGAATGAAGATTACTGTTCACGTCAAAATTGTCAAATCTAACAAATCTAAACTCTGATAAACCCTAATTCAATCGAATATTCTTTCTACCTTTAGTAAAAAAAATGTATATTTCTTAATACATTCAAAATATTTATAATTTAGTTTTTACTTAATTTCATACATTTCTTAAATAATCATTTAATTTTAACCTACACAAATGTACAAACCATTTAGATTACTGAAATTGAAGAATCTCAATATCGTACCAAATTCTTCTTCTTCTTATTCCAATCCTCTTCTACCGCAAGGTATAGAGGTTCAGCAAAAGTCTCGCCACCGTGACCTCTGCATGGCCAGGGCCATGGCCTCATTCCACTGCACACCTAGCCCTTGCAGAGAGCATCTCACATTGTCCTCCCAAGTATTGAAGGGCCTTCTCCGGCCTCTGGGTCTTCTCCCAGCAATTCTTGCCTTATACAGATGTTTTGGAAGTCAATCCCCTTCCATCCTTTGAATATATCCAAACAAGCGCAAATATGCTTCCTTAATTTCATCTTTCAAAGGTATTGTCTTAAGACTCGCTCTTATAGTAGTGTTTCTGACTCGATCTCTTCTTGTCTTACCTTCGGCCTTCCTGAGTATCTCATCTCCATAGCTTGGAGAGAGTTTAGATGTTTCTCAGTTACGGTCCAGGTTTTAGCCCCAGAAGTAAGACTGGCACATACGTGTTTTTGAAAATGTCCAAATTGTTAAAATCGTAATTATAGATATTTAACAACACTAGGCTATGTAAATGTACCTAAGTTTATTGTAAATGTACCTGTGTAATATTTTTATAAGAATATCATAAAATAGTAGCATACATAATGTGGGCAACGTAATTGGGCCTCTGGGACTGCTAAGCGTGACGGCCCTGTCTTTAGTAATTCCACCTGCAGATATTTTCATTATAAAAAATAATACTCTTTGGTTTTTGTGTTTCAATACTTTTAATTTGGTTAGCACCAAGCGATTCGCTGGTTCTTTTATGACACTCACCTAATACTTCATACCACATTTATGAACGATGACTTCAACTGATATAAGTTCGGGTGGTACGGATGACAACTCAATCGAAATCGCTAAAGACGTCCCGTTATAGAATGGGCTACATTTTTTTTCTGTCTGAAGAAATAACACGCCTGCTAACATAAAAAATTATGTTCTTAAATTAAGCTGCTTTAAAATTTAATTATTCAGATTTCAATAACGGCTCTGTTTTGTGACACTGAAGAGCAGCACGGTTGGTAGAATTCCAGCTTAAGCCGTCCGATGTACGTCAAAGATAGTGTAGCCAGAACTTCGGTTTCGCTGCTCGTTATTTCCCCAGGATGATATTTCAGCCAATCGTTTCTGTCTTGTATTTAAAAAACCTTCCTTGGTTTTATTGCGTCCCCCCCCCCCAATCAAACGCAGAAACAAGCACCATCCCACTGACCTACTAACCTTTTTAATTACTTTATTAAATTATTTATGAAATACACATTTGTAAATTAACTCAAATCATTATTCTAAAGCTAAAGCCGAAGTCATATCAGGAGAGAGTTTCAAAAAAAGCTTTTTTACATCCCGTTTTATAATATACTAAAAAAACCCTTTCATAGTAAAATACACACTTTTATTACAATAAAATAATATGTTATCTTCATCATATTTATTACTAATATTATATAGGTTCCTTTTTGTAATCCCCGACAAATCTTAGGAGGGGCAGCGTACAGGATACACCGACTATTCTGAGCCTTAATCATTATAGTGTGGCCAGCATTTTGATTCAGCACCCTATTTTTGTACCAGAATTTTATCCCCGGACTCGTTTTTTAAGTTGATGCGATCTGGTGACAAATTACTTATGAATCATTACTCCACCGGGAATAGAACCAGCTACCTTTAGATGGGTAGCCAAACATCATGTCCGATGAAGTAACTAGTCCCCACTGTAATAGCTCTACATTGGCTACATTACATAATAAAATAAAAAAATAACATAACAATTAAACTGTATTAAAATTGATGTTTATGTTATTAAAAAAAGTTTGCACTTCTATTCACGTGCCAGCGCGCGCTCGTACACACAACACACCTGACTAAAGCTGATTAACTTCACAAAATGAATCCTTTATGAAAATGATAAACTATTTAAAAATGTGTACGGTAAAATGTCTTAAATCGATTCACCTGGTTTACGAGTTCCTGATTTGTGATTTTTGTTTCGTTTTTTATGTCATTCTATAAAAAGAGAAAAACTTACGAACTTTGTTTTCAGATATTCGTTATCACAACTCCATTTCTCTACATTAACATAAATTTTTCATTTGGCAGACAAATGTAACCCACACACATTACTGAGTCTTCGTAAATTGTTTATAATCTTTATCCATGTGTTGTAAATTTTGTAGATGTATTCATGTATACGTAAATGTAGACAAAATCATTTACAATTCGTGTATTGTAAATATGTAGATACGACCTCGCTATATTTGCTACTGTTTATTTGGCGAGAACAGTTACAAAAGATAGAATACAAACATAGAAACTGTATAAAAATATGTTTAAAGATGCAAGAAAATGTATCAATAATATAGACTAGTAATTTGGTGAGTAAGTTTTGATCCGTTAATTGATTACGTCAAGCTACACTCGTGGCGATGAAAAAATAGATATAACAACACACGTTTGAACACAATATTCTTTTGTAAGTAATATCGATGTTACATCAAGCCATATGCTTCCACACGTTACTTTTATGGTTCAGACAATACTTCCGACTTTGGAATCGTAAAGTTTATTTTGTCCGCCCTACTGATTCCCTATCGCAGTTATATCCATTGAAACAAATCGAATTCAGCCGAAGGCCAAATCGCGCACATTGTTAACGTAATATATAACTAATGTCATTTTAAAACAAATTTGCTTAGTATAGTCGATACTTATAATAATTTGTATTCAAAAGTTTATTCTTATCACCAACGCTTTTCAATATATACATCGACAACATATGAATAGTAAAATAATTTATCTCTTTTTTGTCCGTCTGGTGGTCTTTTCCTTTTTTATATATTACAACGCGTTTCGGGACATATGTCCCATCATCAGGTACAACCCTTGGTGAAGTTCGTTAAATGATTAAAATATTAAAACAATTTACAT
Source organism: Magicicada septendecula (assembly GCA_034769895.1). NCBI lineage: Eukaryota > Metazoa > Arthropoda > Insecta > Hemiptera > Cicadidae > Magicicada > Magicicada septendecula. The sequence goes on from CM068374.1 coordinate 280,160,114, forward strand.
ACAATTTACACGTGTCACAATTAATATAAAATATAACTGTCGGACAACACGGACAACAGTCGACTATAGTATTCCGTGGTGCGCACCAACGTGTGTTCCCGCGTTTAGATTTTATATTAATTGTGACACGTGTAAATTGTATGTAAATTGTTTTAATATTTTAATCATTTAACGAAGTTCACCAAGGGATTGTACCTGATGATGGGACATATGTCCCGAAACGAGTTGTAATATATAAAAAAGGAAAAGGCGGACAAAAGAGGTAAATTATTTTACTCTATTTCTACATATAAGTGGCCTGGATACCGAAAGGCATGAATCAACGACATGCTTAAAACATGGAAATCTTATGTTAACCTAGAGATTTTTCTGAAAGGATTGTTTTTAAACTCTATTTTGTATGCAGATGATATGGTAGGCTAATAATTCAGAACATCAAGGTTAAACTACAAATATCAATATTCATACTAAATCGAATAGTAGATGAATATGGCTTTAAAATGTCAGCAGACAAGACTAAAACAATGGCATTCCGATGGAAGCAACCGGTAAGAACTAAGGTAGTTAGTTCTAAGGTATAGATGAAAAAATACTAGAACAAGTCCAGCATTTCAATTACTTGGGAATTACGCTACATATGGGACATACATTAATCTGGATTAAAAATTAAACAAATTTATGAATATCTGTGGAACAATTATAGATACTTTAAAAAATAAGACAAAGAAGGAAACAAGGATAAGGTTTTTTAAAACGGTAGCGGTACCAGTTTTGATGTATGACTCAGAAAGGCAAAGCAAAGATTCAGGCAACGGAAATGAAGTTTATGAGGAGTCCCCCTGGGCTGTACCATTCTCGACAGACGAAAGAATGTGGGTATAAGGACGGAACTGGGGGTCGATCCATTGTTGGAACAGCTAAGGAGCAACAAAAGAAGGTGTTGTGAACATTTGGGAAGAATGGCGGGTGACAGGATTCCAGTGCTAGCAATGGAATATAGATCGGTGGGGAAAAGAGATGTAGGACGGCCGAGAGCAAAGTGGGTCCTGGAACAGGTTCAGGGTGAGCCTAATCCTTGAGGTTGACGATGATAATGATGATAAGAAGAAGTTTATTCTTCTAGACTTAAAAATACATAAGAACAAGGAAAGAAAGGCTGAGAAATAATTAGCGGTACCAAACTTTAATTACACAACACTCACATGGATAAAGTAAATCTTGAGTTAAAATTATTTATTATTTTCATAATTTTAGTCTTTAAGATATTATAGTACATATTTAAACAATAATATTATAATATATAACTATAATATAAAAATATTACAACCATTTAAACAACGTAGCATATTACTTGTTTCATTTAGATTACACGAGAAGTTAATATATGTATACACTTCGAACAACAGGAAGCTCACATGAGAAGTTAATTGGAAACCCCCATAAATCAAACAAAGTAATATCATAACCAAAGATAAGACTTTTCGTAAGAAGTCATAGTAGAACAGAAAATCAAGCACACCCAATAGGCAACCAACACAAAATCAATGAACAGGAGATTTTTCATGTAAGCCTAAAGACATGTATTGACTTTTAAGTACACTACATCATCAAGGTGTACTTGTAGTAACGCGCAACTAAGAACAAAGGTAGTTACGTTTATTATTACCATGAAGATAACATCACTCCTGATAATGAAATAGTAGAATAACTTATTAAACGCCAGATAAATCGTCACAATTTTACTTAACACGCCTATAAAATATATCCCAAAAATATTAAATTAATTCTCCTATATTACAAAATACACTGCAGGTACATAGGCAATAAAAAAAATCACTGAGTAGATGAATTACAGTGCTGCCGAAAATTAAACAATATCAAACTAAACACTTTTGCACTAATATCTCACACTTATATAAACAACTCCGTAGGCCTACTAGTATCGCACACATCTACCAAAGACATCAAGACTGAAATCACAGGAAAGTATTCATAATTGCTTACTCGATATTTCTGGGAAACTGTGGGGTCTTCATGATGATTTAACATAATATTGCTGTGAGTTAAGGATATTGACGCAGCACATGCTTGTGTGATGATCACAAGTTGCCAACGCCATAACTTGTGATCTTGTTCTACGCCATATCTTGCAAGCCATAACTTGTGTTGCTGCTCTACCCAACGCCATAACATTACTTACATAACATTTATACCTTATTACATGGAATTTTCTATTCAAGAAACATTTTTGAAATGATTACTAATCTATAATAATCGATACATTTAAGATAACTATATGCTCTGTTTCATTTTTTAATTCTTAATTTAGTTAATTTGAATTTGATTTTGAACTTAAGAGTAAAATTTCGGAGAAATTAGAAAAAAGTTTTAGAAAAAACATGCAATAACTTATTTCATAGTTTTTGTAAATTTCAGAAATGATTTTCATGTCTAGTAGTGACGTACGTTTGAAATTTGTTCCAGGAAAGTGGACTACATGCTTCCTATATCTCCCCAATTTTAATAATGAATGTAGTTCTTTGAAGCACGATAGATAATTGTTCGTGCGTTGACTCTAACGCTTAAAAATTAATACTCATGAATTAAATTTAATTAAAACACATTATTTAACTTACAGTCCGTGAGGCAACTGCGTGGTTAAAGTAATTTGAGCATAATTTAAATGGTAAAAAAAATTACTTATTGAATGCGATAAACGCGAAGAGGACGGAATAGAGTTTTGTTTTGAGAGGATCACCGAACAACTGTTGGCTACAATATGGCTGCGTTATTGAATCCTAGTACCGTACACTACAGTACTATTAAAACAATCTGCGTCTTCTGACAGCTAAGAAGCACGTGGTGCTCGGCACAGCTGCGGGAGCGCTGATTGGTCAGTGTGGGACTGTTGACTGAGGAGAAAGGGGGAGGGAAAGCGCGCCTGCCGCTGATTGGCTCACCTCGGAGTCTCGTCCGAGTTACCATAGCAACTACTTCTTGTAAACACGCAAGGAGAACTGTCAGAAGACTCAGATTGTTTTAATAGCACTGTAGGCGCTGTAAATCTCTGATTCACTTAGTACTGGTCCTGTAGTAAATGCAATTAAACGCCGATAGTCAAAACAAACGTATCGTGATGCAATTGGACCAGCAATTAGCTTGTTATGCTGACTTTCGTAAAGCACCCGCCACATTGGTTCTTTTCCAGTGTTAAGAGTGTACTTTTGGTCGCTGTATATATGTCAATCATTAAATAAAATTATTGGGGTACATCCATATATTTTGAAACTGTCCTTCCTTTCTCTTTCGTCATTATCATCGTGAAAATATTATTTTTTGTTATCTTTAAGCTTCCCATGTTCTACTTTCGTCAGACTCAGGCTTTATATTTACATAGTAATTTAAGTTGCCATTGTTTTTTAGAATTTTAGAACGTTGTTTGTTTCCGTCGAGATAATTAAACGTCTATATATTGTTAAATGTCTTCTTAGCACATCTAATAAAAAAGTTATGAGATTAAAGCCCGGTAAATGTGTTATAAAGGTTACTCTGTGACACCCTTCTAACTTTGTTTTCTGAGTCTGTCCTCGGGATACATAATATAATTTGCTCTATCAAATACTAATTTAATTTTTCTTAGGATGAAACGAATCGCTCGTTTCCCAGTGAAGCATCCACTGTGGGTCCTGCCGTTAGGGTGCCTTATCGTAATTAAACCGAATAGGAAAACCGTTTAATGCAATGAAAAATTAAACATGTGAACAAATTAAAAAGAGTTGTTATTAATAGTAAATCTTACTATTAAAAAAATCCATAAGACCAATATACCGATTAGGCCATTGATAAATTTCACAACTGCGCCGAGCTACAATGTCAGCAAAAAACTTGCAGTGAAAATAAAAAACAGTATAAAGATAAGTAATACCATAGTATAAAAAATAACATTGACCTTGTTAACAAATTGAAAAGCATTAAATTACGACCTAATTATAAAATAGCATCTTTGGCATTGTTGATTTGTATACGAATGTCCCTGTTCAAGAAACTCTCACTATCCTTAAAGAAAATCTTATTAACGCCAAAATATGTAACTCTGACGAAATCAATGATTTAGTTAATTTACTGGAAGTTGTACTTGACCTAAATTATTTTACATTTAATAATAATTATTACATCCAAAAAAAGGGTCTAGCCATGGGGTCACCTTTATCTGGTTTACTAGCTGACATATACTTAAACCACTATGAGAATACATATTTGCTCAATAACGTAAATAAACTTTCCAAGAAAATAATATCATATACACGTTATGTTGATGATACGTTTATAATTTTTAATGGCATAATACGACAAATAGAAAATATGAAATTATACATGAATAGTGTCAATAAAAACATACAGTTCACACTTGAGACGGAGATAAATAATAAACGTAACTTCCTCGACCTGACAATTACAAGACTAGATGAAAAATTTCAATATCAAATATACCGAAAACCGACAACCACGGATCTCACGATAAATGCTGAATCACATCACCCCTTTTCTCAGAAAATGGCAGCTTATCATAGTTTAATACATAGGTTACTTTCAATACCATTAGAAGACAAAGATTTTCACGAAGAACTGAACACGATCAAATACATAGCTAAATCAAATGGTTATAAAAGCTCAATTGTGGATAATTTAGTCAAGAAACACAGAAAAAAGAAAACAACATAGAATTACAAGAAAATAATAGAAATAAAGTTAGGTATATAGCATCAGAATATGGTAACACCCTACCCAAAATTTTAAACAAAGTATTCAGTGGGATAAATATAAAAATGGCTTACCGAACTAATAATAACATTAATAAGATACTCTTAACTAAACTTTCAAAATCGGTTGAGGACAAGACGGGCGTTTATAAGATAATATGCAATGACTGTGATAGCTTTTACATTGGCCAAACTGGTAGACCTTTTAAAAAACGATTCAGAGAACATTTACCTAAAAAAGAATTTAGTAAAACAGTGTCAAATTACGCGCGCCATCTGATGGACAAAAACCATAGTTATACTGATTTCACAACGAACTTTCAACCCCTCCATACATGCAGAAAAGGAAATTATATGAATGCTATCGAAGAATACGAAATATATAAGGCTTACAAAAATAAAAAAACAGAAGAAGTCATCCTTAACGATCAATTGAATTTCCAGTCAAATCTATTATACGACACAGCGATAAGAATACAGAACAAGATCCATAGTGCACGACATATAACAACATGAACACTGCAGTCGACTATAGCATGTCGTGATGCGCACCACCGATATCGCGTGTGTCTCAAGTTTGGGGATTTTATGTATATTTTTTATGTTTATATTATATTTATTGTTATGTGTGTAAAATTGTATATAAAGTGTTTTTAATATTTTAATGATCGACGAACTTCACCAAGGGATATTCCTGATGATGGGGCATATGTCCCGAAACGCGAAGGCCACCAGACGGACAAGAAAAAGGTAAAACTATTTTACTAATTATATAGTAAATCTTACATTATTGTATTTGTTAATAAGTAACATAAATTTGTATGTTTATGTAAAAAAGTAAAAATATTCCCGTTTTATTTAAATTGTAGGTACGGATATATTTTTTACAAAATATGTATGTTGTAAAATCCATATTAAAACAATACATATATTTGCATACTTGCCCAGGGCGGTATGTTTGTAAATATTTAGCATAGAAAATATATGATGAACAGTTTTTAACAATATTATGCAGGCTAAGGATTGTCAGAAAGCGTACACCTGCCCCGCGCGTGAATACAGCGCTTCTGTGTTTGTGTGTGTGAACGCAAGCTACGACAGGCAGAGATGGGGTGATGCGTGCGTCTGTAATCAGGTTTCAACCGGATAAAAATAAACTAATTAATACGTTTTAAACCTGTGAGCAAAGACTTACCCCAATTATAAAAACACCATTACATTAAGGAAACTTTAACGAATATAGTGATGTAAAAGTATTGCAGAAATTTGCAATAATAATGAAGCTAAGTGATTTAATGTTAATTACTAGTGTAATTAAATAGTAATTAATATGTGTGTTATATGCAGAAAAATTTACGCAAACAATGATATCGCTCATGCTACGAGTATGTTTACGAAATCGCTAAAATGAACCAAAAAGTGATTTGTAATTAAAAGGACGTTTTGCACGAAGTGACAATATCTAACAGGTCGAAAACAGTCCTGGACTTGTCAGATTGCCGTCCAGTATAAATACCACCGGCAATTTTGGGTCGGTCTCAGAGACTCAAGATATCTTCACACAACGTCACGCTGCTGGTCTGCCGATCGATCGATCATCGTTACCACACACGCCAAGACTTATGGAGGAACTCTGGACCATCACAAACAACAACCCGTAGAGACAGAGAACACATCAGCATAATCATCATCATCATCATCAAATTCTCAGGATTCAGGACACACACACACACACACACACACACACACACACACACACGCAACGGTAACGTCGGCAGCAGTATGCAGGTGATGAATAAACAATTATATTTTCGTTTGTGAAAAGAACTTTCAAAAAGAAAATTATACGTGAACAATAAAGGCTTAAAGTTTTAAATTTAAATAGTAGTTAAAGTAAATAATTTAATTGAATAAGAAAATTTTAAAAATACTAATCTTTTGTTATATGTTAAAATTTGGGTGTGTCAGAGAATTAAATAATAGGTTGAAAGTAAATGTTATTATTGTATTTTGTTTATAGCAACAAGTAATTTTATTCTTGAGTTTAATATTATTTTTGTTTGTATATGAGTTGCTATTATTATTTAAAAATTGGAGTAAAATTCAGACACACTGAAATAAAAAGGGTTTAGATAATTTGTTTAATATGGCTGTTTAGCTAGTAAGATTACATGGTTATTTATTTTAATATGTCATGAACAGCAGAGAAAGTTGTATGGTACTTTATGTAAACTTATAAAAGTGAATATTTTTTTATAATTCTAAATTTTAATATTTTTTCATCTTTCGATTAATATTAATAAATCTTAGTATGATTATTTTGAAACGGTTTTATTAATTATTTTATGTCAACAACATCTCACTTCTCTTTGAAAAGTATTTATTATTGTGCAACTACATATACTTGACGCAACGAGAAACAAAAATCCTGCGACCTGGTCGGTGTAATACACTTCATAGTTGCGTTGAGTGCATGGTAATGTATTTGTGTGAAATTTTGAAATACTTGTAACGTTGCAATTTGTTCCTATTACTTTTACGTTAGATACGTACATACTTTGTATATCCAATCAAATTACCAAAATAATACTTGTAACTAAACGACTAAGATTTTGGTCTTCCACCATCTTTTCTCCACAATCTTTGACGATTAAAACGTCTTTTTTGTCTTCAGATGGAGAAACGTTAACTTCTGAGTCATCGAAAATATATATGTTGTTTTAGTGGATTGGCGTAGACTAGTGCCTTTCTTCTTTAAAATAGATTAAAATATCATACAATCTCTGCTATAACAGTAGACATTAAGGAAACTGATAAGTTACATACGAAAAACTTTTTCGTATGTACGTTGATTTATTATTACGATTAAAGGTAAAGGTATTAAAATTTGTACTTTTCAAGATGTTTTTCTAATACTAAAAGAATATATTAATGTCAAAATTATCAAAACATATTCAACATATTTTGTATACGACTCAAAAATCTAATTTCTTAACACATTTAATATCTACATATCACGTCGTTCTTGAAAATTAAATTCAATAACATTTGCCTGCATACACCAGGTTAGAGTAAAGGTAAGTAGGCTTGTATCTGTATACATCTTGTCACAGGAGATCTACACGTCGTAAACTACCATAACTCATGTCTATGGTTCTATTCCATTTCTGATACTATAAATCAGACGCCGATAATTTACGACTTGCGGCCAAATGCGACCCCCTCCACCAGTTCATTGTATACGGCCGGCACGTTAATCATTTTTTAGAGCTTTAAAATGTATTTTTTCTTATTTAATATAGCTCGTATTTGATGTAATTTTTTCAAATTAAATTAATGTAACCGTATTTTGCATTTCTTTAATCAAGTATCAAGGAAAGCGGTTTTTATTTAAAGTAATTTTCTACAAATTGATTCTCATTTTCCCTCTTGGCCCATTAATTCCAAAATTACTTTTACGCTCCTTTACGAAAAAGCTTAACGACGACTGCTAAAAAATGATGACTTTCAAACAGTGAAAAAACTATTGGTTAATCCAAATTCTTGGAATATTCTAATAATATTCTTGAGTAAATATTCTTCTCACAAAAGGCGGATTCATTTCAAGCGTATTAAGCAGGAATTTTCGACACGTTTTAATGACTACTCTTTGTTCTTTATTACTTTTAATATATATACCTGACTAAATCTGATAATCAACATTTAGTTTTCATGTGGTAAGACTGTACATTGCGAATATTTGGAGTCAACTGCTATTAATACTGTTAATATCTTTTCTTCAAAAACGCACGCGGTGACCCACTTATGTTTTCCCGTGCACATTTTGTTAACGCAGTGATATAATTTAAATAACATTAGTTGCATACACTTATGTAAATAAGTTTATAGATCGTCAACAGAAAGTAGTAATTTATGGGCTCGTCAATTTGTCAAACCGACATTTTCCACGATAATAAAAATTATGGTAAGATTTATGTTCTCAGTGTTGCTAGAAACATTTCGGGGGGTTGGAGAAACATTTCGCAACAACACCCAAATAGTATGTTCCTATGAATTGAGTACTTTTGTCATTCCTTCCTGACTTATAAAAAAATTATAATATTCTAATTATAAAAAAAAGAATATTGAATTTTTTTAAAGTTTTATATGTCTACATAATCTTAAAGGCAGATTTTCCTACTTCTCATTAGTACTTAATACGATATTAGCAAGTTTTGCTGTTCATCCTCTACAGTAAAATATATTTCCAAAATTGTTTACTATAATTAACCAATGGCATATAATGAAGAGTAGAGTTTAAAACTGTATTCATCCCTGTAATAGTATAAACGCTATTCATCCCTAGCCAAGCCATCCACTCTTTCTCCAATCACAGAACTGAGGAAATCGCACATTAGAGAAAAACGTCCCATAACGTCTTGATAATTATATCAGTCGATAGTAATTTACGCGCCTTTTGCCAACTATTGTACATCATATAATAAAAGTCCGGTAATGAACTGAAAAGATATTGTACACTAACACATAATAGATAACCTTCGCGTGACGTTGGACGCATGGTATCACTAGAAAGATTATTTTAAAAAGAAAGGAGAAAAACCTTGTCTGAAAAGTTATATATATATATATATATATATATATATATATTATATTGGTTAACAGGAATAAATTCTTCCGTATCAACTCATAAGCGACTTCTGTTCTACAAGCAACTACTGAAATTCGTTTTTAATATAACGGGCCTAAGCTAGACAGGTCAGCGGGATATCCAGCACTTTAAGAGCAACGAAGTAATTCACCGTTATTCATCAAGAGTAACGGAACCTGCAGAGCAAAATTGTTTTGGATTCCGTCATCAATACAACGTAAATTTTCGCCTAAAACTGTTATGCGCGCGCGCGCACTCATACACACACACACACACACACACGTCAGTACCATCAACATACACAGACAGCATAATCACATACGTATAAACGAATTAGATTTAATTTTTTGTTTGAAATAATTTGTATTAGTTTAAAGTAAATGTTTCGTTAGACAAAAACTAAATTACGACCAAAGTAAATTAAACCGTTTAATGTAAATTAACATTGATTTTGTTAATACGAAGCAGATAAAATTTATGTTTAAGGCTGAATAAAATGAAATACTTGGATTCGAAAATAACAAACAATGGAAATGTAATGCCAGAAATTGTAACTCAATAATCACATTTGTATTGCAAGTTACAAAATGTCTTGTAACTTCAGTTATTTAACGAAGTTCACTTTGTTATTTACGCTGGCTTCAAAATAAAATATGCTTGTTTCTGTTGCACAGATATGACTGCAGAATAAAATGAAACACGTGCAGGTGAAACATGTAGTGAGACAAAAATTGATAACATACATAATATAAAAAACTGCAAACTTCAAACACATACACTACGTTCTTATTCATTATAATTTGCTAGTTGTCACATCATATTCATGTTTCAAATATTATCTTCTGATAGGTAACCACCAGTTTGAGTTCAGTGACACATTATAGTCACGGAAATTAGTGATGGCACGTTCAAAAATCTCAATGTTTCTGATTTCTGTACAGATATTGTTTTAAGCTTAGCAAAAACATGTGGGGAGGTGGGACGAATGTCACTATACCTAGATACGATGCCGTTCCGACAAGTCAGTGCTCGGTTTTATTGAAACATAGTGAGACATAGCAGTGTCGTACTAAAACTAAAATGGATCGTCTTAAGGAAAACATGCAATGTCACGTACGGTGAATGTGTCATCTTCAAAGAGTTGGGCGATTATTCCCATTGAGAAGACTGATTGAGAAGCCACAACACACAGGTATTTGCCGTTGACACAGCTGGCGAAGAAGACCGACTTACCAGTAAAGACAGTCTTGTTTATTTGCACAACCAGTAAAATGAGTGCGGGCCTCGTCATTCATCTACGGTAAACGTAAGAAAGCTGCGTTGTATTGCATTACAGCCAAAACCTCTACAGAGAGATTCGTTCACTGATCGCATCATTTTTATTTATGTCCTGCGTAATATGTATGTTGTACGATTGTAACTTTAAATTGTCGAATCAAATTTTATGCACTGCTACGACTTTAGACCAAAACTTTTAGTGTCCTAGTGCTGAAGAACTTCATCTCCCAGAATATTCTGACTTAGTGTTAAAACTGTTCTTTTTCTGTTTTCGAGTATTCCTAGCCCTGCCTGTAGGTTTTTCCTTCAATGCATTCCCCGCAGTTTCAGGTTCTTGCCTCTTAAGATTATATGTACACATTCAACATTTCTATAAAATGCCTTGATACCTAAAGAACGTTGAGCTCGGCTCTACTAATTAATTTCTCCGCAAATAACGCAGCATAATGAAGCAACTGATAATCACTAAAAATTATCAACATCGTAATAGAAATTTTCCCAAGAAGGTAAGAGGAAAATTCCCGTTTTTTGCTACACCTTGAATTTTCTCTTCTAGAAGGCGTTTGAACTGCGGCTGAGGCAGTCATTCTCAGTATTAGACACTGACGAGATCCCATTGACCATACTGGATTGAACTGTAATCCACTGGCGGAGGGTTTGTATTTATATTTGTTAGGTGACCTGCAGTGTCCTGTGTTCTTGGTCAAGACACCGGTCAATCCAATCGCGACGCACGACTATCGCGGCCATGACTGACGCCGATACGGTCGCAACGCTGGCAACCAGATCTTGGCAATCGTTTGACTTTATTCACTTCTATTAAAATTCTTGGCACGGTAGAAAAATTGAAACGACTACAGCGAGAGGAAGAGTTTGACTAAGGTCCAAGAGCCAGCACATTTCAAATTATCAAACAATTATGAAAGCCTAAAAGCTTATACAGATTTAAAACATCGAACACACAAAGAATATAATAACTGTCTATAAAGTGATGGATCAAATTCGTTCAGTGGAATAAGTCACTGACCGTGTATTAGACCGTACAAGAGAATCTAATACGGTTATTTTACTTTACGAGTTAATTTTCTCAAGTATTCCAAACATAAACGGTCGTCAGGACGATGCACTTTCTTACGTATCTTTTACGTTTTAAACAATTTTTACGACTCTGGAATCGTAAACTTTATGACGTTTGCTTTATTGATATTTTATTTTACCTTAACTAAACTCTTTACATATGGATCAAATATAAATTGAATGGTAACTTGAAATCAACAAACATATACGATATATATTCATGCTGAATATGTAAATAAATACATATTTATGCAATATTTTCACACAACAGAATACACGGCTGAACTAAAACAACGATATAATGGCTATACTAAATAGTACAGTATCATACAGTTATAATACGTGACATAATAATGTCCAGATGCGTCCGCTCGAGTCCGACCGTCATATCACTGTATGTATGCTGTTCATACATTACATCAGGGTATGCAATTATGAGTCACTTTCATCCTGTATCTTTGTCTACTTGTTTTTATCTACCTTTATAGTCATCTTATGGTATCATGACAAGGCGGGATGCTAACATTCTCCTTATTTGTATCTATTTTAGGGCTGAGCCTTTATTTCTTCATTTGGCACCCTCAATCTTCTCCTCTCTCACTTCTTTTCTTTTATTGATTGCTCACAACCGTTGTTAGTAATGTATTTGCCCTCAGTATGTGTCCAATCCTGTTTACAATTCTGTCGAATTGTTGTATATTCCTTGATATTTTTTGGCATATCTACCATTAAAGACACCACCGTTAAATCCACATTTCAAACACTTCAATAATTCTCTCACCACTTTCCTTATTATCTCTGTCTCTGGTCCCGTAAAACAAAACACCACATATAAAACATTCACCAGTCTCTTCGTGAAGTCCATATTCTTTGTGCTGCGTACAATTCTTTTTTACATGGAACGCTCTTTTTTGCTAATAATCGCTTTGTCACTGACCCATTCCTTCAGGTGTGTCACTTTTGTTTAACTTTCGTTTTTCCTTTTGTTTTCATTCTATAACATATACAGGCACAACAGACACGCATCGCTGACAGGCAACCACGCAACTGACATCCACGATATCGGAACCAAATATAACCTATTCTCTCTTTATTCTCATTATTTGTAAGATTTACCAGATAATTACAATCGATGGTAGTCGTAACCATTTAAAAAAAAATCTAGTAATGAGTATTTTCTATTTTTTAAATTTTGTTGCTATATTGTCTCCATTAATATCGTACTTCAGTTATTTAAGTCCTCCACATTAATATTATATAGTTTTCTTTTCTATAACTTCTGACCTGCAACATTTTGCTGCATTTTTACCGAATGTGTTTTTCACTCATACCTCTCAAAATACGTATATGCATAATTTTTTTCGTGGAGCTAAAGATGCAATCATTTCTTTGTGTTACTTCCGCTTTATATTACCTGCGCTCTGAACCTCTGAAGCCGTTGTCTGACATTTCTCATCTCACCCCTGAAATATTTATTCGTTTACAGTGGAAACCGTATCGACAGCGCAGTGTTCATTCCGTCTTGAAATTTCTTCTTTCTTGTTCAGTAATGCACAGTACTCGTAATATAGAAGAAACTTAGGTACTTAACGCGACTGTGCACGTTTGTTCCAAAAATAACAAATTAAATTAGCAAAGACGGTTTAAAAATTATTACAAATTCTCTCATAGACTATAAAAAATTTAACAATGCGATCTTGAATTTGTTTTTGAAAACAGGAGGTGAGTAGTAGATTAGTACTTGCTGTATTTTAGAGATCGCGACTTCGATTTCTGGGAACAGCATGAAATCAAGGTGCATTTCTTTAGCCCGTTTCCATGTTAATCAGTAACTGGATTAATATCCTGAGGTAATAGTGGGCGGCTGAAGTGTAGCGCTAGTCACGTTGTTTGTATACCGAAAGTCTTAAGCGCACTACCTACCATATTTACCGCCTAAACTACTTCAGTAATATAAGAGGAGCCATTATGATAATGATAATGATGCTAGTGGTGGTGATGCTGACTATTACTATTAATTTTATTATTATTATTATTTGCCAAGGTACCAAATACGGATTACCTCAGGGACAGAGCGCTGCTTTCTGGAACGTAGGAAGGACAGCGGCAGATAGCTGTCACGGCCGAGGTGACAATTGCACCATTGTTAATTTAATGCAATCCGGTTTAACGCTACAAAGTAAAGAAAATGTCAATTTAAATCGATACAGACCACAAAGCAAGAAGAATAAGAATTTTTTAAATCTAGTTTTGAGATAAATCATCCAAAGTTATAGCTTTCTGGTGGAATCTACTGTGTAAACTTTAAAGTAACAAAATAAGCAAATAAATTTAGCTGATACGTAAAAAACTTTAAGATTCCTTTTAGAATAGTCTGTGATCTGAAACACTGTTTGCTTCAGTAAACTATAAAACAGTGATCTACATAAACTTTACTTATACCCTTAGCAAGATTCCAAGAAACACCGTGTTTCTAAATTATTTCACAGATCACCGCATTCTAAAACTCTGAAAATGTTTATAATATTACGATAAATTATTATTTAGATTTCTGAATTCATGCGTTTAAGTATGTATGTGTTTTTGTGATGGCTAATGGTAAGGAAAACAATAATGTCTACTATCATTAATGAAAAATTTAATATGGTCCTTCAGAAATCTTTTTATATTTACGTAAAAACCGTACAAAATGTATGAGAAAGACAGATAAACGTGACGAAACAAGAGCAGTAACTCATTTTTTCACAACTGTTTGCAAAGCATATGATCACTGGAATGCAGCTCAGTTCACATTTACAGTAATTCTCCTTAAAAATTAAGTTGTAACATTTGTACTTTTTCAAAATCTTGATCCGATCAAATGTAGAAACACGTTACAAAGTTAGCGTGGATAAATATTTTTACACAGTGAACTTAGGTCTCTTTTCATAATACAGTAATTGTCGCACGCTAAAATAGGTACCCATTACTCATTAAAACAACAAATATTTGCAATAAATACTAAGTCAATAAATTTACAATACCGTAATTATAAAAAATAAACGCTTTGATGACATTCGCTAAATATGTATACAACCATGGCCACTGTGGCGAAAATAAAGATTGGAAAGTGCTAAACATTTCTCATAAGTAACAGGGGTTTCTGAATGTACTGCCGCATTTGTTTTTACACCAGACACTAATTGAATACCCTTAACGCACATTGAAAACTTATGAGTCATCAGTAGCAAATTCCCTGCATACGTATTCATTGCGAAGCATCGCCGTAACAATATTTTGAAACACATTCTTAATATACCTGATCTTGAAATAATGGTGTTCTTTCAGTAAACAAGGAAAAAAGTAACTAAATAAAAACTAGCCACTTATTATATCTTATAAATGTTTATAAGGACGTGTCGCACATTTGCGGCCGATCGCTGGTGCGTGATCGAAAATGGGAACCGGTGAGTTTCCATAGAAACTACTTCTTTGTTGTCAATAACGTAGTACACATTTAAAACTTCGCTTATGAATGCGACTACATTTAACTTATAATCTGTACATTGTTAAATTAAGAATGAATTCATTGATTGGTGAATGAAGAATGAATTCATTGATTGGTGAATGAACATAAATATATATATATATATATATATATATATATTAGATTTATTGAAGCATTTTCAATGCCTTCTCTGTGCATTGCATTTGTGCAATGCCTGTAAATTTTACGACATCTGTTGGCGAGAAAAAATCTTATTAACTGCAGAATAATTGTAAAAAACGTCTTAAAGTAAAACGTATTGTCAAAAAACTGAAATATGCATAAAACTGTGTGTAACAACGTTCGTAGTGGTTTGTTTTCGTGCGTGCCCAAGTGTGTATGTGTATGTGTGTGGGACGTCGCGTCGGCGTATTTCTATCAACGTACGCCATACGCTTCACTGCCTGAGCCTGAGCCCGTTACCCGCCGTAATCCTGTTGAGCTCTTCATTTATATTTACTGTCGCCGTGTGCCGTTAATGTAACCCTCTTTTCCTGTGGCAGAACAGCTTGTTTTTGAACCGCAGAAAAATACTGTTTCTACCATTCAGCATAAGTGTTGACCAATTTTTGTCGTAAAGCGTACGTAGTTACTACGTAGTTTCGAAAAACCATATGTCATTTTTAAGTTAAAATTAATTAATTTTAACGTTTTTCTGAGCACTGAAACTCCTTCAGTAAAAAGAAAATATAGTTAAAATTATTGAGAAATTACAAATATTAGGTCGGATCAGTAGACCAGTGGCTATGGCACCTGGCTACTAATCTAGAGTTCCCGGGTTCGATTCCCGGGCCCGCACCATAAAATCAAGTTGCGGTTTTCAGCCCCCAGGTCGACTCAGCCTGTTGAAAATGAGTACCTAGGATAACGTCCTGGGGATAATAATGGGCGGCTGAAGCGTAGCGCTGGCCACACGGCCTTCCTTGTATGCCGAACGGCTCACATAAGGCAGCCTACCCTGCCTAATCCTAAGCTACTTCGGTGGTACACATGGGAGCCATTATTAAATATTACAAATATTTAGAAAACAGTATGCTCCTGAGACATGTGGCTAAGATTATTTGTAAGCCACATTTGTAATCTGATAGACGATACGTTATCAGGTGACTGCTGCTCAGAAAACGTATTTATAATTTTTATTAACAAGTAACATGACAAGGTTTTTGTAGAACCTGACATCTCGCGTTTTAGATTAATTAATCTAAATTCATCAAATTTAATAATTAATTAATTAATTTAGATTAATTAATTTAATCTAATTTAATAATTTAATGTAAAATTTTTGCAAATATCTTGAATGGAAAAGAATTGTTTTTCAAATTTGACGATTTACTTTTAAGAACAAAAAATTTTAATTACCTTACTTGGGCTACCAAGTAATTTAATTACTTATTAATTAAAATAATAAGGCTACCTTTATGTAGATTTAAAATAGAAATATTTAAACAGACATCATTTTGCTAATCGTACACTCCTCCAGACACATAATTCAACAGTTTGTCACATAAACAATAGTAGAATGACAGCTGTTTATAGCTGCCTGAGTCAATAATAATAATAATAATATAAAAAACAATTATATAATAATTAGGTAGTTTCCAGGTTCATGAAAGTGTAGGTACTAACAAATAATCAATTAATTTTGTCACAAGGATTACAAGCAGACGCCAATTCGTTGTCAACAATACTCCCCTGGCTAAATGCTTTGCGGTGCTAAATGCTTTATCTACAGATTTTGTAGTCCTGTTACACAAAACATTAATTGCAGTCGTAAGTCTTGTTTTTTTGTGAAAAGGTTTGTCTACAGTTCTTTCCTTTACATTGTATACCATATTTTTCATACCTTTAAACCCCTTCGTATGCCAACGTCAAACACCTTCACGTTTCTTGTTTATTCATATTTTTCTATTGAATCATAAATATCTTTTGACTACGTATCCTATTAATTTCTGATAATAATAAAACAAAATTTCTTAGCGCCCTGTTTTACAAGGTAGAAAAATAAATATTCCCGCTTCCTTACTGTGACTGGCTGAAGTCACACAACCAATCATACGGCCTACTCAACACTGGTTTCCAGGAATTGTAGCCTACGTACCTTTCCTCACAGCTGTCTCGATGTTTATTTACTAGCAGGCTAGTACGATACCAGCCGATTCCTTTCTATAGGTTGTTAGAATGTAGGCCTATCATTCTATGCATAACATACCCTCTTGGAAAATTCACTCACAAAAAGCAAGGTAAGTTCAAGAAAAATCATAAATTGAATTACGTATTTAACTGTGCTAGTATCTGTTACGGCGATCTCGCAGATCGTGATCTGTAAACAGTGGAATAAATTGTTGAACGCCAGAGAAATCGGCACTCATGAAGTTTGAAAATACTTCACGAAACAACGTCACTCGTACTACAATAGTCGTAGATATTCAAATGAACAATAAGTACTACACAAATAATAATAAATGTCAACAAAAATACAATACCCTACACACACAAACAAACAATTAATTACTCAGCACTTTCACCAGTTTGCTTTAAAATTACAGCATATCTAATTGCTTGGATTTTTCGACACTCACAATTCCTTCCGATAACGACGTGTTCTTATACTTATAGCACCCAGAGCCATTTAGGTGGCGTAAATAATGTTTGTTACAAGAAATTCGTAGGTGCTGATAGAATAATTGAACCAAGGTTCAAAGATGTAAAAAGGTATCAGAATGTCATCCAGTGACCAATACCACAACGTTATTTCGCATGCTGCCTACCGCATTGACATAAAAGTATGTTATACTAACTCAGTTTATAAAAACCTACTTCCAAAAATTGTTAGATATCAAGTAGTTTTTATCAGGGGTAGATCCAGCAAGCAATTTGTGAGGGGGAGGTTTAACTTTTGGGGAGGGGTATATGAAAAGTGAAAAGTTGGACTATTTTTCATGGCCTGAAGTATAAATGATAAGAATGAGTGAAAATAAAATTAAAATATTAAAATTAATTGTGTTATTATCAGCATGAGAAGTTTATTAACTACAATATAAAATTATACCTGTGTTTTTCAGTTAATTTTTCTTTTAATAATATCCACTTACAGTGGAAAATACACACTTTTTATTTAAGTTATGTACCAAATAAAAATGCTGGTAACATGCTGGTAATGTACAGTTATAATTTAAAGTAATTTTAGAGTAACACAACAAACATCCGTTTACTTTGTCTAAACGGAGTGCCTGGACATTATCGTCTACAAGCTGCTAAAGGTAAACAGCTAATTTGCAAGTATAAACAGCTTGTTGCAGTGGAACATCTGTTGTTGTGAATAGAACCTAATCATTACAGTCGATTAGAACTGAACTGGAGCATGCATGCGTTTCCACCTAATTCCTTTTACTTTTTATCGCATTTGAACTAAACAATGTATTACTATACGTTAGTATCAACATAATACACCTGGCTAACAGATAGGAACCGTACACGTTACTAAGACTGTACATGTTGTATGGAGTGATAATTGTGTACATTTAAGTATTGTTTACTGTAAATAAAGCTGCCTTTATGAGTTATGTTACTTTTTACAAATAATATAAACTGTAGACTTGAGAGGACAAAGAAAGAGTCCAGAAAATTGAAAAAGAATCTATAAAACCATCTGATTATTTGGTGCCTTATAATCGCCAAAAGACATTTAATTTCTTGGACGTTAGTGTCTTAAAGTTTGAAAATGTAACGCGCAGTTGAGCTTTGAAATATACTATTTTACCAGTTTTGTTAGTTTTCAGTTTTTTTAGTTTTATTAGCAGCCATCTTAACACCGACTTTGTCACTACTTATTGCCACACTGCTAAATACTTCTTCTTGACGAGGCCTTTCGGTGTCGCCACCATCTTCACGTCTTAAACGACAATTTTTTACCTCGACAAACCCTATAAGAGACCCCCCTAATTGTTTGAATTCGCTCGGAATCAACCAACCCCATATTGTGTGTTCCAACTAGGCCACGCCCCTCATCAAGCATCGGCACATCGTCACACCAAGGTGAAAAACAAATTAACAAGGATATAAATAAATTAAAAAAGAAAATACAAGAAAATAAGTTAATAATTACAAAGGCATGTATATGTAAAAAGGGTGGAATAATTTATAAAAGTCAGCCCATATAAAGAAATAAAGTTTGATTACACAAATAAATATTAAGCGCAAATGAAAAAAGTATTAAAGAGAGTAACATTTGTAACAGAGAGGCAGAAAAAACTATTTACAGACACCAATCCTGAGGCAGCAAGGTTCAGATGCCAAGTGAAATTACATATAAATGGTATGTCAATAAGGTCTATAGTGTCGTTTATAAATTCGCCGAGTTATAGGGTAGCGAAGGAAGTTAGTAAACTACTGAGACATTTGTAAGAAGTAGACATAGCATATAATATATAAAACAGTAAAAATGTTATAAAAAATTAAAAACAATAGAAGTTATTAAAAATACAAAACTGATGTCATTAGATGTAAAGGATATGGTTACTAATATACCGATAACGGAAACTATAGAATTGATTAAAAACAATAGATTAAATAATGTGGAATATAAAGAACAATTGATAGAACTATTGGTAGTTTGCGCGAAACAAACTTATTTTAAATCTAGAAATAGGTATTATGTTCAAGAAAGGGATTACCTATGGGATCTCCGTTATCCCCAGTAATGGCGGACATTTACACGAATAATTTTGAAAAAAACGGTTTTAACAGAATCTAAATATAAGAGTAAAATAAAGATGTGGTTAAGATATATAGACGATATTTTGATTATTTGGGAAGGAACAAGTGAAGACTTTGGAAAATTAACGGAAGAGATTAATGGAAAGGAACCTACAAAATTACATTTCATGAAGAAATAGGTGGGATTGGTATAAAGTATCTAGATTTGGATATAAAAATAGACAATAGTGGATTTAGGTTTGACATATACCAGAAAGAAACTTATACATATGTAATTATACCAGAAGGAATACAGATGGAATCTGTATACAGAAGGAATTATACAGATGTAATTATACCTGTATCATCCGATAGGTCATAAAATGGCTGCTTTAAATTCTTTTTGTTATGGGGCAGTGAAATATTTGGAAGATGAGAGTCAGAGGAATGTTGAATTGAAAAGGATAAAACAGATAGCCATAAATAACAATTACAAAACAAAAATAGTAGATAGAATAGTAAGAAAAATTGAAAGAGTTCATGAGGTAAATAAAGATAAAAAAGATAAGAAGTATGTTGAATCTATAACGTACATGAGGTATCAAAATAAGAAACTAATTAAGTGTTTTGAAAAACATGACGTAGATGTAGCTATAAAAAAGACGAAGGCAGTGTTTGATCATGTGAAAAATAACAATATTGAAGAAATACCAATACTGTATATGAGTGGTGTATAAACTAAGTTGTAAGGACTGTGAAAAAGTGTATGTGGGCGAAACGGGACGTAGGTTCGAAATTAGGGTGAAAGAACATGCGAAAGGGAAAGGTGATAGGACTACAAATTCATTGTATGCAAGACATTTAATGGAAACAGGACATACATTTATAAATCCTAAGGAAAATATTGAAATGTTAAAAATAGAAAATAACGTAAAAAAACGAAAATTATTAGAAGAGTTAGAAATATTAAAAGTAAAAAAGAAAATTAAAAATGCACTAATGAATATAAAGACAGAGTTTAATAATGAAAAAGCGTTTTACCATATTTTGCTTTAGCCATAATAATAAGTAAATATTAAGAAAACAGGGTTGACAAGAGTTATTCTAGATACCAGGAAGGATTAGGGGGCAGCAAATTCAAACAATTAGTGGGAGGGTCTCTAGGTGTGTATATATATATATAGTATTTAAAATTGATATTTATATTACCTCAAGATGTTATTTTTCCTTATTTGGAACATGTTTAGAGATCTCCCGTGCTCTCATCCTCAGCCTTCGCGATCTTGCGTCTGGTGAAGTATACGTTTCCGCCTGCCACTTTTATTCTATGGTCTACTTTTATTCCACTATCAACTTGGTCTACTTTGGAATCCTAAAGCTACATCCTCTATCTTGAAAGTTTTCCATAAGAGGGTAACTAATTTGATGTAATCTAACAGAAACTAATACGAGTGAGGGCAACTTTTAATGCAGGGCCTCGGCCATTACCTGATTCAACTAAAAACAGTTCGTCTAGTTTATGATAGGTTTGTCTGTTATTTTTACTAGACAGTACTAGATATCAGATATTTATACGACACCGCTCAGTTCAGTATGATTCATTTTATGTAAGAGCGCACTTTTTCCTTCTCCTTCTTCTTCTCCTAGATGTTCATCTTCTTCTTCAAGTGGAAGTCATTTAGCATGTTCCGCCTCCACTCCAAGCACCTTTCCTTGGCCTATATGTTGTTACCTGTTTCTTCTTTCCTTCCAATATGTTGTTTTTAATTGCTTGTTTTTGTCGTATTCTGTCGTTTATTGAATACATATTTAATATTATATCTACAGTTGCCATAAGTTAAAAACACGTGTTACCATTAGTTTATAAAATTTAAAATTAATTATTTGTGATCTTTTTTGTTTTATTGTTTAGCTTTCTGTGCATTTACCACACACATCAGAAGTTAAAACACACTTGCATTAACTAAAATTTATAATTAAGATTTTATAAGATTTCTCAGAGTTCGGATAGGATTCACCCATGAGGATTTATAATATATTCTTTCAACTTAGCCGATATTATTAAGATAATTATGTGACGAGTTGTTTATTATATAAATAATTGTACGAATTTAGTTAATTGTACAATTGTACAATTAACTATAATTAATTTTACAATTATAGTTAATTGTACGAATTTAAAATTTAGAACTGTTCAAGAGTACGCAGAATATATACGAAATTTCTATCTTTCTCGCACTTCAGTAACATTCAAATCTTACCTGTAAACATGAGACATAAAAGAGTCGTAAACAGTCACTCTTCTCTCTCTCTCTCTCTCTCTCTCTCTCTCTCTCTCTCTCTCTCTCTCTCTCTCTCTCTCTCTCTCTCTCTCTCTCATGCGCGCGCGCGTATATACAATACATAATTGTATCGAAACGTACAATTTTCTCTTGCAAGTTACTACATGCGACTTTAATAAAGTTTATGAGCTGTGTAAAATGGATTCGTAAACTTTATCAACTGCAGAAGCTGAAACGCGATTTGAAATTGATGTTACTGAGTCCTATGTATGTCATGTTGAATAAGTAAATACATCTGTGTATTTGTGACTTGTACTATGTATCTGAATACGTGGTGTAAGCAAATCAAGAATTTATACAGGCAGGAACTTATGTAAAGAAACTGATTATCGTGTAGAAGAGAGTGAGAGAGGTTAAGTGATAGTTTACCCCTGCATCACGCACTGTCTACACACTGCTAACATTTATTTCGATTTGAAATAATCTTGTACAATTTGTAAATATGTGTACTCATTTATAACAAAGGCAATTTTCCCAGCTCATTACATTGTTTATGATGAAAGCAACACAGAAGTATATAATATAGTAGCAGCACAGAAGGGTGAATTTAAGTAATTATTGCAAACAGAATTATCACTGTTGCACACCACTATAGAAAACTTATTCCGATTAGCGCTTTCAAGCTTCTCAGCTCATCGTCAGATCGGATCGGAATCGTCGATCTGACAATGAGCTGAAAGCTTGAAAGCGCTAATCGGGATAATTTTTCTATAGTGGTGTGCAACAGTGATAATTCTGTTTGTGATATAACCACTAATCCAGCTTTCTTCATTAAACTTCTGGTAAGTGATTATTGTTAGTGATTAAGATTTACTGTATAATTATGGGTTTAGTTCATTATTATTTTGAACTGAGAATAGTACAGATTGGATTGCTGTATTTTCAAAGAATAATTGAAAATTAAGTATAATTTTCACACATGTTAATAGTAATTCGTCTTATGGGTCCCACAAATTGTCAGCAGTTTGTAACCTGTGTTAATAAATTTTAATTCAATTTTTACAATTTTATTATGTTAGTAACAATTTACTACATTTCTGCTGTTGCTAATCACAGTACAAAAATAATAAATGATATTTACCATTGAATAACTATTTTAGATTTGTTATTCCAAAATCACACCCGCTGTTACTTTAACTTCAAACAGTTTAACCATCAACATCCTCTTCTATAATGAAGATAACAACTGTAAACCACTGCAACTACGATGAATAGAGACAGCCATATGAAAAATATTGGGAGGCTTTTTTTCGTCATGCACATGTTTTTTAACATTATATGTCTTAAGTATTTACTGATATTTGTCTTCTTCTTTTAATCTTCTATTGTAAATTGGCAGTCACTCTTACAATCTGACGCTGCAGCAGAAACAGTCAAGTTATCAATTTACTAAAGGTTACTTTTTTATATCGTTTTAAATCAAATTTTTAATTAAGAAAGTTGGGTTAGCGATTATAATCTCAAACAGAATTATCACTGTTGCACACCACTATAGAAAAATTATTCCAATTAACGCTATCAAGCTTCTCAGCTCATCGTCAGATCGGAAATAACGCTTCCGATCTGACGATGAGCTGAGAAGATTGAAAGCGTTAATCGGAATAATTTTTCTATACTGGTGTGCAACAGTGATAATTCTATTTTAAATCAAATTGTCATACTGGTGTGCTAAAGAAAAGTACAGAAACTCAAAATTCCTGAGAAAACAGTAAATTCTACGGGTCAAAGGCAAATGATACTTTATGTCCCAAAATTATTGTCGGTACGGCGTTTTTAAATCATCTATACAAGCTTATGGCCAAAAACGTAAAAAATGATATGAAACAAAAAATGAAAATTATTTCAGTTACTAAGCAACATACAGCTGGCATAATTCACTCAAGGATGGAATGTAAAGCAAACTTTAACATGGTAAATGAGGTTCGAAACTGTTCTGTACGCTTGAGCATCAGAGAAATACGATTGTACAGCCTAAGCTTTCGTAAGTAACTTTTGCACTTCTTCGTACTCAGACTATTAAGTCTAAGTCCAATTTCTTCTCACTTTTCCTAATGTAAATATTTTAAATGTTTGTGTTTATTTCCTATGAAGTTTTTTCGAAATAATGTTTTTTTTTCTCAGTGTGTTAAATGGGATCGTAGGCACGATGATTTAATTCTGCTTAACGTTTCCTTCTTTATTTTTTCATCACCACAGTTTAAATAACATAAACCTACAAGTTACCATCTCAAACGCGTTTATAGGCTTATTTAGTATGATAGTCCATGCTTCCATCACATATGGTAGAATAGGCGTGACAGAATGATTTAAAATAGATATAAAGTCTAAGAATATATACCTAAAGATTGCATTCCACTAATACTTATCTATTATTTTTTTATTTTTCCGTTTACATCAACACCACGAAAAACCTCTCACAGCACGAAAAGTGTTTGAGTTTGCGCTGATTATTTTTTATTTATTTTTTTCTTTTGTTTTCCAACATTAGTTTCAGCTGTATAATTAGTGGATTGGTTTATATGGGACGTTACTAAATTATGATTATTTAAAGAAGTACATTTTAGATATTTATGTATGTGTACATTTAACATTTAAAAATAAACCACAAAAACTAACTTTAACTTTTAAAAATATACCTATCCAAATGTATGGTATTTTAAACCGCTTCCTTGCTAGCAAGTGATCTTGTTTCTAGCAAATACTACGTTTGTTTTCAGATTAAATAAAAAGTTTAAATCGAACTGTAAAACGTTTTTTAAATCTGAACATGAACAAAAGTACTTTTCCGTTCTTTCTCAATCTGTTGTTACCAGTTTTAATATGGCTGTTAAAATTTATTAATAACGTATTTGTGATTATGTCTAACAGATATCTTTGATCTACTTGAATTCTCGAGACACAAAATAAAGGAAAATCTCTTGTCACCTGTGTCATGCAAAGACGACAGCGTCGAATTCTAAAATTTAGTTACTGGGACAGCTATATAATTTTGTCTTTTTGTTGTTGGTTTTGTTTAATGCACACAATAAGTCAACTAGAGAAAACCGTTGACAGCTACCAATACTTCTGTCGTTATGTGATAGAGATTTTCTCCTTTATGTCATTAATTACTTGTCGATCAATTTCCTTGAGGAAATGACAGTTCCTCATCGTCGTATATTGAAAAATTTGCCAATTCTGTTTTCGTTTGTTAGGTGTGTCTAGTGACAGTTCTGTGCGATTACTTACTTTATTTGTTTGAGTTTTATGACTTATCCACAAAATTATCCTTATTTCTGTCATACGCGATTATGGATACATTTACAGACACTATTAATCGCTTTTGTCTATTATACAGAACTATTATAACTATTATATCTGTT
Source organism: Magicicada septendecula (assembly GCA_034769895.1). Lineage (NCBI taxonomy): Eukaryota > Metazoa > Arthropoda > Insecta > Hemiptera > Cicadidae > Magicicada > Magicicada septendecula. The sequence continues at coordinate 280,185,802 of CM068374.1, forward strand.
TTCTAGAACTATTATGTTTTAGAACATATTAAAGTGATCTTCAGTTTCCGTATGTTTGATATATTAAACCAGATAATGCATGTCCTATATTCGCTACGGTATAGACCTTGAGTGAATTTATCTAACGTACGAATGCACGAAATGAATTACCTTGTAGAAAACGATTTAACATAGTCAGTGATACAAGGAAAACAACAGGATATACAAAGGAGACCTAATAAAATAGTTTTGAGTGGAGTTAAGTTTATTTGTAAAGAACAAAGAACAAACCACCAACAGTCGTTTCCCGAATACCAAATAAATTTGGAGGAAATTCATCGTAATATTCAGTAAAAAACAAGAAGGGTACTCTTAATTATCTCACAAAAAATATAGAAGGTTAAATTAAAAAAATAACACTACCTCTCTTTATTAAAATATCTTTTATTTCATTACATAAATTTACTTAAACAGTACGGTATAACATATATGAAGATATTAACACTACTTGAAAAGTTTTTTGTCATCTCAATATGAGTCTAAATATCGTTTGCATTATCTAAAATCACACTAAGATCATAACAACGACTAACTTTTAAATTTATTCTAATTTCCAATCTACAGAAACTAGCGTCTTTAGAAATAAGACCCATGAACACAATCCTTCAACCTGACTAATCAACCGTTTCGTATGACTTAAAACAGCCCGGCTACCAACGTGAGGTCGACAGTAAATCACGAGATTTCATGGGTAACTGTATTCCAAGTAATCCCGCTTTATACACCAAGTAAAGAAAGGTCAATATAAATCAACTTACAGAGCACAAAGCAAAAACAACAAAACCGTGAAAAGAATTTGTTTTCAGTCCGTTCTTGAGATAAAATTCTCCAATGCAAATGTGGCATATACTGTATTTATTGTATCAATTCTCACGTAAATTGTTAAGTAACAAAATAAACAAACAAAAGCATACCTTGGAGTAACTTTTACATTTCTAATAAGAGTAGTTGTCCAGAACAGATGAAATCACTGAGTTTGTTATTCATGGCAAAGAAACATGAAACTCAAATTCAAATTTATTCCCACCCTGATTTAATAGAACATTATTTTTCCTTAACCAACTTTACAGATTATAGCTTACTTAATTGTTGCTTTTTAATTATGTTAACATAAAAACAGTTATGTTTGTGTACGTTCATCGGTCATGTGTGTGTGTGGGGGGGTGTGAATGCGCGCGCGCACATAATAAGTACATAGTATAGAACAACAGCCATTAATCAACCGTAAGTACAAACTGCTTGTTAGCCAAAAATATTACATTACCCACATACCAACAATAAAATTTCAATTTTTATTTTGCTACCCGTTAATGTACCTTGTACCCTTTTCTGACTGAGAAGTAAAAAGGTGTCTCATATATTTTATGAGAACCGATCTTAAAGTTAAAGATACCCCGTTGAGTTTTTGGTCCAAAAAGTTGCTTTAACAAAAAACTAATTTGCTTTTCTTTTTATAAACGTAGGAGGCTAAAAAAGTATAACGTTATAAAATATAACTTTTCAATATACATTCCTTTGAATAGCATCTACAAATCTGTAAGCATATTACAGTTAACAATCTGTTGAGTTTGACCACAATTTGTTTTTTCTGCAATTCCACGTGTTTGTAATAAGTTACAATGATAAATTTTACAACCAGCTAATGTTCTACTGTAGTCTACCTAACGCGAATCCCGAAGTTCTGAATATTGACGTGACAGGGTCAAGGTTCTCTCACTCACACAGATATCCTCGAATCTCATTTACTCCTTGATCCATTTCTTGATCCACTGTGCTATTGTGTCAGAAACCACAAAGGCGGGCGAATAGGCATGCTACCTTTAGCTCTTTGAGCCAGTTGCGGAAAGTCGGTTCATTCGAACCGTTCGCCAAATCGATAAGGCAATCGTCTCGACAATAGACATTTTTTCTGAGATGAAAAGTGGTCTCATACTCTAATATCAGCGAATTCTCAAGGAGGTAACTCCTACTGCTCATGACAAAGGTTATTTCTGTAAACTCTGGCAGTAGTATCCTGATCCAGTTGACAAGGCGACTTTGCGTCGCAGTATTCTGCCTGTTTTGTGCGGCGTGTCTACTACTTAGCTTTCCGACACTCAGAAGAAGTTGTTGAGAGAGCTCACTGAAGTTTGAACTAAGGATGTTGATTTCAACAGTCTCACGTTGAGAATTCCATCTGCGTTGATGAAGAACAGACATTGCCTTCTCATTCCTACCCTCGTTGGACCATACGGACATCCCTTGGTCGACAATTGAAAAAGGCTAAGTTGCTGGGCACATGTTATCATCAACAGTTTCCATTCAAACTGTCTCCGGACTGAAAATTCGACAAAGAAGTCGAAAACGAAGTAGATAACTTTCTCCCGCTTTTTGTTAGTAGCAAGCCTGAACACGTCTCTAGGGATCGGCTATAATTTCGAACCATTAAGGTATTATCTGTACGTTGGGGATATGTTGTCGCTCCCTACTTAAAAATGTAAAACGTGCTTGAGGGGACCAAAGTCGTAGAGCTTAAGATGGTGACCAAATCCCCCATCGTTTCTCTTCTCACTTGGTGTGACGAATCTTTCGAAGACACTGTGAGAAGTCTTGACTCGCGATTTTACTTACCTCTGACAAGAGGCTCCAGACAACTCCCTTATAGTCACCCAGCGGCCACTAGCCAGGTATCCCATACGTCCATATAAATCTTTGTAAAGACCGCGATATAGGCCTATATGTCTACAGCGCTAAAACCAGTTAGCAAGACGAGCTTTTGTAGGTCAAGTTGGAAAAGATCGTCCTTACTTGCTAAGACCTCGAGACTTGTACCACGGAAATCAACATCCATGTGGTTCGTACTTGCACGTACAAATCATCGGCACATTATAATACACAAAAACCGTTTCATCCTAGAACATGAAGGAGTAATCTGCAGCCTAAAACGGAGAGAGATGGATTCTCCAAAATGTAAAAAAGGAACTTAAAGAAAAAAGAGCAAAAATTAAACTCGGAACTCACCCTAAACATTCTCGCATATGCACGCACAAAACACGACAATTGTGATCTGCTGACTGACAACCATGACTGACAACCATGACTGAAATACAATATTTGGGTGAAGTAAAATTAAACAAGAGATATTCAGTGCCAAAATTGTCAATCCGATACGATCCGGGTTGAGTTATTTTCGGAAGATGCCCATTGCTACCTATAGGAGATAACAAACTGCCCTTGTGTTCAAAAAGGAAATTTTTAAATCAATTTAATTAAATTCCTAGAATGACTAATCCACGTATTTGTGGGGAAAGTCGGTCCGTGGACGCTGAAGCTGCAAATTGTTGTAAAGATGATTGTTGTAAAGAGACACTGAAGACATTTTTAACGTTGAGAAAACAAGGTTTACCTTCAAAACGTTCCCCCGATAAAACAATTCCTTTAGAAAAGAAAGTTGTAGTAGCGGGAAACACAGCAAGGAGCTGCCATAACAGTGTTGTTTGGTACAAACATGGATGATTCAGAAAAACTGCTTTTGCTAATAACAGGGAAGTCAGGCAAACTACTTTGTTTTAAAATGTAAAGAGAAACTACTTGAGTATGACTTGAACAATAAAGCTTGAATAGCAAAAACATTTTGGCTTTTGGAAAAAAGGTGGCTTTTTAAAATCGACAGGAAATTTCGGAAACAAAACAGAAAAATCGTTTTGTTTATTGACAACTGTACAGGTCACAACACTATTCCCGTGATGAATATGTAAAAGTTATGTTTTTCGCTCAGACATGTCTACAGAAGTTCAACCTATGGGCCAGGGTGTAATAAAAAATTCTAAGCATTTTTACATACAACTTCTGGCCTAAAACTTTTAATCAATTGATTACTTAGATGAGCAGAAATATATCTTAATACTAACATACTTCAAGCTTCCCGCGTGTGCCATATTGCTTGGGCCAAGTTACACAAAAAACGAACGGCTATTTGCTTTCGTGAAAGCGGTTTCTGCCACACTGAAGATAAAGCTGAGAATGAAGCTGATACAGAAATCGTATCCAATGTGGATAAATGGGAGGATATTCAGCATGACCAGGCATGCGTTACGAAGATTTTGTAAATATGGGTGAAGACTTGGAGGTGAGCGACAAACTGACGGATCCTGAGGTCGTGGTTGATGGCACGAACAAACAAAATGATAGCGTATTTTCAGACAAAGAAGGGGACCAGCCAGAACTTTCAGATATACAGATTCCAACAATTTGACAGGCATTAAATTATGTTCAAGGCTTGAGACGGTTTGTTGAAGGACCGCAGAATCCAAGCACTTAATAAACTAGAAGATTTTACTACGAGTCAGTATATTACTGTAATTCCGAAATCCAATCAAACATTTCTAGAGTTTTTAAAAATCTGCAAATATTTTGTAGTGAACATATGCATAATGGACGTTTTTAATATAATAGCATATTGTTTTACAGAACTTCGATTTTTCACTTTTTTTATCTTTTGTTTTTCGACTCTTGTTAGAACTATCCTGATTCAAATTTTTTGATAATTCAAAGTTTTTACTAGTCCCTTCAGCTTTGAATTAAACAAATTCTACTCTATATTGTATATGTGACTATCAAAGGAAATCTGCGACACATAACACTGAAAAGATCTCAGGTGATGGTCTCGACCGTCAGGTATCTATACCAATTTATACTGCGCACAAGTCCCTTGATCTGTTCAGACCTCGGGTGTTTATGTTCTTTGGAAATTATTGTTTCTCTGTTTAGGTAGAATTACACTTTACATGAGAACATGTATTTAAAAATATATCATTATTGTTTAATCTCACAATAACTGATACTATTAATTAAAAAAGTCTATTAATGAGAAAAACAGGCATCTATATTCGGCCAATACTATTTTGTTTTTATGTTTTTGATTACCATTCCAGAGGTTTGTTTACAACATTATTAGATCATTATCTATGGATTAAGTAAGTCCATTCTAATTGTTATTTTGTACTGAATTGTACAGATTCGCAACGAAATCTAAGAAAACTCGTTATCTCATAATTTTACTCATCCCTTTACCTAGTGATTGCCTAGTAATTATTACTCTGACAATTAAAATTAATGTAATTTAAAATCGTCGATTGTGCAGTAATGCTCTCAACAAAAGATTCTACTCTTGCTATCTTGTTTTATGCTTAGTAAATTAATTTACATTGTCTGGTACGTAGTAGAAGTTGGGATTACATAAAATTCAATTACCCATTTAAACTTGTGCTTACAAAAAAACTCGTTCTACCAGCAGAGTGTACAAAATCACGTTATACAGCTAGAGACTAGTCAAGCTTCATCATTCTATTAAGCGTTCATTATGTTGAAACTGCGTTTTCAATTAAGAAGCAGAAGTATTTTCTTTCCTCTAATCAGATTTATTAATACCAATGGCACAATGTTCAAACTGGCACGCCATATCTCAGAAACGTGGTCGATTGAAATGTTTTCCTAGACATACACTGTAACCCCTCTTTAAAATTTTTTTATGCTTTATAAATTTTTTTTGAAAATTTTTTTTCAAAGAGGGGCTACTAGATATTTAAAACTAGGCAGAAGGCCTAGAGAAGCAAAAATGCGCTGGGTCCAGTGAGACGGGACTTGCAATTAAACTCTGCTGTTGAACAACAATAACAATTTTTATTAGTTCTGAACTCCTTCACATAGTCATACTTCATATTCTATATATGTGCATATGAATCTCAATTTAAAATTTATTAATATAATTCAACAGTTAATATATCTACATATAATCAGAATTCATTTTCCAAGTATTTTCATATTCATAGTAATTCAAAATTTACAAATATAATTCAACAGTATATATATATTCATATAATTTAAGAAAAGCACATAACATCAATCATCATATGAATTGTATGAACATGACATATAAATAATATAATACTCTTTTAAAACCCTTGACATGCAAACACATAATCGGACATAGATACACATATACATATACATTACAAATAAGAAATAACAGGTTCAACCCGGCAGACAGCCTTATATGAATTCTGATTAAAAAAACCAATACCCATTAACTCATAAGAGTATAATCGAATTCAAAAACTGGACTAATTATAAGGACTAGTATTTGCCAGTTTCAACTGGCACAGCAGCCTGTGCAAACTCTCAAGTTACAAATTTATAATTAAAAAAAATTGTGGGCTTGTCCCCTGATCGTAACTACCCTCACAAGGTTAACGTATCTGTATGGTCTATAAAATAGTAGACTTTCACTTTCTTTTATGCTTTTATGAGAATACAGTATTTCAAAGAAATTCAAGTAGAACATAATCACCAGTAAATACACTATAAACTGAGGCGGATATTATAACTTTACAATCATAAGATGGAATAGTGAGTGTAACTGCTTTTCGCCGCGTTACAAATCCAGGGAACCCCTCGTAATTAAACTCCGTTAATTAGATGGGCTGCCTACGTTGTAACAGAATTGATCACAAATAATTAATATAACAAATTACTTACTAACTGTGTAAGGAAACAATGGCAAGGTATACAATTGATTTAAGCACTCCTCATATGTGTGTAACAAGAAGACTTCTCTTTATTTAACATTTAAAAAACATATACTGACAGATCCCATGACTTTACTAATTCAATTATTAAGTTATTTGAAAGGTTTCTTTAAACTTTGAGATCAAAGTTGATTTTATATAGCTATACCTCGGATCCGGGTCAACTTTCTGTATTTCTGTAATTAAGACTCTTAATTATACTCATTTCATGATATTAGCTTGCAAGACTTTCTTTTATTCAACCATTGGAAGAATGGTATTATTGCTTGAATTATATTACTCTACGTTAGCATATAAACTGTTACAACGTATGAAGTTAGAATAGTTACATGAAATTCTTAGATTTAATTTATAAGTCTTTACAAAGTTAATAGTTTCTGAAAAGTCTCTTTCAAGATGTGTTGTGTAACAAATATTAGTAACCCTCGATAGACAGGCTATCGAGTCACCTTTTAATTGGTATGCAGAAGACTCGTCCTGGGGTATCCGTCTTGGGAAACAGGAACAGCTACATCGTCATCTCGGTCTGGCCTTCCTCTGTAAAGGGCTCCAAAAGTTCGCAGGTTGAACAATATGTCGTGTAGATATCTACGATGATCTTGTAGATTCTCGGATGTCCTGATCTGCATATTCTGTCACGTGCAGTAGAGTTTGTGGCTTCTGATAGTTCACATCTCCGGGTATGACTTTGGAATTGTTGTTATTAGTTGAAGCACGAAGTCATCTTGGGTTACACTCCTTTTTTTTTTACGTTTCGATTTTTTACTTTAAATTTCTTGTCTATTTACATGACTATATTAATTAACACATCCAGATGCTTTAAACAGCTACATCTGGTACACCATCTTAAGCTGAGACAAAATGTAGTTAACATATTTTAAGCGCACAGCTCCTACGTCTATACTGTACGAAGTCACCATTGCAAGAGAGAGAAATTCCGCTCCCTTCGCCTGGTACTGGGCAAAAGTTAGTGGGACAATTTCCGCGCGAGAATATAGTTCCTAACTATATTTAAGTTAACATTTTTTATTTATACAAACTATCCCTAAACAAATATACATAATTTAAATCAGTTGTTTTAGCGACTATTTATGTCTTCAGATTTTTTAATTATTAACATTAATTTTTTTATCTTATTCTAACTCACACAAGACTCGGAAAGCATGTCGAGTCTGGAATCAACAGGACAGCGCCTGCTTACAAGCAAAGGGTTAAATACGATATTAATAACTCTTTACAATTTATCTTTTTATTAGAGTATCTTCTAACTAACTAATTACTGCTTCCTCTCATACTGAGTACATACAGGTATTTTATATTAATACAGTGAGATTTAAATGGCTTAAGAGCTCGCAACCTTAATTTTTAAAAATTTTTATTTTCTTGATTATTTCTTTTATTTAAATCGTCACATACTCCACCGCTTAAATTGCACGCTACGGTTAAGCTTTTTTTTTTTTTGAGTCTAACTCACTATTGGGCACTGGGATATTGAATGGGGTTAGTGTGTGTAATTTCTTTCACATAGTTGTCGTACACTTTACAACGTTGTCCACATAGTTATTACCTATAGTTACAACACAGTACACTTTATATTCTTATGAACTACCTTTTTTTTTTTTTACATACTATTTACAATAAATATTTACACAATTAAAACACAAAACTTTTTCTTATCTCTATCACTGAATTTTACTACCGGTTTTTTTGTTTGTCTTACTCTCTCTTCTATAGAGTAACTTTCTAAATCTTTACTATTTAGAATTCTATCTTTTCTTCTGTGAGTCCTATATATAACTCATGTAGTTAATGAGTGTTAGTACCCATCTAGTTAATGATTATTCATTAATGCATGCTTCGCAGAACTGGAACTCAGGTTGATCAGGCCTCGTTTCCAAACTCTACGTTTTACATTTTTTTACGAGGATTCAGAAATATAATTTTCTTTTTCTACCTAGTATTCCTTTTTCTTTTTACGTTATACTCTACCGTCACTTCTTCTTATACAACTTTAGTTGCGAAATATGCGTTCTCCGCACATATTTTTGAGTTGCAGGTTCGCACAGGGCTACTGTAACTGGAGTTAGGTACTTTTGGATTTGGTAAGGGCCACACCATCTGAATGATAGTTTCGAGGTGGTCTTATCAATCGCACTACTAATGGGGTGAGTCTTGTACATTACTAAGTCACCTACTTGGTACCTGACTGCGTTGCTATGATTACCTTTCTCGTGGTATCTTCTGGATTTTTCCAAGCTTGCTCTCAAGTTAGAGCGGGCTTTGTTCCATATTCGCTTTATCTGCTTATCCGTTATTTGCGGAGGCAGCAGATCGTGTATATTCCATCTTGTGGACAAAGGGTGGTTTGGTCGATACTTGTATAGTAAATCGAACGGGGTCGACTTGTGACCTTCGTGGTAAGCTGAATTAAAAGCGTATTGAATCCAGGATAGATTTTGGTCCCACGACGTGTGATCGTTCGCATGATAGGCGATTAGCGCAGATTTGAGGTTTCGTAGATACCTTTCAGCAATATTGCCTTGCGGTCGATACTCTGTAGTGGTTATATGGTCTATCCCTAACTTGAAACACATATTCTTAAATTCTTTTGCTTTAAACTGCGGACCGTTATCAGATACTATACGTACTGGAGTACCGTAATCTTTAAATAATCTTTCCTGTAGTATTTTAACTGTTGTCGACGCTAATGCTCGTCGCATGAGATACATCCAAACAAATTTGGTGAACGAATCTACACATATCAGTAACATGGTATTTCCTGATTTGGATCGCGGATACGGACCTGAGAAATCTAGATAAAGTTTCGAAAAAGGGGTCTTTGGGATTTCTGATATCAATTGGCTTACTTGAGTATTTCTGGCGGGTTTGCTAAGGGCGCATAATGAACATTTCTTTACGAAGGTAGCTATTTCGCAGTACATATTGTTCCAATGATATTCCTTTCGAATACGATGTATCGTCTTATTGATTCCCATATGGGCTCCTATGGTAGATGAATGGAAGTATTCCATTAGCATGGGCTTAATTACATCCGGGGCTATTATTCTTAATTCCTTTCCGTCTCTTATTTTGAGACACAGTACATTCTTACTCAATACGTACTTCTCGGATTTAATACCTTGGGTAAGTTGTTCTATAATAGGCTTCAGTAAGGGGTCTTGTTGTTGATACAGGGCAATGTTTGTAAAGGCAAGGGGGAATTCAGTAATTACAGCGTTCGCACTTGCTATTTCCGGCTTCACTATGTTTTCGGAAGTTTTAGTGGGTGACTGGAACATACGGGACAGGGTATCGGCGACTACATTTTGAGTACCTTTAATATGCTGCACTCTGAATTTGTAGCAGTTTAATTTCAATATCCATCTGCCAATTCGTCCTAATTGTTTAGGGTGATTCAATAACCATGATAACGCCTGATTGTCGGTTTCCAAAAGAAATTCTTTATGTTCTAGGAAGGGTTTAAACTTTTCGAATGCAAAAACAATTGCTAAACATTCCAATTCATATGCAGAATACTTTCTTTCTTGATCGCTCAGTGTTCGTGATGCATAACTAATTGGTAGTCTACAGTTATCTATCTCTTGGTATATCACTGCACCTAACGCTACACTGGAACTGTCGGTTTGCACGACGAATGGTTTTGTGAAATCAGCTAATTGCAAAACTGGGGGAGATATAATGCTTTCTTTAAGTTGCTCAAACGCGTTTTGATGTATTGAGCTCCATTCGAACTTCGTTCCCTTCTTTCGTAAGGAGTTTAGGTGTGCTGCTATTTCGGCAAGATGGGGAATATATTGGTGGAAATAATTCACCATACCTAAAAATCGGGCTATACCTTTTGCATCTCGTGGGGGTGCAAATTCTCTAATAGCACGGGTACGTTCGGGGTCAATGCTTACCTTTCCATTCGCTTTCACTATGTGTCCTAAGAAAGAAAACTGAGGGACAGCAAAACTTACCTTATTTGGGTTCACCGTTAATCCTGCTCTTAGTAAACGAGATAACACTTCACGCAAATGTCTGAGATGTTGTTCCATTGATTCACTGTATATTACGATGTCGTCCAAATAGTGGTACACATATTTAAATTTAATGTCGTGGAATATCCTCTCCAATAGTCTACTACATACGGAACTTCCTTGAGATATTCCAAAGGGTACCCTAGTAATTGGTACAAGTTAAAAGGAACTGCAAACGCGGTTAGACGTTTGGATTCTTCTGAAAGAGGTATTTGGTGAAAAGCTTGATTTAGATCCATTACCGTAAAAACCATGGCTTTAGTAAAATAATGAAACGCACTATGGATGTCTGGAAGAGGGATTGATTCAAATTCTATTCTTTTATTTAATTGCCTGTAGTCTACAACTAGTCGGTGTTTATCTGGTCCTTTCGGTACTAAAAAGGAGGGTGAAGAATATGGGGACGTAGAGGGTTCTATGACTCCTTGGTCCAATAACTTATTGATATGGTTCCGCATGACTTCCATCTTGGGAGGCGACAACTTGTACGGAGGTATTCGTATTACTTTCTGATCACTCAGATTAATTTTATACTCTATTAGGTCCGTAAGTCCTAGTTTTGGTGTAAGAACCGAGGAAAATTCTTTTATTAGTTTTACTATTTTGACTCTATCTCTTCGTTCTAGGTGAGATAAATCTGAATCTTGGTGTATTACATGTGCAGTAGATGAACAACGTTTATCTTCATTACTATCAAATTTATGTTTTCTTGCACGGTCAAATCTGAAATAAAATTCTCGCTCGTAGATGTCAAGAATCATTCCTGTCTTACTAATGAAAGCTGCACCTAATATTAAATCAGGTCCTAATTCTTTACGTACTAACATTGTAAATATCCAACTTAGGTTTTTTATTTTAACCTTAACGGTAATGCTCAGGTTTATATTTATTTTACGTTTATCAGCGGTAGCACACTTTATATTCACAGGTTGGTTCCGTTTTACTAGATGATGTTTAGCTAACATGTCCGCTAATTCTTGGCTGATTAAGGTCCTACTAGATCCCGAATCAATTAAGGCGATGGGGGATGTAACGCCTAAGTCGACTTGTATTAATGGTAGTAGATTTTTTTTCCATTTACATCTATTAATCGCATTACACTTTTCACGAAATTCTCGCACATAGGGGTCAATTTCTTTCGCACCTTTTTTGTTTTTCACTTGGTTACAGAATAATTCTTTCTTATTATTATTACTGGTTTCTTTTCGTTTACCCAATTTTGAGTAGCTGCGGAAGACACAGGTTTTCGGGTCTCCCTGCCTTACATGTTTTTTGAATTGGGGTTATTCCGTTCCAATGGCTTACTTTTGCACTCTCTTCTTATGTGCCCATATTTGCCACAATTATAACAGGTGGGTTTTCTGCGAGGTGGATACTTGGTTTCCGCTTTATCTGGGTTTACAGTTAACTTACCAGCTTTGCGCACATGGTGAGGTCTACTAGAAACTTGTCTTTCATACGAGGTTGTTACATCAGGTAGTAGTGCTCGCAATTGAGGTCTATTAGTTCCAGAGGTTTTCATCGCTTCTCTATTTTGATCTGAGTACCATACATTTGAAGAATGGATACTGCACTGTTCTAGATCAGCAATAGTATTGGGTCTATTCATCAATGATAGTCGAGATCTTTCTTCAGGTGACACGCCTACTAAAATGGTGTCCACCAGTTGTGTTTCATTCCAGCTTACACGTAGTAGTCGAGAGGACTCCCTAATATCGGAGATGTAGTGAGCTAATCTCTCCTGATGTCCTTGTACTCGGAGTACTGTCTTCCTTTTTATTTCCTCATAGATGCCGGTGGGAATAAAGTATTTTATTAAAGAGCTATGTAGCTCTTCTACTGGGAAAGTAGAGGTTAGGGCTTCTAGCACACGATTTTTTAACGGGGGTTTACACTTTGGTAACAGAACTTGTAAAATTTGCCAGTCATTCAGCTGCTGTAGATCCTTTATCTGAAGAAGATAACTAATAAATGTTAGTAACTTGGAAACATTTAAACCATCTGTATAGGGGATTTCTGTTAAGATTTTCTCCACAGGGTGAGTCATTTTACCGTATAGATCTGCGTTATAGTTCATAGGGGTAATTCCTCGATGAGGGCGATTAGATTCATTGGGGGTGTTGGTCAATTCATTATTTCCGGGACGAAACTGAAAATGCTCAGGAGGAGGGACATTTACATCTGTATCAGTATTTTGTTCTGGGTTCGCTTGCACTTGAGATACGATAGGTGAGTTCCGATCCGAGTTAGGCGGAGGTAAACCAGTGGTGGGGGATTGTACTGGGGAGATGTGTAATTTCATTAATGATTTCTCTATTTCGTCCATCCTGAATGAGTCGGATTTTCGTCTTAAATCGTTGATAATTGAAGGTAAGCGGCGTAGAGCTTCGTCTGCTAGCTTTTGTACATCAACGGGTATTTCTGTGAGATTCGGCCAGATCGACAAATTTTTTATTCGCCTGGTTAAATGCTCTATTCTTTGGGTAGTCCGCAAAATTTTTGCCGGAGATTTCTCATCTTGGAGTGTTTGAGACAATAAGTATAGTTCACTATACTTGGCATTACAAATTTCTTTCTCGCTTTCATAATCGAGTTGGCTTAGATTGATTAATTGCACGGGCGCATCAAATCCACATTCGCGAATTGAACTTCGTAATTCCGCGACTGTTACATCAGCATGGGGTAGTCCACGCAAAAGGGCTTCGTAAGACAGCTCGTCTTTTAATAACAAATCCGGGTTAAATTGGGCCATTTTGTTCTAACACATTAGCACGTACTTAAAATTAATACTAGTATATTACACATATATTACATATACATATAATAAATTCATAAGTAATCAATTTACACAAATTAGAAAAGAACAATTTCTCTTCCAAGGGAGAGACAGAAATCACACACACATATTTTTCAAGGTTAAATAGCCGATCAGCTGTTTACTGGAATGTAGGTCAGAGGGTGGCCTACATATTTAGTTAACAAAGGAGGGTAGAGCGTGTCAGTGAGAAAGGGGGTTTTACTCTTATTGTTCTCTACACAAAGCGACTGAATAACACAACTACTTTCTACCGTTATAAACAAGAGAAGGGGAGCACAATCTATTTCTTATTATTATTACTCCGCTTAGACAACACTTTGACTCCGTTCATTCATAAACTTTTCTCAATTAAATAAATTAATTATTTTGTTCACAAGTTTTAAATCACGAACTTCTACTTAATTACTAAATTATTATTAACAAAGTTATTTTTCATCAATTTCAATTTTTTTTTTTATAACACATACTAGTGTATGTAAGCTAGATAGTTGGACATACACTGTGCAGAATGATTCAGGAAACAACAGGTCATAGATTGTCGTAAACAAACCTGTTACAGATTGTTCGGTTGACCAAAATTGTTATGCTTGGTCACAATTCATGTATGCAAGTACTTACATCGAATTATGCAGGTTCCTACTGGCCTATAGAATGCAAAAGCTACATGCATTGTATGACGCTAAGGATATTTTACTTATACATACTACCATCTACGTAACTTAATACACTATTAAATATGTTTTGAACATTACATTTATTAAAGTAACTTTCTGAGTGCATATATCAATATTATATATTTAGTTATTGATCTTACAATTTATCCACGCATAGTGAATGCAATTTTGTTTGTGACACTATATACACAATTAAAACTCTTTCCTTTGTTTCCTTTATTTTTTTGAATGACGCAATTTTGTTTGCTTAAAACACCTTTATAAAATTTAGTATAGTGGCGCACTTTTGTGACACTCTGTAAACAATTACCCTTTTATTTTTTTACAAGAAAGCAGAGTGGCGCAGTTTTGTAACTGCTTTTCGCCGCGTTACAAATCCAGGGAACCCCTCGTAATTAAACTCCGTTAATTAGATGGGCTGCCTACGTTGTAACAGAATTGATCACAAATAATTAATATAACAAATTACTTACTAACTGTGTAAGGAAACAATGGCAAGGTATACAATTGATTTAAGCACTCCTCATATGTGTGTAACAAGAAGACTTCTCTTTATTTAACATTTAAAAAACATATACTGACAGATCCCATGACTTTACTAATTCAATTATTAAGTTATTTGAAAGGTTTCTTTAAACTTTGAGATCAAAGTTGATTTTATATAGCTATACCTCGGATCCGGGTCAACTTTCTGTATTTCTGTAATTAAGACTCTTAATTATACTCATTTCATGATATTAGCTTGCAAGACTTTCTTTTATTCAACCATTGGAAGAATGGTATTATTGCTTGAATTATATTACTCTACGTTAGCATATAAACTGTTACAACGTATGAAGTTAGAATAGTTACATGAAATTCTTAGATTTAATTTATAAGTCTTTACAAAGTTAATAGTTTCTGAAAAGTCTCTTTCAAGATGTGTTGTGTAACAAATATTAGTAACCCTCGATAGACAGGCTATCGAGTCACCTTTTAATTGGTATGCAGAAGACTCGTCCTGGGGTATCCGTCTTGGGAAACAGGAACAGCTACATCGTCATCTCGGTCTGGCCTTCCTCTGTAAAGGGCTCCAAAAGTTCGCAGGTTGAACAATATGTCGTGTAGATATCTACGATGATCTTGTAGATTCTCGGATGTCCTGATCTGCATATTCTGTCACGTGCAGTAGAGTTTGTGGCTTCTGATAGTTCACATCTCCGGGTATGACTTTGGAATTGTTGTTATTAGTTGAAGCACGAAGTCATCTTGGGTTACACTCCTTTTTTTTTTACGTTTCGATTTTTTACTTTAAATTTCTTGTCTATTTACATGACTATATTAATTAACACATCCAGATGCTTTAAACAGCTACATCTGGTACACCATCTTAAGCTGAGACAAAATGTAGTTAACATATTTTAAGCGCACAGCTCCTACGTCTATACTGTACGAAGTCACCATTGCAAGAGAGAGAAATTCCGCTCCCTTCGCCTGGTACTGGGCAAAAGTTAGTGGGACAATTTCCGCGCGAGAATATAGTTCCTAACTATATTTAAGTTAACATTTTTTATTTATACAAACTATCCCTAAACAAATATACATAATTTAAATCAGTTGTTTTAGCGACTATTTATGTCTTCAGATTTTTTAATTATTAACATTAATTTTTTTATCTTATTCTAACTCACACAAGACTCGGAAAGCATGTCGAGTCTGGAATCAACAGGACAGCGCCTGCTTACAAGCAAAGGGTTAAATACGATATTAATAACTCTTTACAATTTATCTTTTTATTAGAGTATCTTCTAACTAACTAATTACTGCTTCCTCTCATACTGAGTACATACAGGTATTTTATATTAATACAGTGAGATTTAAATGGCTTAAGAGCTCGCAACCTTAATTTTTAAAAATTTTTATTTTCTTGATTATTTCTTTTATTTAAATCGTCACATGAGAAACTAGAATAATAGCTATATATTAAAAATTTAAGAGATCCTGAACTGACTATGGCATTAAAAAAACAATGATGAATTTAATTATTAAAGAGCCGGAATAATTTTATAAAAGTGTAGAATCTATGATTTAAGTTTTATAACAAAAGTATAAAAGAATTCACAGAGGGCTGAATCGACCCCGGCGCAGACATGTGCCCGCACCAGATCCAACACATCATGACATGTCAATGCCTGCAGGCAACTGCATCAACAGGTGACGGCCTCAAGTTACAGAACAACGGAACCCTTAAAACCCCTTAAAAAACCCAACCCCTTTTTATATTATAAATATAAAATACCCACATGTTATAGGGACTCAACCCGCCGGTTAAGCCCCAGCATATATAAACTGTACCCACATAAATCTGCTAAACTTCTGACACCCCCCCCCAGTATCACCACTGCAACCTATACCGTAAAAGAATAAAATTAATGATGAGCAGACACATTGCCTGCCCCCGGGTTCACAATTCTTTTGAGGCGTAATTACATAATGAGAGTTAAACAGATAAAGTTCGTAACCAACTTACGTCCCGATGGACGTGAGCACAATTGATAACTGAATTTGAGTGAATTTGTTTTTTACTGGTGAATGGAACAGCACATGGAGTCTACTGCGACGGCCTAGTGTGTTTTAAAGGCTTAAATGTCACCTGATTTCGTCCAGAAGATGTCTCGGGGCTACTGCGACATGATGAACGGCAGCTTCTCCCTGGCGGCCAGGATCACGAGAGCTCTGTTTTATTTTTATTTAACGCATGGCGACAGATGGATGGCCTCCAAACGGAGAGGATCAAGCTTCCAACTGGGTCAGGAACCCGGGGAATCACTTAGAGCTTAAGTATGCATGGCAGATAGTAATTTACAACAAAATAAGACACTTGCTCGCCAGGAAGTTGCTGTTGCTGCACGCAGCTGCTGCCGGATACGTAACTGACTCACAACGGGCGTCGAAAACTCAAATCACCGCTCTGACCACAGAGTGCGTGGCCGTGCCGAAATGACGTACAGCACACAGTGCGCTGCACTGAATTACCGTAACGCCTCAATTCGCCCATCCCTTATATAAATATAATTCGGGTTTTTTAACAACCGCCGTGTAAGCACGGCACAACACATAGATTCCAGATTTACCCTGGATAAATTCTGGCGACATAAAAGTAGTCGCGCGCGCCGGTGTGTGTGTGTGTGTGTGTGTGAAACTATTTACAGATTTTTAAAGGTCTGAATTTATGTGTTCTGCTTTCTAGATTACACTCGCGTTTAATTACGTTGATATCCCTCAATGGTTTACCGCAACATTTCGGCACTTATATCATTTATATTTTCAAGATGATTCTCCTGGATGTCCTTGTATGAAATTTTCTAAGGAAGGGGTCACATATTTTTATGGGAGTTTTATGACGTGTTCCTATTGTTTCGCGGGTGGCAACATCTCTGATAGACGGTATACTTGCGCTGTTGGTTTCCTGTTGGTTCTACTGTGTGAATGAAGAACTGCTTCCAGGCTAGATGAAGTCATCTCTTTTGTTGAGAACTACCGAGCCTTTCTCAATCTCAACAGATTCCGTTAAGACACGTTTCTGCTACAGATGCGTGGCATTCAGTAGTTTAGACGCCTTAAGATTGAGTTTATGTCCAATTTTTTGCTCTATGATTGGGGATGACTAGTATTTTAAGCCTTTTTAGGCCTTTTGTCTACTAGAAATCAACTACTGTTCTTTGATTTGCTGGCTTATGTGGCGGCTAGTCAGGCCGATGTACCAGCTGTTGCAATAATCTGAACATAGCCCAATACACCCCTTGTTCATTTAAATGAATCCTATTCTTCAGAACTCTAAGAAATCTTATTCTTCCAAACTCTAAGTCTGCTGTCGTCATGTCATGATTCCCTTGTATTCTTCCAAGCATGTCAATAAACTTTGGATCTAACGTAATGTGACAGTTTGTTGGATGTCCTTGGAGTTTCTAATCCTATTGGTGCCTTGTTATCTAGTGACCCTGTTAAATTGCTTGTTTGTGTAACTATATGAGTGAATCCAACTCATATTTTATGTGGTTTGAATATGTTCAGTGTAGCGACGGTAAACCAAAATATTACACAGTGTGGTTATTTTTAAAGTTTACATAATACCTTAACCTTTATGCGGGAATATCTTTAGGGCACTAATCACAGTATTAAATTGTTGTATATAACTAACTATATCTACACCAGACTATAAATATTTAAATTTTTGACATACATTAAAGATTCTTTATAAAACATCGAAACATTGAATTTCTTCTCTGTGTATCCTTAAGAGCGTAGAGTTCCCCGGCTACGGACCAACGCAACATGGACAGCCATTCAGGCGTTGTACATACATACACATTGCGTTCATTAAGGTTTGGCTTCGAAAGTCAAATGAACGACAGTTGGCTCCAACCGCACGACAATATGACCGGGTACTTATGAAATATAATTGAACGAGCGACTCAGTTTTAACTCGACCGTTTGACATTTGTCTGTCTATCTGTCTGCCTGTCTACTATTCATCTATCTGGGGTATGTCTCACGATACCGTTTGATGCATCAACCAATTTATGTAAAACTTTCCATACTTTTACCCTACAGAACCTTATTGTTTTTTTTTTAATTGCATAGGGGGCGGGAGGCAAAAATGTGAGCGAGTCAAAATTGTGAAAAACTTGCACAAGTTCATGTAGGGTATTAAATTGAAGGGAATTTTAGTCATAATATGAATATAATGCTCATTTTTTAAATTTCAAATCCGAACATCAGGGCCGAAAATTTTGAGAAATGTTTGACAAAATCGCAAAAACTCATGTGATGTATCAAAGTAAAGAGAATTTGGACTAACATCTGGTCAAGTTTTAGAAGTTTCAAAATTTTGAGACCCCATGGCCCCAAAAGAGAGATCGAGATACAAATTTTTGAAATCCACATGTTAGACTAAAATAATTGTAACCCAAATCCAAATGTTTCGAAAGTTTAATGTTTATTGTTTAATTGTGTGCTCTCTCTACAATTGTTATATTTCTAAAGAAATAGTAAAGTAATCGGGATGTTTGTAATTTTTCCCATAATTAACAAAATATATCAAAAACTTATGTAATGGTAAATGTACTTCTTTTAAAATAGTGAGCGAGTTCTGCAGCTTAGGGAACATATAACTTCCTATTTTATGATATTATAATATCGTAAATACGATACTATTATACGCATTATTATTGTCTCTTAACAGATAAAATTTATTAATTTTAATGCAGAATATGAGTTATAAAGAGAACTGAAGTAATACAAGAGTATATGTAACAAGAGATAGAGAGGGGGAGGGGGTTACGGAGAGACAGACATGCAGTGTCAGGATGACGGAAAATGATTATCGTGTCAACAGTTTCTGTTTTTAGAGGATTATAACAGCAAACTGTCAGATACATGTGGTTTGTCAGTAAACAATGCAAACCAAACATTCACATGACAAATATTGAATCTCTGACGTGCATAAGCTATATTGCTTCAGCCTTCATTTGATTTCTATCTTTCGATTATTTCAGATATTTTTGTAAACTACAATTCTGAGAATTTCATTTCATCCAATCGCTTCTGAATAGACGTTTGATAATGTCAAATAAACAGTCTATGTCAGCCACTGCATGTTAACTTTCAGGGTTCTTAATCGCCAACTATTATTAACTTTTTTTTATTTATACTTCAGTTTAGGAATTGCCCGGCGACTTCAATTGGAGCCAACTCGTTACCTTTCTAATGTAGACATTTTAAATAAGAAATGATTGTGATATTTTATAGATTTTTTGTAATTCCTGTAATATCCGGCCAAATATCAGGTTTTGCTTACGAATAAAAACTCAGGTAACAATAACGAGAAACATATTACAGAAATATAAAAAACAAATAACAACAACAACGACAACAACAACAACAATAATAATAATATTGATAATATTAACAATAATGATAATAATAAAAACTTCTATTATTATTTTCCTTCTTCTTCTTCTTCTTCTTCTTCTTCTTCTTCTTCTTCTTCTTCTTCTTCTTCTTCTTCTTCTTCTTCTTCTTCTTCTTCTTCCACCGCGAATAGGCGAATTGTCCGTTCCCTTCCCAAATGAAATACATCCACATCTCCGTCGCTTCCTATCCCTCCTGTACGTCTTCGTCCGAGAGGCTTATAAGCATATTGTCAATCTGTCTTGAGTAACAGCCTAACAACCAGCGTCGTATCACATGAACTCTCTCTCTCTCTCTCTCTCTCTCTCTCTCTCTCTCTCTCTCTCTCACTCTCTCTCTCTCTCTCTCTCTCTCTCTCTCTCTTTCCCTCCGTATCCCCCCTCTCTCTCTCTCTCACTCCGTCTTTCTCTTTTTCCCTTTGTCTCTTTCTGTATGCGTCTGTGTATACATACAGAGGAAGGAATGTTCTCCGCAATGTGATCTAGTTATCTAGATTATTAAACAATTTTAAGTCCTTCCATATGTCTTTACTGTATTATTCCTTCACCACAAGCAATAATAATATTAATGTGAATAATAAATAAGTGTTAATAACGTTGGTGAATGTGATAATAATAATTTGTAATAACGATTATGATAATGTCGATAGTATCTAGAATGATGGTTGGTGTAGGTGCTCACGACTACGAAGACGTCGACGACGATAGTGATTATAATAATTATTATTAGTAGTATTATATTACTTCCATTTTTATCGTTGTTGTTGGTAGTGGTAGTGTTGTTGTTTTTACGATTGCGGCAATACCAATTCTACTTAAAATACGAATAAAGTACTAATAATATTCAAATTTATAAACGATAATATTCGTATTAGTTTTTTAATTCTGAGGCATTAGAAGACGTACAGTACAATCAGAGAAAATATTCCTTGTACAGTCTGTCAGGCGAATCAACACAGCATCACCGTTAAGAATTATATAAAAAGTAATCTGACTTTTTTGTGGTCAAGTGTTGTACTTGGCGGTCCTATCAGAAACATATTTTTATTCCTTATTTCAGAAATGGTTTTCTTATGTGAGAAAGTGAAATCGCCGTTAATATGGACGTCTAATCTATACAGGTAAATTTATTCAGACGCGATGCTCAGTCAGAAAGTTAATTAATTGACCACGTGCTTTACTACAAATGTAAATTACACTTCCCTCGAGTCTGTGAAAATAATTTCTTTTACTGTAAGAATTTTACGAACGATGCGAGTCAATGATTAACGATCGATGAGATAACGAAACAAATAAATGATAACGATATTACCTACCATTGCTCTTTATATAAAGCACAATTGCGCCTTCAAGCGCCAGACACTGTACTCCGCCTGGGGTTATTACATAACGTAGAATGTAACAGGCGTAATGTCTGTAACTGAGGGAATTTCTCTTCATACCAATAGTGCACTAGTAACTCCAGCTTCAAATTGGTTTCTTAATTGTTCTTATGATTTACCTTCGTTTTCTTCAATCTATAGGCTATAACTTTGCTGGTATCATGTTTATTACAAGAATTAACTCACAGCCTGTCCCAGTTTCAAGAACTATTTACAACCACTGTTTTCTAAGTCGATCTGTATCACCTCTCTTTCCTCTCAGATTAAAGTTGAAGAGTGTCCCAGCATTTTCCTTACCCGTTAGATTTACATAATGTACTCAGCAACATTGCCATTATAACACACACTCTTAATGACTGCGTGTCTTAATTCCTGGGTCTTAACTCCTCTCATTCTTCTGCCTGAATTTTACTTTCATCCTTTTTGGTGTTATACACTTACCTTGCAAAGGTCTAATTACTGCTGCAGTCATAATTTTATAAAAATTAACTTCTGTATCCTTTCCCGTGATTGACTACCCAACGTTCTGCCCAACATACTACCTGAAAATTAAGTATTTTGTATATAGTATATTTTTAGTTGAATTAAGGTAAAGAGGAAAATGTAAAATACAAGAAATTTCATTACTAGTTCAAATAAAATAGTTATGAAGAATGGTCACATTTTATTTATTTATTTTTTTTTTATTTAGCTGAGACTTAAGATTTTAGTCATTACTACTCTTGCCTTGTTATAAATTTGTAATTGCACAACTTGTTATGACTGATTATGCATCGTAGTTTATTAAACTTTTTGCATATAACTTGCTAAATTAAATATACTTTAGTTTCCGCTGTATTAATTTATTTTCCTGCAAAAATGTATCGTCTCGATGATGGATCAAAAGAAGATGGTAAAAGAACTAAAGGAAGAAGACAAATTTGTATAAGACAGTAGAACAAGTTTATTCTCTTAATGTGAAACGGATAACTGAGTTGTTGAGGGATATAAGTTAATCACAGGGTACACGTACAAAATGTTACATGTACATGTATCATAATCGGTTATCTAGAGAATAATAGATGCCACAGCTGGCTACACAGAAGAAAAAAAACACGGCAATAAACAGATTATTCGACAGTGCATGTTTACGACGCTCACTTTGTAATTTTGAGTCGACGAGTAAGTACGTTACCGAATAATCTGCCAGGAATGCTGTTAAAAAGAGTAAAACAGAATGTAACTTTAATATGCTGTGTCACATTGTTATATTGAGAGATTTTTTTGAACTACCAAAGTACTACATCGCTATTTTGATTGTCAGTAATACCGGCTTGTGTGGAGCGGGAGGGTAATGTTTGAGAGCATACGGGCTAAATTACTGCTTAAATGGTTTTATTAGCGTACAGTGCTTATACTAAGCACACTCAAGTTTCTTTTTTGACAATTTCTGTGCGTCCTTTGTAAGATGTTTTTAGTAAAGTGCACAGCTTTACAAATGTTACCTGCTAAACATTTTTGTTTGTTTGAAATTTTATGGAATTCTATAAAGTCTCATCATAATAGTATTAATTTTATTTTGCACGCATCAGCAGAAACGAATTTCTTTTTCATGAGATTTTTATAAGTGGTGAGGTTCTCAGTGGTAAACGTGCGCTACTATATAACGGGTCAAATAAATTAAAACTTTATTTGCAACATAATTTACAAGATTGAAAACGATAATTATGTTTCCTAGTTTAGAAACCACATGCAGTATGAGGGTAACAGATGTAATTAATAATAAGAAATGTGTATAGAATTTAATTACAATTTAAATTAATTCAATTTATATAATTTAAATAAATGCTTCCAGCTAATCTATATTAGTTTTTGTTCTCGTGATAAATGTCACTATTGCTTAGTTTGATGTAAAGAACATTTCTCATAAAAAATTCAAACAATAAACCGGTAAGTAGACAGAAAACTAAAATATAACTTAGACATTCATTTGGCATTTGTGGGTTACTAAAAGGCTTTTGATAGGATAAGTAGTGGAAAACCCTAGAGATTATGAATCGTCGAGGCTACCCCAATCATTTCATTAAAGTACTGAAGAGTCTATATAGAGACACTATAGACAGGCGTGGTCCAAGGTGTCCATATTGTGTGCCAAACGTTTCAACCTTACCCATGACGGTCATCCTGCGGAAGCAGAGCTCTCAGTTGCCCGCACAGGATTGAGAGTAAAGTGTACAGAGTCTTTACTCTCAGTCATACTTTGAGAATCGAGAGCTCAGATCCCGCCTCACTTAGAACAGTCGTCATCGGCATGGCTGAAACGTTTGGTACACGATATGTGAGGCCCATATACCCGGGCTGTGAGGCCCAGGAAATTATAGTTATATTAACGTCGGACCTGATGGCTTGCAAGATCGATTATAATACTTGTTTCCTAGTTTAGAAACCACATGCAATATGAGACTCACAAATTAATAAGAGCAGTAAATGTGTCTAGATTTAATTAACATTTAATTTATATAATTAAATAAATGCTTCCAGCTAATTTAAATCAGTTTCTGTTCTCATAATAAATTTCACTACTGCTTAGTTTGATATAAAGAAAATTTCTCATCAAAGGTTCAGATACCATTTTAGACAATAAACCAGCAAGTAGACAGAAAAGCGAAAATATAATTTAGACATTCGTTGGCATTTGTTGCCTATTAAAAGGCTTTTAATAGGATAAGTAGTGGATAAGCACGATGCATAACCTAGGAGATTATAAATTGACAAGGAAAACCCAAGCCCAAACCCTCGTCGATATCGACGTTACGTAAACCCTGGACCACGGCCTCACAGATCGGAAAATTATAGTAATATTAACGTCGGCTTGAGACAGTTCTCAACGTAACGTTGGACCTAAGTACGTTTTTACACTAAATTAGTATTTACAGTGGTCACGGTAAATACAATAAGGATTAACAGTGACCCGAAAGGTTAGACAAATTTGCAGTATATCACATAATCTGATATTTTTATACTGACAGGTGGTTTTAAATTTCTGGTGGTATCTAAGATCATGGCACTTTTTATGGTTAACCAATGAAATAAAACAGTACATCTAAAACGATTCACCAGTCTCTTCTACAGGGGCAAGTTTATCTGCAACTCAAAATTGTACTTTTTTATTACTGAAAGCTTCCAAGTCTTGGCCATTATTGTCTATACGTGTTTGAAACAATTTTTCTCTGTTCTTTTATATTTCATATCTACTATCGTCTGTTTCGTATATGCTACTTTCATACCTTCTTTATCGTTTATTTATTTTTTATTTTGTGACAGCGCCTATTTTGTTTTTCCTAAACTTATATTTATTTCATTCACTCTTATCCCAACATCTTTAACATTTTAACATTAAATCGTCTTAATTTTTTAACATTTATTGGATACATAGTACCTCATAATCACAGTATCATAAGAAATCTTAAACGATTAAATTCCTTGCCTCCAATGCTGACTTCTTGTTCGTTTCAAATACTATTTATCACGTCCTCTACTCACACTCACATAGTTTTGTCAATCCTTCCTTACGGTCATGTTTTTATTTGTTAAATACAGTAAACAAGCATGGTATAATAATACTGTTGTATAAATTTAGCAGTCATTTGCTTTTCCTTCTTTGGTAATGTGATATTTCTTGACTTAATGGAATTAGATCGTTTAATTTCCTTGCTGTAGCATTCATCAATTATATTAAATAATTGCTTGCTTTTAAGGGGCATTCTTTATTTTAGCCGGCAAATTCTCAGTGCCTACTGCTTTCTTATCATTCAAACTCTGACCTGGTATATAAATGGTGGTTTATCATATCTTCATCTATATCCATCTACATTTACATTCCCAAAAATTCTTGTTTACCATGAATATCATCTACCTATTTATTCTTTCCAACTGAGTTTATCATTTTGAAACGTGTTTTATCACTTTTATTTTGAACAATATTACTTCTAGTCTTATGTTTAAATTGTAGCAATTTTTGTTTTAATACAAACTTTCCTTGAATCACCCCTAGCCATACCTTCTTCTATCTCTGTACTTTCTTCTTTCATCCACTTTTCCTTTTCAACGCGGCATTTAAAATATCCATATACGCCCTTTTTATATGTTCGTTTTTGATTCTATTCTTACTTATACTTAAATTTTAATTATCAATATAATACGCTTGTTTCAAGAAGGTATTGAACTCAAACACGATTAATAATTAACTTTATGCAGCAGGTTCGTAACGGTATGTGCGCTATCAGGCGTGTGTTTGTTTACAATTATGGAGTGAGTGCTTAGTATTGTTGCTTAGCTGAAAGCGACTTGAGGGGAACGGAGCCGTGGAAATTACGCGGAGCGTACGCCTGGAATTACGGTATTAAATTGAACGGCTGAAATTGTATGGCTGCAACACACCGTGGTTGTAAAGGCTGTGGCGTAGATTTGGAACTTAACATTTGTTCCTGAGCAAGTTCTCCTGTTAACCGTAATTTCCTCCAAACCGTTACCGTTGGCATTTCAGATATTGTCACTGTTTCTTTCTCGTTTTCCATTTCTCCATTTTCGTGTTTTTGTTTCCGTATATATGTATAAATCTCAAATCAGTATTCTTAAGTAAATTTACCTTTCCCACTTTTAGTTATATGTAATTACTAACACTAACACTAGGTATGTAAGAATTTACTACCACTATCGGTTCTTTGTTTGAAATGCATCTGTATGTACGCTTTCTAATTTTGCAAAGTTAATTTAAAAAATTTAAACTACTTTAATGTTATTAAGTTTTAAATTTTAAACTACCCTAAATACTGCAGAATACTATTGTTCTTTATTATGTTAATTAATTTATACTTAAATTTATCAATTAAGTTATAATTTATATTTTGTTTCTTAAAATATATAAGCGCAACACACTTAACGAGATACATTTTACGATTATACTATTTATTATGTTGTTATATTTACCAATATTATTGATTATTAATCAATTATACAAAAACACGCACGCGCGCGTCTTTATGTGTGATCTCTAATATAGTTACGTAGATGATATTATGTATACTGTAGTGTATAAACTGTAAAATAAAATTAAATTATTTCCACAGAAGAAAAGCTATTTCATAAAATAACTTCAACAAATAGATAAATATTAAAAACATTAATTATCTACAAAATAATTTGAAATACTTTGATTCAATACTGTAATTGAATAATTTTTAAGACACAAATAAACAAACCTTCAATGTTTAGTTGTTTGAACCATACAACATATTAAACCCAAAACCTCAAAATTTAAAAAGTTTTCAAAAAACACCAGTTTAAATCTATGGTATAACAACATTGAAACAACTTTCAACAAACTTAGACCTAAACAAAATTGACAATAACCAAATAGAGTGTACAAAACTCAACGATTTGTTTACAAAACAAATAATTATTTGTAATTTTTAATTCAAATACTATTTGTATTATTGATACTATTATTACTATTACAAATAATATTATTAATATTATAAATAATTTATAATATCTCATTGTTTCAAATATTATAAATATCATGCAAAAACAGTTTAAAAGGAATACTTAATAAAATAATAATAAACCTCTGCTCAACAGTCTGATAAGGACCAAGGCGTACCGCACGGCTTTTGTGAAAACGAATACGTACAACACAAAAATAGCCTACAACAAGCTGACACTTGTGCATCAAATTTACCAACTCATTCAATAAAATGTATGCTATAACTGAAGCCATTTTGTGTCATCTGAATAAATGTTACGGTAAAATATATTTCTATCTTTTGAATTATGAAAGATATCCGGGCTGTTTGGCCGTGGTCCCTGGTTTAAAACAAAACCAAACGTTTCGGCAGCTCCACTGGCTGCCATCATCAGTGGTATAAAATTTCTGCATTTTGGGTGTCTACGTGCAGGCCCACAGTACTGTGGTATAGACTAAAGCTGTCCTGCCATGCTACCTGTACATATAAATTCAGCAAAGTCCCACGTACAGGTAAAAATGACACCATCAACCAATCACAACAGAGATGGTGTATGATTGGCTCGCACCAAGCTACGCCATTATGTGACTCACT
This sequence comes from Magicicada septendecula, assembly GCA_034769895.1. NCBI lineage: Eukaryota > Metazoa > Arthropoda > Insecta > Hemiptera > Cicadidae > Magicicada > Magicicada septendecula. Next base: position 280,213,370 of record CM068374.1, read on the forward strand.
TGTTTTCCAAGAAATACTGTGGGGAAGGCTGCTGATTTCCCGCGATGCTACCTGTGCTAATTGTTTACTAATTGCAACCCCCGCACAGGTAAGTACAGCATCACCGGCCAATCAGAAACAAGAAGGTGTGTGAGAGGCTCGCATCGCGCCATGCCATGTATGATTGGCTCGTAGCTTGGTGCGAGCCAATCATACACCATCTCTGTTGTGATTGGTTGATGGTGTCATTTTTACCTGTACGTGGGACTTGGCTGAATTTATATGTACATGTAGCATGGCAGGACAGCTTTAGTCTATACCACAGTACTGTGGGCCTGCACGTAGACACCCAAAGTGCAGAAATTTTATACCACTGATGATGGCACCCAGTGGAGCTGCCAAAACGTTTGGTTTTGTTTTAAACCAGGGACCACTGCCAAACAGCCCGGATATCTTTCATAATTCAAATAACACCGGCCGTGAAAGCCTAAGGAATAATATTTCTATCTTATTCGATCTCCAATTACATTAGGTTGCTACTTGATTTTGTGCTGAGTCACGAAGATTCAGCGCGATTTCTGTAATTGACGATTGGAGAGTGGGCTGATCTCTAGCGGAAAGACGGCGCGAAACGACTGAATATACCGCCTGTAGTTATAGGCAGTACAGAATTTAATGCGGTAATTAGTGCTGCGCCCTACCCGTGGATAGGAAAGACTACCGGTTTAGTTTAGACAACGTTGGTCGGTGTCGGCACCTGCCGACAACTGGCAGTATGAAAACTACAGGTGCTGCTTCCTGGCGTCAAGTGCGGTACGCAAACGGACACGAAGCTGGTTTTTCTGATTAAGTTGTCTGACAAAATACTTCGTGGCTGACGGTCAACGCCATTTTTTCTCCGGTAGAGAAATGAAGATTTCAACAACTACAAGCCTTCACACTATGTCTAGATAAATCTATAAACGGCTGCGGTAAGTCTCGACTACTTTCATATTAATTAACTACAATATTTCACTGGAGAAAACTGTTTCTTAATAAGCCTAAGTAAGTTGATTCTATTTACCTGTTACGACCTCGTGCACTTGTGCAATACGCAATTTGTTGGTAAAGTTTTTAAAAACTTTATAAAACATTCCATTCAAGTGTCAGAATTTCGGCACTAAAAAGTAAAGTATATTGAATACAAAATATTTAAGTTTAAAATTTATCTAACATCGATGTAACGAGATACGTGTTACACCAATCTAGTTTATTGCACAATGCGTGGTTAGTTTAAGTAGCATACAAGTTTTGCTACAATTAACAGTAAAACTTTATATATATCTGGGAACTTACTCAGGCACGTTTTGAAAGTAAATAATGTCCAATTCATATTATTTTCTGTAGTAAAAAACTATGTATTTGAAACAAACTCTTAACCACGTGGTATCTACATATTCACGCTAAATATTAAGTTTATGAGATGGTATAAAGCCAAAATTAATTGTCAAATTGCAAACAAGGTAACTCACATTAGGTGAAGTTAATATTATGAAGAATTACTGTCATAAAGATTTTCAAATAAGGTATATTGGCCATATAAAATTTATCAAGTTTAATTAAGTAGCTCAATAGCGGTGTTAACTTTATATATGTATTTTGGAGGGTGTGAAAACTTTAGTGGGGCATTGTGTTGTGTTCTCTGACTAAAAAATATAATGGTGTAATTAGGGTCCACCGCAATAGACGAGAAAAAGACCTACTACATGGCTGAACTATGAACATCATAAGCTCTCATCTTCGATACCGGAGGGATTTGGAGGACCACACGAACACCTAAAATGTCGACCACGAGATTGTCACCTCAATAAATAAAAAACCCTCATGGATGAAATCAGGTGATACAAAACCAATTATTAATTACACATAGAGTCAACACTCAATCATACCCAGTGACCAGTTTTATATATCTATCAACTACAACATTTCAAGTTTTAAACATTTATTTAGATCCCCAATTGATGGGACAGTTAGTGTGTGGACTGGGTGCTAAATTAATTGTAAATTTCAGTGTATTTCTGGTAAAATTGTCAGCTCAGAGACTGGCATGCATTACACAGTTCACATTCAGCATAGATCTTCCACTTATTTCATTATAGGGGTTTCTTTACAGATTTTAAGTCATTCTTGCTATTAGTAATTTATAGTGTTCAATTCAGTTGTATATATATATATATTCTTAATTTAAAAATCAGTTTAATTCATTTGTATAAAAAATTACTGGGGAGGTAGGTGTATTTTCAACAAGTTTCAACCAGAAGGAATGCATGTCGAAACACCTTTCAACTTGTTTGTTGAGACAAGTTGAAAGATGAATCATCAAGCTATTAACATGTCCGTCTCTGGGCTAAGTGTATTTTTCATAGGGTTATAATATTATGCAATATTTCTATTTTTATTACTTGGCAATGTTTCAGTATATATAAATTCTTTAAATTAATTATGATAACTGGGGGGGCGTTCATTATTTTAAATATTTGTAACTTCTCACGGTTATAGAGCCCAGAAGGGCAGTATGGTATAACTGCATTAGGCACTTAGCCACTTAGCCACTTAGACACTTAGTTTTGAATTTTATTATGTCCTGGGGACTACTGTATGCTTAAGCATTATCTAATACACCTGATGTGTAATCAACCAGCACCATGGGGGTAATATAAAAATAAATTTGTAATCCTAACAGGGATAATTATAAAAAAAAAGAAAGAAGTAAGAATTTATATACACCATGAGGGTAATATTAAAGGGCGTGGCAAGAGACCTTTATGTATATTTTATTGTATACTATTGTATAATGTATTTGTATCGTGGAACATGTTATGTACGTATATTTGTGTGTACATTTTGGGGGTTATAAGTATTATGCATTTAGTGTATTTTGGTGGGGACTTTAGATATAGGGTTTTATTTGTTCGATGTCTTTTTATAAAAGAAAGTTAATACATGGAGTCATGTAGGTATATCCTTTTCATTTTTTATAACAGGTATTCTATCTCAATTAATCATTGCTGATCATTTATTTAAGGAAATAATTTATTTTATTTAACCTTATAACAAGTATATGAATTGTCACCCTTTAAAATTTATTTAATTTGTTTGAGTAATTATTATTATAATTAATATTAGCAAGGAATCAATACCATTTATCTTCATTAAGTTATATGAAGCATTCTAAAAGGAACATATAAAATAAATTTTATATTTTATTAATATTTTAATGGAAGCTTTATTTCAAGGTTAGTTATGGTTTTAAATTTCAATTCATTGGTAGAGTGACATAGCAAATTATTTTCTTGGTTTCAATAAATATTTTCAGGTGGCCTTGTTGAGAAAGTATACTTTATTTAATTAACTATTTAAGGGAATTATGGATTACTGTTGAGTTTATTTATTTTATTATTAGTTGTTTACTGAGATAGAATAATAAAAAGGATTTGTTAATTGTTTAATTCATGGGTTTTCATTGCAAGTCCCGTCTCACTGGATCCAGCGCATTTTGGCTTCTCTAGGCTTTAGCCTAGTTATAATTAACTTGTGGCCCCTCTTTACCAAAAAAAAAAAAAAAATTCCAAAAATTTTTCTCAAAAAAATTATCTTTTTTTTTAACTGCTTAAGTTAAAGTGGGGTTACATTTGGTAGCAGAGCGTGGTTGACCAGCACTATCTCGGACATGCACTAGCAGACATTTGACCAGCACTAGTTCGGATTACCGAAACCTGGTTCAACCGGTAACAGTACAAATATTTGCTACAACTATTTTCAAATTTTAAGCTAATGGTAAAAATAGTAGGAATACATACACGCATTTATAAGTAATGTGAATATTACTTAACTCTCTAGGGCCTATACTGAAATGTATTCTAACGGATACATATTCGATGACACATACAAGTATGTGCCCATGTTAAAATACTTTGTTATCCCAAAGTAAAACATTATAATACCCAAAAAGACTTTGGTCGTCAATGTACCAGTACCGGTAACTGGAATAACATTTTTTCTGCGCAGGTCTTATGTAGGATTGTGTGGGAGAGTCAGTCTCGCTACGCGTTCTGGTACTTCTGTCGTAATACTTCATGTAGTTCTCCGCTTTCCTGAGCCTGTGAAGAGCAGTAATCCTCCTGAATCCTTCATATTTGTTTTATTGACCTACGCTGTTAAGGCAACTCTCCTTCCTGTGGAGTATCTAAGAATTTTGTCATAGAAAAATAAAAGTTATTGTCGTGTGCGTTTTTGGTGCCGTACACATTTTTTATTAAAAAACGGTCCTTCTTGTATACTTTTACCACAACCTATTAAAACATGCCTCTCACGCTCTAATCCATAGCTTCTTTTTTCCTCGTATTGTATTGCACGTACCATAAAGAGACTGTTTCAGATGTAGGCCTATATCCTATTTAAAATAAAACACACTCTCTCTCTCTCTCTCCCTCTTCTCTCTTTCTCTCCCCTTACCACTCCCCTCCTTACCTACCTCCTTCCCACCCTCCCTCCATCTCTCCCTCTTTCCCCCTCTTTCACTCTTTCTCTTTCTCTCTGGTCTTTGCTCTTATCTGCTCTCTGCTTCCTTTCGTTCATCGGAGTAGGACGTTCATCGGAGGCTATAGACGTTAGACAGAATAGGCTACCTTATGTGTGCTATTCGACAAATAATGAATGTTTTGTGACCAGCAATACTATTCAGTCCCCAGTTATTACTCCAGTGCGTTATTCCAGGTTCTCATTTCCATCAGTTCAGCTGACCATGGAAGTTAAAAAAAGCATCTTGATTTTATAGTGCACTTGGCACGATATAATCAAACCCGGGATCACTAAAATAAGTAGGTTACCAATAGGCGCCATGTTTACTGGTTATAATTAATTATTTATATACAGATTGTGTGTGTGTGTATTTATATGTACACACACACACACACACACACACACACATACACAGCTATATGGACACATACATGGACATTCTAATTGTATATGGAATGTAGCAGAGAGTAAAGCATATGATAACATATAAAGACGCTGTATGAATAAGTAGGAATTGCAAAGTAAATTTTAGCTTCTCTTAGAAAGGCCAACAGAGACAGATTCATTATTTTTTATAAACTGTATTAAAAGCTTAGTAGATTGTCAGAAAATAATAACATCATTAATAAACCCACATCATTCCAATAACGTATATCTCGACTACTTATTCTGACAGATAATGCATCGCAGTATACAGTAGACATTTAGTTACAGGATTAGTGGACCAGTGGATAGGGTAGAGGTCGCGGGTTCAATTCCCGTGCGCACACTTTAATCAGAGTGCGTTTTACAGCCTTTAGGACCACTCATACTATGTAATTTGGTACCTATGATAACATTCTTATGTAATAATGGATGCTGAAACGTAATTCCACCTTCACTAATTCACCTGTGTGCTGATCGGCTCACATAAGGCGTTATATCTACCAAACTCCTGAACGATTTTGGCGGAACAAGAAGGAGCCATTGTTATTTTTAGATGTACGAATTCTCTGCAGCATGCGGATACTATATTGTGAGTTACAGCCATAAACTCAGTATCTGAAGTTTCCTATTATAATTGAAAGGCAGATTCTAAACAGTTTCATAACTATAAAAATTCAAAGGTCAAAATTTAGAGTAGCAATGGGGATCAACTTGTTTGTCATAAAACGCATTAGTTGTTAAAGTGAGTAACAAGGCCTTTAAAAAGCTACCGGTAACCCAACTAAAAATCTGAAAATATTACCCTTCATAATTGGTAACTCAAGATTTTCTTTGAAGATTTTAATAAGTGAAGTCTAACCTTTAGGACTGGCAGCTTTTCCATAAAGAAGATCCCAAACCCGAATCCCTCCCCCTTGAAACACAAATTTTTCTTCAAATTGTTAAGTTACACTGGTCAGGTAACAAATTAGAATATACTTGGTTATTTTTTGAACACAAAATCTGATGAAAAAATTCAAACATGTATTAATAAAATAAAATATAGTAATTAAAAGCACGCTATAATAATCATGTTATCAATTAAAATTGCTTGAAAATTTGTTTGTTTTAAATGAGACACATGTTGAGCATTAGTTTCGTCTGTGACGATGATGTTTATAGGCAGTATAAATACAAATCCAAACAAATTTCTGTAAAAATTAACAAAACGTACGCAATTTTGTAATTTAAATATGTAGGCTACCTTTTAATTTAAATACGTAATGGTACGTTGATAGAGTCAATATTTGAATACGACAATCAGTAGGTCTATTCCCAAAACTACAAACATAATTTTAGTTCCAAAAGTTGGGCTAAATGAAATATAAACAGGATTCAATATAATATATATTTTTCATAATACTAGGTAATGCACGTTTGAGAAATTTAAACACTAATTTTTATATTAGTAAATTAAATTTTACCTGTGCCTGAGCTACGACAACAGGAGCTGTGTATAGCCTTCGTCAGAGGCGGCCACTAGGATAAAGCTTACATAAAAGTGTAAGCTAGCTCAAGCATAGGTACATTAAACAAAATTTAATTACAAATTTTACCCATAAATTAGTGTTTCAAAGGCGATAGAGTCCCTTACGCAGTACTTGTACAAGGTCACGTCATGGGCAACAAAACCTGAGTACTTACTCAAGTCACGATACACGAATATAAAATAGAATAGTATTATTAGTATAATTAATCATATTAATCAAAATTAATTAAAGGGTTAGATTCATTTTACGTATTTGTAAAATAAACAACGGTTTTATGCAGTTAACTCTCTTAAAATTCAAATTACAATACTGCTATACTATCAGTATGATCAAGAAATGTTCTTTAGCATCTGAAAACTTTTGCCTCCCAAAATCTTTTACACAAGATAATATGCGGATATATTAAAATCTTTTCTCTGAAAATCCGTCAAAACGGCTGTTTTGCCACTTTGCCCTACAAAATGGAAATAATAGTTTGAGGTCCTAATAGACATTTATAACATTAGTGGCTCCGAACAAAGTTTTCTTACAAAACTGAGACAACTTACCTCTTTTTCACCGAACTGAGAATTGAAAAGGTGGTTACTAAGTCTACAATGCAACGTGCTATAACAAAGACTGGCAAAATAAATCACACACAAACTTAGTCACAGAACAGTGAACCACAACAATGGTAATATTGAACATGCTTTTCCGTCAGAACCAGCATTTTGTGCTCTTGAAACCATATGTACGTTTTTCCGACCACGTTATTGGCTTTAATAAAAGCATTAAACACTTATATTTTGTTGTCTCTGATATGTTGGACTGCTATTAAGTTAAGTATTAATAAACAGTATTCCAACGCGGAACACAAGTAATTTTGATAAAAATTACGCCTTCGGAATAGTTTTCATTAGTTCCCTCTGTAAACGTTTATTGCCATGAGTTATGTAAATACGTTTTTATCGTACTTCAAACTTTATCATCATCATCATCTTCAAGGACTAAACCAAGGGTGGTTTGTTCCTGTCTCAAATAGGCAAATATTACAGCTGGTCACTCCAGCGCTTCGTCGAACGACCCACACCTTTCCGTCCCCTCGGCTTGTAGTTCCATAGTTGTTTGGGGATGCGCCAGTAATCCAATCGGCAAAGACGTTTCCACCAATTGAGCCAATATTGTGCAATCCTGACGAGTATACTCATAATATTCAGTGCTTGCCGTATATCTGTGTTTCTTCTATGATCATGGAGATCATACCCTGCCACGTCCCAGAGAAATTTCATTTCAGCCGCTTGGATGCGACTGGCCTGGCCTTTCGTTAAAGTCCAAATCTCAGACCCATAAAGAAGTGTGGGAAGAGCTATCACCTTGTAGAATTTTCGGGGTGTTCCTTTACTTGCTGATTTAAGGGTTCGTCTAATGGTCCCGCTTATACCATAAACTTATGCAACTTATTCACAACGTCGTTGCTTCCATTATAAGACACACTGTAGCCCAGGCATTCAAAATTGATAACTTGTTCCAGGACAGTACCATCTATAACAATTTTTGCTTTAAACTTCTCAATTATAATTATTATCAAAGGTTTACGCTCAAACCTTCTCAAGCTCTACGAACATGCGTAACCTAAGGTAACTAATCTGAAAAAACTATGAGAAATTTTATAAACCAGTTAGTTGTTCCTTCTCTTTTGTACTTAAAACAATTTACGTAAGACGGCATCGAGTAACTTCAGTCGATCCCACTAGAAAGTGTTTGTTTTACCGTATTAATCTCAACACATATTGAAATCAATCTTGCTTTGTCTGCTCTTGTTTTATGTCTTGTAACTTTACTTACAGCGAGTTTCCTTTACTTACCAGAGTGAGAGAGGATTATTAAACTCAGTTGCCTGTGTAAACTCTTGTATACAGAAAGCTTTACACCTCAGTAAAAACTGAACTAACTTATAGGCTACAACCATTTACTGGCAGAACGGTTTATTCTATTGAAAGTTCCTCATTTTAGAAGATGCAGCATGAATATAGCATTACATACACAGTACCGTATTAATCGAGCAGCCCCGACAAATAATGTATAAGTACAAGTAATTTGTTGCAGCAGCTTCATTATTTTGTTTTCCATGTTCCGGTACAATGGATTACACACTCGTGAAAGCTTGGAGGTTATTAGATCATCTATCTAGATTTTCTCGCTTCTAACAACTGTGCTGGGAAAGTGAACAAAAACGTTCTGCACTAGCCAGAAACTTTTAGTATTCGGCGCTCATATTAACACTGTAGCATCACGAGAAAATACAAAAAAGGAAAGTCAATTTGATCATCAAAATTTATAGTAAAACTAATCAAATAGATAAATAATATGTAACTGAATGAGGAATGCAATAAAGAATGAGTAATCAAATTAGAAAAGCCAAAAATAATGATATAAGGAAGAATTGTAATAACTAAAACAATAAACCATGTATAAAAAATAAGTATTTTACAGATGCATGAATAAATTAAAAACAAGAATTAGCTTTGTAAACAAACATAGTAAATAACTTTACAAACAGACGTAATAAAGGACTAGACTGGACTGTGACTTTGACATACTAATTACCAAATAGATTAGGGAAGTGATTTTGTATATTTTATTGTAATAGTGTAAATAATAATTTTGTAGTGTGTAAGTAAAAAATGTATTTAGAGTTAAGCAATATCATTTGTATAACACAAGCCTAAAAGTCAAGCTAGGTCTTTAACGTAAGACTGGATTTGTAATTGGCTCATATATAGTGTTATGGTAAAGACAAGGTAATTATTTTCATAATTGTGTTTATTCGAAAAACATACAAGGTGAGATAAGCGAATAGAAAAGTGATAAATAGTGCAAATGACATAGTGTAAACAGTGATAAAAATATAAAATGTTATGAACTTAGTATGGCCAAAAGTGAGAATGGCATGTATTTTATATAAAGTGACCACATAACAATAAAATCAACTTCATTAGTGTGAGTGACAATACAAAATTAAGTGAAATAAAAATATAAAAGGGATTATGTAAAAATAATCAGGAAAAGTAAGGTTATATTAAAAACTTATATTTACTGGAGGCGGATAAAACAGCCCTGAGACCGAAAAATATACCAAATACACTAAGACCTCTTATAAATGAATCTAAAGCTAGTTTTACTTGGAAGAAAGGTTTTTTCTAGTGTGGGAGTTGAATTCAAAAAGAACAAACTAAATCAGTTGCCAATCCAAACAATATTAGAGAAGAAAATTATAGTAAAAAGACAAGTAAAGTTATAGGTGATATCAGTAAAGTAACGAGCAATATATATTCGACCAACCTGAAGAAGGAAAGCTGATAATAATATCGTAAAATGGAGTACTACATCTTTGAATTTAGTGAGACCGTTTTAATACTAAAGCTATCTTGACAACTATCAACGTTTTACACAACACTTCGATGCAAACTAAATAACGAACACATGTAGTGCGACTACATTTATAAACATAATCTATGATATACAAAGCACAAACTTATTTTGAACAAACAAAAGTGTAGAACTCATATAATTTTTATTAAACATTCAGTAGTGTGTATGCAGCTCAAGGAACAGGGCGTCCCATGCTTTATTTAACTGTTACTGAAAGGGGACAGCAGCGCGCCATGTTGAGAATTCATGAACTATGAGCTATATAATAGACAATTATTTTCTTATTTTTTCTCTTGTCAGTTGTATTACTAATGTCTAATTATTAATTATTTTAATTGTTTTATTAGTTTTATATTTGTAATGTGTAATATTAAGTTTGTAAAATTATCTGAATCGATTTCTTTTTGTATAATCACAAGAACTCACATCCAAACAATCATACACAAACAACAATTAATTTACTTTTTTAAACTTTTTTAATCATACACACATTAAACTTTTTTTCTTCATGTATGTTATTAACGTAAAACTTGTATGAATTTATAATTTTACTGAAGACGATTATTAATTTGGTTATAACCCTGAGATAAAAAATGTTTTCATGCATCCGAGAGCTAGATGGAGCAGGAACCTTAAAAAAGGAAAATTTGTTATTAATTAATAGAAGAAAAGAAAATTATTATAATAAGAGAATTAAGGAATAAAAATTGAATGAGTCAGAGCAGCAAAAGAAGTGTGTTCTCATTTATAAATAAATATTATTAAACATACAACTCAGAATATTGCTGAGACTAATTGAGCATTTATACTCATTTACAATAAGTACAAATCTAACAACACCAAACTCAAGTTAATACAGAGTATGATTTTCCCAATAGCAACATTGGCGCCGAGATAGGCCTCTTAAATTACGTGACTCAAAGGAAGTGGACTCCATCGAAATGTAGGCATATTGAAGGACGTTAAGAATTTCCTGGATGTAACACCATACCAACGCATCTATTTTAGGACAGCCAAGCATCAGAGATAGACTTTCCTCCAGAGTTTGTAGAAGCTACATGAAATACATCGGTCATTTAATACGCCGCATGACTAATATAGAAGGTTTATATACAGATACTGAAAAAATAAAATTAAGCGGCCGAGAGGATGGGGGGGAACTTTACGATTGTTAGATCAAATGGATCATTGACCGGCCTGGGACTACATAAAGTGAACATGTGACTCTAAACTGTAAAGCCTGAAGAACCAATACTGAAGCAGAAACACCATAATGTTGCTATACCTTCACAAGTGTAAATAGAAGAAGATAGAGTCAATTACTTTTTCTACGGAATTAAAAATGTCACCCACTTATAACAGTAGCTGCTCTTACGTATTGTGTGTTGCAGATTGTGAAGGAAAATGTTTAGTAACCTCATTATTTGCAAAAAATTAGAATTAAAATTAAATAATTCAAAAATAATTCACAATAACAAACCATTTAATATTACATGGTCTATATAATCGTCTTGTCGGGGATTATTATAAATTCCCCTATCCCGACGTGCGTGTATTTTCTACCTGCATATAGAGCTTTTGCCTTTTTGGCGGTAGGTAAATGTTAGCTTCAGAATTATGTAGTTCTACATTCTGTCTACACGAGAGCATCACACTTTTCTATATTTACTTGCTGGGGATGAGAGCAGGGTTTTTAAGTTTAATTCATTTACAGTATGATTTATGAAGTCCAGGACGATTGGCTGGTTAGGGGATGTGGAGAGAACAGATCGAGCCGCTAATCACTGTACGTAGAAGTACATAATACATAATACATAATACATAATACATATATACATAATACATAATATTATACAATATTATCTACTTGCAGAAGAAACAAATTGAAAACATCACAAATTATATAATTACTGCAAGAAACATCGAGTTACTTATATAGAAAATGATATATATATATATATATATATAATATTAATTTACGCCTTGTTCCTGATTCGTCCAAGTAATGTCATCCATAATAATATTAATATCATTCATTTAATACATATATTACTTAGAATCGATTACGATCGTCATAGAAGTTTTCACTTCGGTCGTGCGGTCTTAAGCACACACTCTTTAATTTTTTTACCTTATATAGTTCTTCGTGTTACTTCGCAAATACCCAGTGTGCTAGTACGCTTTAGTAGACGTATGTAAATCTCTTGTTTCGTATATTTCGGCAGGGTGTAGTAATTTATAGGCCCATCAATATGCCAAAGCTGACATTTTTCTCAATATTGTAAAATTTTAAGGAGATTTATGTTTCACTTTCCTGAACGAAGTATTATAAAAAGCTTTGATAACACGATGCAGAGTGTATTTATATTAGACAATAAATGAACGATCTTTTATCACTTTAAGATTTAAGACAGTGTGTTTGATAGTTTGTACACCATCAAATTATCATAACTCAAACTTTTAACAATCCAGCAGGGAGAGAGTAGAGGGAATTGCATGTAAAGGAGTGACAAAGACGAATGAAGAAAAATCAGTCCCGTGTCAACAGATTTAGTTTGTTTTTCCTGGATTACAACGACGGACTGTCAGACGTATCAGTTATGTCGGTAAATAACACAAACCAAACTTTCGCAGGACAAATATTGAATCTCTGATGTGTACATTGCTTCACTCTTCATTTAATTTTTCTCGTTCACTTTGACAACACTGCAGTACCTATATCAACACGCCTGGACAGATATTTTATAGCCGTTGTTACATGTACCGTGACACAATTACCTGAGTTATAAATTTTCTCGGAACTTCATAAACAATCCTATTTGTAGATATTATTATTATCCAGTCATGAGTACTTTTAGGTAACATAATTCAGCGACTAGTAGAAATTGTTAGAGTGATTTTTTTTTTTTTTTTTTTTAATTCACTAAGCATTACTTTTCAGTTTCCTAAAGCATTATTTTCACTCTCTCCTAAACATTATTACCACCTTAGAACATTATTAGTTTCCTTAGGACATTATTGTACAACTCTATGCGACACGGATTGTTTAATTTAATTTCATCATGGCTTTTCCGGAAACACTATTTCTCGTTTATGGTGCAGTACTTCCGTCTGTAGTTGCATTAGTTCCACTAGCATCAATTTTTCATTGTAGCTCTTTTTCCACCTCTGTTTGTAATTCAAAAAGTCTAAGGAATCTTGTTCAATAACATCCCAATTTTGCAAACACTAAATTAAAATAGGTATATAATTTTTAAATTTACTTTTAGATCTATATTTAAATTAGATTAAAAAATCATGTATCCTATTTTTCAAGACATTTAGTTTGAACCCCTAAATTAATTTCTATCATCATATTGTATTTGTTCAGTGATGAACTCCAAATCATGAAGGTGTCATGAAATAGTCAGTTCATTTAGTATTTAGTGTATGGGTTGGTTTTTGATCTGAAGAGTCTAAAACTTAGGGTATTCAATTTTCGAGCGGTTATAGAACGGATCAAAGTAATAACGACATTTTATAAAAAATATATCAATAAATAAAATTGTCTAAAGTTTATTTGAAAGTAACCGGAGTGAAGCAAAACATTATAAATCCTAACTGGAGCGTAGTAATTTTTTACCGTGAAAGCAAGTTAAGAGGAAAACGTTATATTTTTCAGTTAATGTTTCCTTCTTGTTATTCAGCTCTCCATTAGGTATTCTGCAATCCAGTTAAAATTTTGTGATATGTACGTTGGATTCCATATCGTCTTTTAAGTTACACATTTTATTGCTTTACAGGTGAGAACTGTTATCGAAAATTATCTATACATTATAAGTAAATGTAACAGTCTTTTGTCTGATATACTGAGTTCACCGTTTCTACACATTACTCATTATCATATAAGTCATGACGTCATCTATTCTGTTTAGTCTCTGAAGCATTTTGGTTTTCCAGCTGTGTTGCTCTCTCCAAGGTTGCAACACAGTTGTATATTCGAAAATTCGTATTTAAACGTACCGTACATAAATGTCTACCCTATGTATCGTTGTTTATGCGTGACGGATTAGGTCTTATTCTCACAATTGTGGGCAAAGTAGTTAATTACTCTAAAGGTTTTTGAAAGATACTATTTTAAGAAACGTAGGAAAGTTAGATTTAATGTAAAATATGGTCTAAGATAAAACTCTCTTGAGAAATAATTAATAAAGCTTTTCAGATTAGTTCATACTTTACAAAATCATAAAATTACCTTAAGTCTAAAAGCTCAAACAATAGTAATAAAAATAGTATATTCAATTCATTTTTTCTTTCTCTCTTGGTTGACCATAATTTTTACTCTGCCTAGCAGCTTTAGTTTTTATATAATATAATAAAGATAGGCACTACGTGGAAAAGTGGCGAAGTATCGTATGCAACCACAACGTTTTTATGTTCAAACAGTATAGGCTAATATTAGCTTATTTTACACGTCACTATGACACATTTGAATGTAAATTAGATTTATAATGCGTTTTATGTAAGCATACATATTACAGTTTTTCACTTCGTGTTTAAATTTTTCACAGTGCTGATAGTTCTAGTGAGAAAATATGTAAACTTTATTCCAAAATTTAATTAAAAATTTATTGAAAATATTGTCACTTTAGGAGTCTTCTTCCGATTACTCAGCTTATTAATTTATCGTTGCCTGTGGTAATTACGTATACATGACTTATGCTTTAATCTGTTTCATTTTATTTCATAATCTATATAATTTATTTTATTTTATCTATCGTATTAATAAGGAAGCACACTGTATGGCGAGAAATGATTCAGCCATAACGGTTACCAGGAAAAAGAAAAAAATTAAATTGCTGTAAATACCAGTTTCATTCTGGACAATCCGCGAGGTTAATTTTCTTTGCCTTGAGAATTTTATATACAATGCGATCGGTATTGTAAACGTACACTACGACATAACGGAGCAAGTATACTTTAACGGTATCACCTACCTACCGTTTGTTGTAATATAATTTACAATTGTGCCCGTCCTCTCGTGCTTCAGAAACCACGTACTGCCTGCGGTTATTAGTTACAATACACCAGACGCAATATCTGTGTCTAGGATTCTACAAATTAATAGTAGAAGAAAAATAATGTTAGTTCCAATATACTGCAACATAATATTAGTTTTCCTAAAACATTTTGTATTTGTTTTACCGCAATATACCATCATATCAAATTTAATCTTTTTCACGTTTTATTGTGTTTCTTTACATGTCCAAAATTTACGTAAAACGCTTGCAGTGTTTTATTTCTACTGAAGGACGTCATTAAAGAATTTTTATTTAAGTTTTGTTTTCTATAAGTTATATTTTTAGGAAAGCATCGAACAGTAATATTTCTTTGTTTTTCTTTAATAGCTCATTCGCTCGTACAAACGCCGCAGTAAAACAACGCAGACATGGTAATTGGCGATTCTACAATGCACTGAAAAATTCAGTTAATTTGAATAATTGTAAACGTATAGTGTAAAGAATTACACTACTGGTTAACAAAACAAACAACTGGCTCATGGTATAATTGAAGCACAGTAAAAATTTGCATTTGATTGTAACAGTTTAGAGTTTTGTGATTTTTTGTTATCGATTCGTCAGCAGTAATAATCTATATTTCTATAACGACAAACAAATTTCAGATAAGGCGTTTACCTTAGTTAAGAGGGCTATGTAAACACATTCGTTGGTAGTTTTTCATGCACAAACGTAGCTATTTAATTTACCTAAACTGTAGCTTCTTTTTTTTATTAGTTACATTGGAAACTAATTACAAACAATCTAGCAATTTTATTCTAATACATAATTTAACAGTGCGTAGGATAAGCTCCCACAGGAGCATTCCTCAGTACTGTTACACTTTACTTTGTTCATGTGCTGAGATTTAGTTCACTAGTCAAATTGTTTCTGTCTTTGCAATAGCCGAATTAGTTGTAGCACTTTAAAATTTACATGTTCATGAAGTCTTCTTTCATATTTATCCGCAACCCGTTTAATCTCGTCAGCAACCGTAGGCACTTTCAGGTCCCGGTGGAGGTCATCATTTCTTACGTACTATGGTACATCAACAACACTGCGAAGAATCTTATTTTGAAAAGTCTGAATTATTTTAATATTAGATTTCTTAGTACAACCCCAAAGTTGTACATCACACACCAACTTGTTTTTAAGACTTGTTTGTATGACAACAGCTTGTTATGCAACGACAGCTTAGAGTGTCTTCCAAGCAGCCGCCACATTTTCTTCAATTTAATCCAGGTTCTTCCCGTTTCTTCCTAACCATGCTCTTTCTACCTAATTTTGGCATCCAGAGCCATGCCTAAATACTTCACTGAGCTTGCGTGTAGAATTCATTGCTGATCGATTACGATCGGTAAATAATCTGTTTTCCGATTGGTGAAATTGATATGAGTAGACTTGGTTTAGTTCAGTTTGATGCGCCATTTTTTTGTCCATCTTGTGATGTATTCAACTCCTGATTGTAGAGCGTCTGTTGCTGCTTCTATAGTAGCTCCAGTGGCTAAACTGTAGCTTCTTAAAACGGCTTTTATTTTCATCATAATCATCGTCACTTGCCCTTTATATATTAGGTGTCTTTAATCCTTCATTTCCCATCTTTCTCTCAGTCTATTTAAGATTGTCCTTCCTGATATGTAGCTTATATATTCTTACTTCTGTATCAGCAATGTTTTTGAACCCTATCCACTAGTTCATAATTTCTTTCCGATTTGAATATCTGAAGCCCTTTTCTTTTTTCTCTATTCCTTACCATGTCTACTTGAATGCATAGCTTAACTATTCTCAATAGTCTAATGCCTCATATATATATGGCTTACCCAGATGTTCAGTATTTTATGGCATCATAAATTTTATACTGCCTATATTTTGTTGTTACCGTCCTTATCTTACAGACATTTTACATTGTGTCTCTATCATTGTGTATGGCTGACAGCATATTTAAAACAATAATTTAAATGAAATTATATTTATTTTCTTGTTTACATATAGAGTTAAACTGTATACTGCAAGACACTTCTACATCTTAAGTCCAGTTTAGCTATTAATTTAGCTACTCTGTAATACGTCCATATTAACATCTTTATGAAAACTTAGAACAATATTGTTTATGAAATCTGTTCTTCCGTATTCCATTAAATTATTTGATGGATGTTTTTTCTAAGGTCATGATAAAGATTTTTCTGTCTTTTCTCTCTCAAAGACCATGATTACCTATGTGCATGTGCGAAGTGTTGTGTCATTTCGTGTTCTTGTATTTGTGTCACAATATTCCACGCACTTCCTGCTTACACTGCTGGATCCTGGTAAGTAAAGTAATCCTTTTTCCCGCTTCCGTTAGATTTACTGTGGCTGTGTGCCATTAATACAAATCTTTTTCCCCGCGTCACAACCGTACGTTTTGTCTTGTTGAACAACATATATTGTTGGTCCTATTCGTGTTACCCAGGTACAGGGGTTTCCTTGTCTCTACTGCCAAGAAAACTCTCTTCAGAAAACTCTCTTCATGTGTTGTTTCTACTTCTTATTTCTAGGATCAAATTCTGTCAGTTTATCAAATTCTGTTTCTCTTTTCCATTCCATTTCACTTCCACATAATACAAAAAGCACACTTTTTTATTAGAATTACACACCACTTTACATTTCTTATACTCTTTTTTTCTTACCGAATTTGTAGACTATATTTACTTACCTATTTGTATATCTACCTACATATCTAAATATTTACTTATCTAATAAGGTCTTATTAATCTGTATATCGAGACATCTATGTAATTAAAACGCCAACAAAGTATGTAATGGCATATTAAATTCACATTAAATATAGCTAAACAAACACCAACGAGGCTAATTCATATAGTAAGATAAGATACTGACAAGACCTGTTAGTACAGATAAAATTTTATTTGTTCTCAGCCATTGTTGTTATAAATAACGTAGGCTATTAATAATCGTCATCTGCAGTGATATTATTACAATTTTAATTGAGAAAATTGATATACAATCCCGGACAGTTCAGCGTTTCAATTAAAGTCGTCAGGCGTCGTTAAAACAATACCGGTGTTATAAAAAAGTGACAACAGTGTTAAATAATAGAATTTAATTTGCTTTTTATCAGACTGTATAGTAAGATATTACAGTGAATACTATGTAAACTAAATAAAGAAGTACACTGAGATACATAAAAATGGTAAGTTTACAATTTGAGATTAAAATATTGAAAAGAACATTAGGAGCTGAAACTTATAATAGCGTATACGTTAACTTAATCTAAACGATAAATGAAACGTAAATACTTTACGTTAACTGGGTAGCAATGTCTCAGTGGACCAAAGATATTGATTCTAGGGTTTGCAACATCAATCATATTAAACACACCGCGCGCGCGCACAAGAAACTAAACAAAATCGTTAACCTTAAGGAATATTGAATTCTGAACAAACAAAAACTCAGATGTTCGTGACATGCGGCCCCGTATGACTGTGAAATACAAAACTATGAAAAGTAACAAACCAATTAAACCACAAACCTCTAAAAGCTGGTGTTGTATTCTGAATTAAAATAAATAGATTTCAGGAGGACAAAGTAAACAATAATTACATTTTTAGAGGAAAGCTTACAAAAATGTTTGTTAAAAGTCTCTTTTTAGAAGAAAAACCTTGATATCAAGGTTACTTTATTTGGCATAAAAATACTTTGCACAACGTAATGGATACTTTATGTGACTATAATGTTAAAGAAAAAATTTTAATGAGATACATGCTACAGATATGGCAATAAAACAAAGTTATTAAATATAGGTTGATCATCAGGACTATAACATCAAAAAACCTCGTAATCATTGGCTTGAGATTGCAAGTAAAAGAACAATTGCCACGAGCTACAAAATGGAATTTCTGGGATTTTATTAAGTATAAATAAATATATAGCCTACGTAGACGACAGTAAAGTCAATATTCATAACCACAGCGTGCTGAGTCTGTGTACTAAGGAATGTTCTGGCGCATGATTTCTTGGGTAAAATTTATATATACATAAAATGAATACTTTTACTAAATAGGTTAAGTACATTTATTGAACAGTTTCTAATAGTATGTTTCATCATTAAGACAGGGATCAGAATAATTTATATTATTAATTCTTAATTATTCATGAAATTAACCCGGACGAGATACCGGTCGGAACACCAAGCTATCACTGAAAAATTGTCACTGCAGTTGACAAGGGGATACAGCAGATGTCATTACGTTGTCAGTTGACGCTGTCCATCGAATCTGCGCAAGCAAGTTAGAGGGACAATTAACACAAATCAAATTATCATATAAACTCCCTGTTTCAATTGCCCTTAAATTCCGTATATCCGTTGAGGCCGATAGCGTAATGTCTAGCAAACAGAGTAGACACTCAAGAATGATGAACTTGCCTGAGTCTATTTGTGTAATCGTGTAGTATTTGTATTGTAGTATATAAGATGGTGTTGTCTATTTGTAGTATACTCTCACCGACCAAATTAGAATTAATAAATACTTTTCTACAATTTATTAAAGTTAAAATTAATTACTTTCAGTTCTTGTATGCCAATAAAACAATTACATCATCTAATTGTGTTGACAATTCTTTAAATTCGCAGTTTTACATGTACTATTTGTTCGGTTCATTCCGTATATATGGCAGCAAACATAAAACAATACTCAGTTCTATTTAAGGTAAACTGTTTTTTTGTTATGTACTCTGTATACCTTAGGCCAGTAGTCGGCAACCCTGCGCCCGTCGATAAGGTTTGACGCGCCCGCAAACCAATTTGTAATTTTATTTTATTTGGAAGGAAGGAACGCACCTGGATCGTACCTGCTTCGAAGTACTTTATTATAAAATAGTACAAGTCATTTACCGGACCGCGCTACGTCTTCCCCCAATATGATTGTCAAGCTTGTCGCTCAGAGCCTGTAAACACCTTTCTCCCCAAAGTGCTTTTTTAAAGTTTTATATTTCTGTGCACTTTAAAAAATAAATAGGTGGTATAGTTAGTTATATTGTGGTAAGTTTTTAATTTATTTTTATTAAAACGTTTTCCTGTTTAAGCATTTTTTCGTTTAACTTTTTGTTAGTTTTAATGTGCATGTACATGTTGACAAATTGTTGATGACCTACTTCTAATGTGAAAGATTCTCACAAATTTACGTGAAAAATACTGCAAAGTTTTTTTTTGATTCGGTGTCCCACGTCCCTATATATCAGAGGAAGGGTATTATAAGGCGACAGTTTATGTTTGTAACGTCCGGTTATTGAACTCCACACATTTCTATTTCCATTGACGGGTCGGGGAGGGGTGCACCCATCGAACTGGTCTTGAGTTATATATATGCACCCCCGAAGGTTCAAAGGTTGTCTTTGACGACCTTAGACTATATATATGTCTACGGTATCATAAACCATTTTCTTTGTCTTGTTTCTCATGTATATTCAGTGTGATCATATTTAGTGTTTCATCCACATTATTGCTAATCCTGTCGTGTTAATATTGTTTACAGTGTTGAATTCCACATTAATAAATAGGTATTTGACTAAACACTATATCCTGTCTTGCCCCATAAACTCTACGTTACACTTTATCTTCAGAGGAAGTTCTGAGGAAGCCACTATGTAGTCACCCACCAATCTGAGGATTGAAGACCAGGTTCATATTTATAGGGTGGACAAACGGGACCGAACCCTGCCCTCAGAGGGTCGAAAATGTTGACAAGGAATTTGTTACACTCGTAATTTTTAGGGTGTTTTATTATTTTGTTTTTCTACTATCCACTGTAATGTAGTAGCAACTCCTTTTTAAATATACAAACAAGTTTATTACACATCATTTCCGTATACGTGTGAAATATAAAATATAGGAAAATCCATTCAGTCAATAAGTAGCTTGTAAACAACATTACAATAACGCGTTTTTTATTGTGTTATTAGCGTTTGCTTTAATATGATTGGTTTCGGATATTATCACACGTTTTTAGGCACTTTAAAGATAGTAATATTGATTAGTCTTAACTAATTTTTTTTTTTGTATGAAGCCGACTCGAGCAGTCGGACCCCCTCCCCCCAGGTCAAAATCTAGAGACGCTACTGTTGAAGACCGGAAAAGAAGTCCACTTCTAATTTCTTACACACCTTCTTCAACTTCCGGACCATGTTGCGTATGCCTCTTCATTCTAGGCGATCAACACATGACAATACTCAAGACAAAATGTGTACAGATTTTCATTCCTTACTGGTGTTAGTATTCCTTGTCATTTCTGCTTACAGGTAGGTAACACGTGCTTCAAAAATATATTAAATATGGCTGATGGTGTTGTTAGATATCCTTATTTGATAGTGTTGTACTAATATCAATAATAAAAGAGTTTCCCACTTTTCATTCCCGGAAACGTTTATGTAATAGTTGAAAGAGATTTGATTAAAATGTTACTGTGTGCATCAAACGGCACTAAAGCTTTTACAGATCATGATATTTTGTTAGTATTTAAAGATGTGGCAACAAGTTTTTTGCAGCCTGAGTTCCTTCTTTACAAGTGTTTAATAAATAAGTGTGAAAACTCCGGTCTCTGTTTTACACAGTGCGGTCTCTGTTTTACACAGTGTTCTATAATAAAAGTCCTGCGAATCCACTGAACTGTGTTTGTGTGTGCGTGTGTGTGTGGTTCGCGCCCGCATGCTTGCGTGTACTTTTGGGTACGGTTAGTTGGTTTAATAAACACGAAAATTTGGAAATACTTCAACTGCATATTCAGAACAATGAAGTCAAAAAACAAATGACAATACAAAACCACTCCCACAGGCGGAACCAGTGTGAACAAAACAAACTGTCGCTCCATAACTCCAACGAAGAAATACACGCGCGCACATACAACTCTGGATTAAACTGATTCATTCACCCTGAAAAGGTCGCTACCAGGAGTGACGAATCGTTGCCATGGGATTAACTCGACACTCTAGTACCCACAAACAGCTTCAACATGTCCACACAGATCTATTTTCACAAACATATTTGCGCTAGAATTTATGCAAACACTCAAATACACACCACGCATGCGTACAGTTTGCAAAAACATTACATAGATCACACAAATCCAGAATGAATTAGGTTGAAGAATGATGGTGACAGATGTCACACTTACTTTTTTCCAAAGCATCTCTTCAAAAAGATAATATAATTTATTCAGTATAAAAATCATATTCCCTTAAGGCATACTCTTCAGTAAAACAATGTTTTGTCGTTTATTATTTAAAAGACTTTATTACTTAAGTTAACTTTTTGTTATAATATGGATGTAAAAATATAAATAGGTATAATAAATGATATTAACTAAATATAATTAAATCACTACCGACCGGAACACAGAATGTCCATGTTATTTCGATGTTTTTGTATGTGTGGCCATTAAAGCAAACCACACATACAAAAACATCGAAAATAACATGGATACTCTACACGTACACACAAAAGGCCGAAAACACTCTTGAACAATTGGAAATATATTGTAAAGGTACATATAGGAAAATACAGGAAAATACCCACATAAGATGTATTTAAAATAAAGAACTAACACTGAAGAGAAGAAAGGATGAAAGTGGTATAAAGAAAAGTGTATTTTAGTATGATTATCCGGTCAACTAAAGAAAATTAATAATAAAAGCAACAGTTGAAAATAGATAGAGAGCAAAATTTATAAAATCACAGTACAATACGATTTAACTCCAATGACTCAATAGATGGTAAGTGAGAGGATACAAACACCAAATACTATAATCCCAACAAGGACCCAAGAACACCAATTATTATGATCCCACATGGACTAAGAAGACAGAAGAAGAGGATAGAAGAAAATGAAGAAAGAAGAACCAGTAATGCCAGAACAATAAGTGTATAAGTCAAGAAAAGTGTTTACAAATGAGTACCTTAAAACATAGTGAAACACATAACAAACTATGACTAGTGACTTGACACTGACCTGTAAATATAAAAAGATGCTCAATAATAATAAAAGAAGAGAAAGACATAATGATTGTATAAAACCTAACTAATAGTAGGGTAATAGAGTCAAAATAAACTCAGTGCATAATACCCCAAATGACATGCTAAGTAGACCAGCATTAGTAGCTGATTATTCTATAAATAAACAAGATAAAAATGAGTAAGATAATAAATAATGATCAGATAAGACTAATGTGCAAATACCTGTGGGTGAAACTTGATAACTATAGCAAAATATAGAAATAACATTAAATTTGCATGAATCCATTGTTGTCAACATACAGGGGTTCCAACTAACCTCACATATGGTACAGAACCATGTACAAATGCAAATAAGTGGTAGTAAAAGCCTGAAGTTTAGTAAGCAAATTACCATAATGAGAAAAGACATTATAGAGGTAATCCCAGGTAAGGCCATCAGCCGATTATTCAAAATAATTGTAGATAGTATAAAACAAAATCTAATTGTGAATAAACCATTCTTTTATTTGTTTACAAAAACTTAGTTGACGAGCATCATTTATCAGAAATAATAAAACTTTTCAGGTACTCAGTTAATAAATTACAGGTGACATTACAGTTGAAAGTGACTGACTCCAACAGTAAGTAACATCAGTGATCGTCGACACCTGCAAGACTATCTGACAAGGTACTTGGTAAGTGAAGTGCGGAATATTCGTCAACGGAGATTAAACAAAATAGATAAAATAAATAATAAAATTTTTACAAGAAAATAGTATAACAATACTTGAAATAAACAGTAACGCGTGTATAAAAAAAAATAACGTTACAATATAAACACACGAAAACACATAAAACGACATCCTAAACGAACAGGCAGATCTCAAATTACACGCATTATTCGAACATATATCACATTATTATACGCATATACGCATTATTCTAACACCCCACACACACAACATCGATCCTTCAAAAGTCGATACCGTCGTCAAGAATAAGACGGACAGTGCTCCCAGTGGCAGCCTCTGAAGAAGCTTTTTTAAAGTGAAAACTGGTTCAGGATATAAGGTAAAACTTTTACGTTTTTACCCATAAGAAACTTTGTGTTCCGAGTCGGTAGTGATTTAATTATATTTAGTTAATTAACGGACACGTAAAAGTTTTACTTGGACAACGAAATCCAAGAACAAATTATATTAATTTATTATTTATGTATTTATGTTTATGTATTATATTTACCTATAATTTAATTAAAGTCTTTTAATTATTGTGTGTGTGTCCGTGCGCGCGTGTTTCCTGTTTTATAGTCCTTAATGTAGGTAGATAAACAGACGGTGCTTTAATGGCCGAGGACCTCTAAATTCGTAGGATAGACAGTGGATAAAGATTCGATTCAATTTATATGTAAATCACTTATATATGCATACTAATGTGCACACACATACACAAGCGTAATAATAAAACGTAAATAGAGAGATGGCGGGATGGGACTATTGCACAGCTTCTTTTTGTTTTGACAGGATTACATTGAGCACCTGCCGACTGCAACACGGACACGTCAGTGGGAACTGTACAATCGTGCAGTAAATCGCTGACACTCTAGTTGAAACGATTAAGCATCTCCTTGCACTTATGTTAAGACAGGATTCCCTTTGCCTTATTTGAGGAGGAAGATAAGTATTGTATTCCCTTCAACATTAGTGAAGTCAGCCAGTATAACATTCGTTTCTGTTCAAACCAGTCCGGTTGGCACTGGAAATGTTTGTTTGAATGTACGAGACAAAAGATTGTTTTCTCGTATTTACAGAAGACTTGTACAGCAATAATGTAAGCGGAGTCAAATGTTATATACTATTTTTCCCGAATTTTAGATCTCTGAAAAATGAGAACGTAAGTACAGTACCATTACTATTCAGATAAACGATGTTTACTTGTTCTCTTAATTTCCCAGGCATTTAAGTTGAATTCGCAGAAGGTTAATGCAATGCCAGTTACTTTATTACAAAACGTAATGAAGTTTATCAAAAAATGGGAACTTAAAACTGATCTAGAATAAGCGAAGTATATAGTAGTAGGAGGCTCGAGTTCAACGGTAATCCACTGCATTGAATTCATATACCGCGGCTTTGTTGTATCGTGATGGAAGAAGCACTACCACATAATTAATAGACTACGTAAAGATAAAACAATATTTAGGTCAGTAATTTTAAGCAGAGATGGCTTGTTCAAATTGAACCGAGGAATACATAAAACTATTATTGATTACATGACTGTATAGAATGCAGAAATTTGGGATGCAACAAGAAAAAACTAGTGGCAACGCAACAGTAATGGAAGACTGACAACGCTTTTGCTTATTTTCTAAACAAGACAAGGAATGAAATGAAAGATACGTAAGAGAATAGATGTAGACGTAGATGTTACAGAAACTGTTGAAGCCAAAAGATTGAACTGGTATGGGAATTTTTGCGTTGAAAGAAAGAAGACAGATGTCTAATAGAAATCTAGGCTTGGCATCCCCAGCAAGCCCAAGGTTATCATGGGAATAAGTAGAAATACATCATATTACAGGTAACATGTTGTGTTATACTCGAGAGATTATAGGTAATAAAACGCAGAAGATAGTAACCAGGTTTTAAATTGAACGCAGTTCTGCTGATGTTTACCTCATCTGCTCTGACAGATGCAATTACTGTCGGGAATACTATTTGTTGTGTGTTTAAAATAATTTTTTTTAGAGCCAAAGTTTTTCCCACAACTCTTCATTTCAGGTGAGGCTGACTGACTGGTTTTCATACGAGTAGATGTAGATGTAATGTGATAATTGCTGTGTACATTTTATCCTACGGTTGTACGAGTGTACGGTTGAACAGTTAAGTGAATGAGTCCCTAGTTGTGGATGAGTTGTAGATGACTTCCTCAATGATTACCTTCCACAAGTGTTATCTAGCTAACTGTATCACTTGTATAATCAGATCGTGTTGCTTTATGGCGTAATCTCTTTATGGTTTTTAACCTGCAAACTACAAACTTTAGAATCGTGTCTTTTTTTCGTAGTTAATTAAATTTTGTTTGTTAGTTCCGTAAATAGTATCATTCTAATCTGACTAGGTATTGTTTCATAGCTTATCTATTTGTTCCTTTTCTTATTCTTGGCATATTTCTATACACGCTTTTTTGAATAGTCCGTAGTTTTTCTTCATTGTAGTGTTCGTTGCCAAAGTTCTTAATCAACACTTTACGATTCAAATGTTTGCTGGTTTTATTTGATAGGATTTTATAATTCACTTTTGTACCTCTGAGGTTACTTCAGACGTGGTCAGAATTCCATAAGGAAATATAGCCGCATTAATTGAAGCGTCAGCGAAATGAGATTACGTAGTCTCGTCGCGTATCTTCACTAACGACAGCGTCTGACGAACAAGCTGTTTCATTAAGCGACGTTCTTTAACGCACGTAACAATCTAATCCAAATTTTTCAATTCTAATTTGTAAATTTTATTGCTTTTATCAGTCAATGGTAGACCTATTTGTGTTTCGTATGTGGCATTTTACTTGTCTTACTGTTAAGCAAACCAATCTACATACAAGTTATGCTTTTCTATTAGCAATTATCGATACTATGTACACTTTACAAAATATCTGATGCATGTACGTTACAATTTCTGTTTTAGTCTTTTTAGTCTTTTAGTCTTAGAATACCACTTATTAGTTTTTTCTACTAACTTTTAAAACGTTTTACGTAAAGTGTGCAATCGATGCATCCTCTTTTGTTTCTTGACCCATACCTGGATATTAAAAACAAAGAGCAATTGAACGCCTGAAGATATTTAAAAGGACGCTCCTGAGACGGCAGGATCCCAGGGAGCCCCATGTATAGAAACGAAAAATGAAGGATACATCAATGAAAAATTATGAAAAAAATGAAATTGAAAAATGGTGAGATATATTGTCACTTGTTAGCAATCATCGATACTATGTACACTTTCCAAAATATATGATAGCCTATACGTCACAATTTCTTTTTTAGTCTTTTTAGTCTTTTCTACTAACTTTAAAAAAAAAGTTATAAGGACGTAAGTGTGCAGTCGATTCATCTCCTTTTGTTTCTTTATTAGCTTAGTCTCTGTCTGTCTGGAAATATTGAGATGAAAATCAGGAATCACCAGATTTACTCTACAAAATATCTTTAGAGGTCACACAATTTACAGTCATCTTGGGCCTGTCTACAGATTTAGGAATCTGTTAATTCCTGACTGTGGATTTCGTTCAAAAACTATGGTAGTACCGGTCACTCGCCTGTAATGTGTTCTAGAAAAACGTGCTATATTTCTACACACTGATAATTTACATCTACTCTGTATTATAATAGAAAGTACTTGATGCTGTTATGTAGTGCACACATTGAGTCCGACTATTTACACAGTAAATGCTGCAGCTTTAAATTTAATTAAAATTCACTACTTAAATTCACCGGCAACCTGACAGCCGTGGTATGAAACAATTTATGCGGAATTAAAAATCTGTAAAAAAAATCGAGTAGGATAAATAGAGAGATGGCGATGGCGGGATGGGAGTATCGCGCGACAGCTCGTTTTTGTTTTGACAGGATTACATTGAACACCTACCGACCGCATCACGTATGCGTCAGTGGTAACTGTACAACGGTGCGGTAAATCGCTGGCACTCTAGTTGAAACCATTAAAATGTGGATTCTGAAACATATACGTATAGGTCGGCGTTGCAATTACAGTCTGTTAGTTTGTTATGTCAAATCTGGTTACATACTAATCTGTAATAGATTTAGGTTGCATACAAATCTGGAGTAAATTCTACTACAATTTTGACTTTGTATAGCTAAAAATATTAAAAATTTCTAATTTAATCCAAAATGGAAACTAATAATAAACGAATTATTGTCTTTCTTAATAATTAAACCTTACTAGTAATTATTTTGTAAATTGTAAATTTTTCACGTATTTTAATGTTGGAAACAATGGTTTTAGGCTTTTTACTTACTTTCATTCATTTAACAGATAAATGCTACAATGTTGAACTTCTAACAAAGAAATATATTTTTTGGGTAGCGTAATACAAGATTTTCATTGACATTGCCATTGTTAACGACCAAGTGAATGCTTACAGTCTAAATTTTTTATTACTTTTCAGGCAATTTGAAGTCCAGGCGATATAAATACAGACTCAAAATGATTAGGCCCTATATCAGTCCGAAAGTATCAATTGTATCGTAAAGGAATTGGGCATTTTTGTTATTATGAGTATGTATTTCGATCTTGGACAGCTCTGACTTCTTCATCTTTCTCTCCTTTGTTTCTTCTTAATCAGTTTGAACCGAAGTTGATCAGTTTTCAGCTTAGTTAGATCTTTTGATCCTACTATCTTTATTTTTCTTTGCGTTTAGACAGTATTATTTTATTTACAAATATAATTTTATTTATTTACTCTAAAGTCTGAATACATCTGCGAGTGTAAAATTGCGCATTTAATGCCAACGTTGGTCGAAACATCAAGTCTACCGTTACTGCAAAAGCAGACGAAAAGTGATGTGTTGGAAAGGCGCAGACCAATTTGAACGTGTTAAAAACGACAAAAACGGCATATGTGACATGTCAGAAATACTGCAGACTGTAAATATCTTCGACAATTTTGAACGTGGGACAGACGCTAATAACTTACTCACGGGAACGCAATGTCGGTTTTGATTAGCAGCAGAGAATCGGCGTCATTACCAGCATCATCATCAAGCCATAAACAGAACATACCACTATCAACCAAGGAACATCAGAACCATCATCATCATCACGGAATAGAACACTGACAACTAACGGTCTACATGAGAATCACCATATCATCATAAATTGCAAGTTTAATAATTTAATATTATATTATAATTATTACAATAATTTAATAATTTTATATTATAATTTAATAAATATTATACTACTTTCGTAGATGATTTGGTATAGTTTAATATTTTAGTAATATTTTAAATTTGATATTCTTGACAGACACCCAACCAATTTACAATAATTTTATAATTTTCTTTTTATGTGTTTTGTGTTTTGATGTGTAGGGCTATATGTTATCATTGTGTGTTATGTATAAGACGTATAATATTGTGTCATTTTATCTTCTTATAAATGGAAATATTTTAAAGTAATATTTTTAATTTTTAATTATTAATCTCTTTTTTAAAGTAATAATTAATAATCGGTGATTTTTCCAATATTTTAATTGGTTATTTCATCCTATCAATGTCCCAGTCTTCTGTAAAAACGTTTATTGGGCAAAAATTACACTTAACGCAAACAATTATACAACCAAGCTGGTAGTTTAAGCACAATAGAGTTGCATTGGATATAAACAGATTGTATTAATTTATGATATTACTTGTAACCTGTGTGTGTGTGTGTGTGTGTGTGCGCGCGCGTGCGTGCGTGTGTGTGTGTGTGTGTGTGTGTGTGTGTGTGTGTGTGTGTGTGTGTGTGTGTGTGTGTGTGTGTGTGTGTGTGTGTGTGTGTGTGTGTGTGTGTGTGTGTGTGTGTGTGTGTGTGTGTGTGTGTGTGTGTGTGTGTGTGTGTGTGTGTGTGTGTGTGTGTGTGTGTGTGTGTGTGTGTGTGTGTGTGTGTGTGTGTGTGTGTGTGTGTGTGTGTGTGTGTGTGTGTGTGTGTGTGTGTGTGTGTGTGTGTGTGTGTGTGTGTGTGTGTGTGTGTGTGTGTGTGTGTGTGTGTGTCAGAGAGTAAAAGCATACGATTGCAAATAAAGACATTATGTGAAAAAGTAGAGATTTAGAGATTGCAGATTTGAACGTTTGAACATTATGCATTGTTAAAAATTTTAGTTTTAAGTATTTTTACGGTTGTAAAATGTATTACGCTATTAATAATTACGTTAATCATTATAATTTGCTGTGAAATGGTGTGTAACCATGCTTAGCCCCGTGTTCAAAGGTACGTAATTAATTTACGGGATATTCATAAAAAACGTATTAATGGGACTTATACAGAAATGCTTGTAATAAAAAGACCTAACTAATGATAATAGTTATTTAAAATTAGTAACTAAATGTATGCGTAATTTAAGAAAAAAGGTTATATGCCATAAATTTAGTCGTAAACATTTTCAGGTTTTTTTAACAAGAATTGATCTGTTCGGAAGCCTTCTTGGACAAAAACATCAATAGAAAAATCATAGAAGGGGTTACCGAAGAACCAATCAAATTACGAGAATTCAGGCGAGGATAATAATTTGAGACGGATAGATAAGGAGTAATATCGGCTCTTGGGAATCGATAAGATGTAAGCGCCGCGTTCACGACGATCAGTCTGCTAATCACGACTAACACGTTAGAAATTTTCTAGAGTCACTTCAAAAATTATTGTAAGCGTGCTATTCCGCAAACGTACAGGATATCCGATTAGGGTATATAGACACTTTAAGCTGACTGCAAAAAAGTGTAAGCATAATACACTCTTTTAACAGTAACAATATCTATTCGCGGTGAAAGAGTATATAACCGTGCTTATGAGAAACGTATCCGAAAGCGATCCTAAGGCCGGACAGAGTATATCGACCCACGTACTCATCCATATCCAGGATCAACCAGTCGTCTAAAGAAAAGTGAACCTACAATATTTAAGTACAAAACAAAAATTTGTATAAAAGGAAGACTTTATCACATCACTAAAGACTTTATAGTAAATAAGCCAAAAACAACTTTTAAATAGTAATGTACTTCATTGTATAGAAAGTAAATCTTTAGTTGTGTTACCAAGGTCAAAAGAGACAGATTAATTATTTTTTATAAAATGTATTAAAAAAAGTTCAGTAGATTGTTATAAAAGGCATCATTAATAAATCTACTTCATTCCAGTAACATATATCCAGTAAACGTTTAAGCCCCTTAATGGATTTAGCTGTGGAAATAAGTACCTGGGATAACAAACTGAAGTAACAGTGGGCGAATGAAGAGTAATGATAGCCACACTACTCTTCAACACGTTCGCATAACGGGTCACATAAAACAGGTACCGCTCCGACTCCTAAACTACTTCCGGGGTAAACAAAGAAGCTATTATTATTATTATTATTATTATTATTATTATTATTATTATTATTATTATTATTATTATTATATGTGGAACCGTCAACAAAGTGCGATTGAATACTAAAATTTTACAAAACTTCACCTCCTTCTATTTTACTGTATGGTAGTGTCACATGTGTTACGATTACACGAACTGAAAATGAAATACATCCTTTCGAAAATGTCCTAGAAAGCATGAAAGAATGCATGAGAATGGGCAGTGTTAAAAATCAATACTAAACAGATACATTCACAAGTTTTCTGTAAAAGTTAAAGAACTAATGAATTCAATGTATTTTATATTTTATTACTTTATTATATACAAAGAATTGTAAAAAATAGGGTAAATAAAAAGACAAAATATACCTCATTTTCTAGTTTACTTTTAATATATTTACATTATTTATTTTAAAGTGTATCACAGAGCCTATAGCAATTTCACGCATCACACATATTAGGTTATGTGCAGACGCAGTAGTGAGGAAGAGAGAGAGAGAGAGAGAGAGAGAGAGAGAGAGAGAGAGAGAGAGAGAGAGAGAGAGAGAGAGAGAGAGAGAGAGAGAGAGAGAGAGAGAGCTTCCCTCTGAAGGATACAGATACATAACGGAATGTATCTCATCCAACGACTAAGTAGGGCCTAGGCAGCTCTAACATATCTGCCTATAAGATTTCGCTTTGAACAGTTGTACAGAATAGTCTGCGTTCCCACAGCCTGGTATTACACGGTTACACGGTAGTACACAATACTTGACTGGGGATAATACAGCTTTGAATGTGACTAAGGTCTAACAATGGCTGGGCGCGCGAACGGGCGCAGACACACACTCACACACACAGAAATTAATGTGTACTTGTGAATCTATTTTGTTTTCATGTATTTTTTGTTTGATGTGACATGAATATACAATTAAACTATTTATAAATTACGTGCTTATTATTTGTATTACACAAGAATTATTTACAAACTTATTTTTGAAGTAAAAATTTCTGAATTCCTAAATTCTAAAAGATAGTCTATGACATTAGATTGAATAATATTTGGAAACAATATTTTAATATCAGGCTCACTAGGAGAAGAAGGTTCGATAGGTTGTTAAGAAAACACTGCTGTGTATTATTTCTTATTTTGCTTCATGTGTCGTGTTGTGTTCATCTGCGAGGGCTAAAGGCAAAAAGGATGTAAGGTCTGTTCAAGACGCTCTCCCTCTCTATAATAATCAATTAACATTGACTGTTCATAGTTAGGGATGGGTGGGGAAGGATTTCTCCAAAAAGGTGGAAATTAATTGGTATGGTATGACAAATTTCTCAATTGGAAAAGTATGACTTCTTCCATTCTGTCATTCCTGATAGATAAATTAGGCTGTTATAGTCTGATAGCCTGATGAGTTAGGCTAATGACTTAATATAGTTTGTGCTAAGCATGATGTTCCGTAGTTTATTAGTATATGGTTGAGTTGTCTAGGTAAAATTATACAATATACATTACTGTCTATTTCTTTCTTCTGATGTCATCTTCTATCTTCCATTACAAGTTATCAGTTAGTCTTGAGTTTTAAATGTTTGACACTGCAGAATGGAACAGTGTATTTTCCAGTATATATTGAAAACTTTTGTAATTAAAGTGGTATTCCGACTACCATACAACACATTTTAATGCAGAAGGAGCAACTCCATAACAAAATCTCAGCACATTAGGGGAGGCTGTACACTGCTTTTTATGCTGCTAGAGCAGTTGAGGCTGTTAGACATTTAATACATTTAATTTTTTATTGAGACAAATTTTACAAGGCAAGTGTTCTTGACGTAAAACTATTATTTTTACTATATCCTTCCTGAAGTGC
The DNA here is from genome assembly GCA_034769895.1 of Magicicada septendecula. NCBI lineage: Eukaryota > Metazoa > Arthropoda > Insecta > Hemiptera > Cicadidae > Magicicada > Magicicada septendecula. The sequence continues at coordinate 280,246,249 of CM068374.1, forward strand.
CAAGTAACAAGAGAAACAAACGGAACAAAAGCATCCATCAATTTATACACCCCTCAAAATTCATACAGATAATTGTTAAATACTATACTTATCTTAGCAAACTTATACAAATTATTGCTCAATGAATTCAGTTTTTCATTGCGCGTAACTCAAAGGAGCAACAAGTTATCCTGGACTATAATATTTACCACCACATTTCTTTTATAACCGCATCCCATCAAGTAAAAACGCAAGTAAAATTTTCATATTGATATCATTCAGACAGCAGTATCTGCTTACTTTAAAAGTGACGATTAAAGGAGAAGAAGAGTAATTCCCTGTGCGGTGTGACCTAGATCACCTTACTTCGTTGGTCCGACATGTTCCTTCCTTCTTTCCGCCACCCTTTAGTTATTGTGTATCACGTGAGCCATGAGTACATGAAGTAGTTAACAAATAGACTAAATAAACAGGAAGTTAAAATGAACAAGTCGAGCAGTTGAAGGAAAACCACAAGGCAACTAGGTAGTACAACGCCATGCGGAAACAGGACACATTACCAAAAACATAAAGATCAGAATAATAGCAACCGTAACGGAAACAACAGTACATAGATCAAAGAACTTCAGAAAATTTGTGAACACACTCATTCTCTTTAACCAAAGGAAAGAGCACACAGCATACGTTCTCCAAGAAAACATATGCCAAAATATACAGCAACGTGGCAGCAGCTGTTTTGCAAATAATTACCAACCGCTCAAGCACTAATTTATAATAGATTAGATTAACGACAGCATGAGATAGAGACCTAACATGAAAAATCTCACTTCTAAAGGAGGAAAGAAGTTGAGGAGAGATCGATCAGCCAACAAAAACTAGACGAAACTAATTACAAATTAACAAAACTCCAGTATTTACATCACTTAACACTGCTTAACACAAGCTACACACTATTCAGTGTTCTTTCTCAAGTGATTCTTTTCCTATCGGAAGATTTTTCCAAGTTTACTGTTAACCATCACTGTAGTCTTCATATCTTGCTATAAGCCGTTGTTTTGTGCCCTTTGCGTTCCTGACCTCCGGGCTAGTACCTTTCGTGACTCTCTCCCACCCTCTCTTCTAACCGAATGTAGTGCCAACCTCAATTTTTTTTAATTCTGTAAATCATACGATCATTTATAATATTCTTATATATCCACTCAATTGCTTTTCCATCCTCCATTTATAATTTTATTAATCTTTCAATTCTTCTTCTGCAGTACGCAATTTGTTTTGTCCGCGTGTGTGTTTGTAAGTGTGGGAGGTATGTGTGTTTACACCATTATGAAAGCTGCATATGTGAATCTGCAGCAAACAATGTCAAAATGACAAATATTTCTCCTAGAAATTTAGATTAAAATATTTTATTTACCTTTTCCACACCTACATTTTACTTTGAAACAATCCTTAGAAATAATTTCAGTTATTAATTCTATTATATATACATAAGACGCAGAATTGTCGTTACTATTAATAAAGAAATAAAGTGTTAGTAAAGAAAATAACTTTTGTTCTTGGAAAATTTTCACAGGGCAGACTGACAAGCCTGCTCAAATAGCTATTGCGTATTGCAATAGAGATTTTTTCAAATGAATAACATTAAACAGACAATAGAAACAGATATGATTTAACAATTAGTTGTATGCGGAATTAATTTTGGTCAGCAACTGCATTCTCGTTTTACTCGTATGTCTTATAATGTATGAGTATATTGAATGGTATATACTTGATAGTACAAGTCGATATTACCTTGTGCCGTACTGGGTTCGGCAGCGTATTATAAGTATTTTAAAACGAGCGGCGGTGACGTCATGCACTGCCATACGGTTGTTGTTGTCGTCCGTTTATACACACAGATGTAGTGCAACTACGCAATTCAGTTGGCGCGTCCAGCTGTTTCTGTACATTCCTGCATCCAGAGTTTACTTGGGTAGACCGACACATTGTGTCGGTCTCATTTCTGTTCTATCCTCCAACCTGGTCATCTGCTCTCGACTGGCGGCGAGCCTTCTGTTCAGGACTTCCTCGGCCATCGCTATGGTTGGCTAAATAAAGTATAGCTCCAGGTATGTACAAGTTGGCGGGTTCTGAAAATATTCTAACCCCAAATATATTTTGTGTTTCAGCGTCTATTATAAAATATACTTGTGTGTGTGTGTGTAGAGCAGTTTTCAATGTGTGCGTTAACGCAATTACAAAATTAAATTGATATGAGTGTAAATGTTGTGGGCCAAATTGACTTCAATAAAGAAAATGCTAATGCATCTCGCACTCAGCTGTGTTTGGTGTTATTAACAGTTATGAAATACGTAATTAATTAATTGTTATATTTCAACGAAATACTTAAAAGGTAGTTGGTACATAAGTGAAGTAAGTCACAGCTGGGGAGCTTAATACTGATTAAAATGAATTAGTGGCGATGTGTGTGTGCGCTGTTGATGTTTAAAGTTGGTGTTGGAGTTTAATGTGGACGGCCTATGTGGCGTATTTTTTCTCATGACACCCTCTACAACCTATTACATGTCACAGGTGCTCGAACAAAGGCGAGATGGGTGTCGGGTGTGACGAAGAACTGTCCACCCTACTGGCAGAGATGATCTTCTAGCCACGATTGCCGTCAGTCGAGGACAACTGTTGGGAAACTCCTCCAAAGCTACGCTGCCCCAGGACTTGTGATACGACCGTTACATTACTGATCAGCGCCAATATGGACTAAGTACACCGGACAATCCAGGTGGGAACATTCTAATTATCTATTTCTCTCTCCACAACATGGTGAATGCACAGAAGCCGCCAGAAGCTCACTCGTGAAGTTTTGACCGTTATACTCTAGCACAAACTCTCATGTTCAATTATGTTATTGCATGTGTGAACATTACAGCAGTAGACCTAATGAAATATCTTATAACTGTTCATAATGTGTAAGAAATTACACACATACACACATATCCGCAGTTTGCTGTAAGATCTAACTTTTCATCTAATTAAGACCATTAAGGAGTTAATTATCTTGTGCTATCATGTCATCTGGTCATGGCCGAGTTTTAATCACGTAACGGGGGCTGTCTGATGCTTTAGTTGAGAAACTATTTTCTTTCCCACATATACTTAGCGCTTTAACGATTAAAGTCAGGGTCGTTTAGCAGGTTGAGTCTGGGGGCGGTCACTTACATTCTCTGGTGTTAATTACCAAGGCAAATCTATACTTAGGAGCTGTGATTATCAGTTTACGCTGTCATTTATATTTGTACATATCTATACATATTATGGTGCATTCATTTACTGTAGTTGGAATGGGTTTAGGAGGAAGTTAGTACTGAAATGAGGGATGTTTTGTTATTTATGTCGTGTATGTGTTTGTGTGTGTAATTTTACTATATTTTGCTGGGGGAATATGTAATGAATTTAAAAAAGAAAAAAACATAAATGTGCTTACTAAGACAAAAGGCTAGCCTATTTGAAACTATACAACACTTATGGATTGGTGAATTGCTTTATGAATGAGATTATTGTTATCATTGACTCATACATAATCAGGCAGAAATTTTGCAATTATGTTAATATCAAATTCACTTATTTTTTTTTGACGTTCTGAATATTAATTGATATACATATATATAAATAATCCTGCCATTAATTGTGTGCTTACACAATCGAGAACTTGTCATTTTATGTAACATCTTGCAGGTTTAATAAAGCACACGCTTGTTGGTTAAAAGACTTTTTCATTTGCAAGTCCTGTCATTCACCTGGGGGGACATGTCTGTAATTGTATTTGGACCTTGTACACTTTTGCTTCCTCTAGGTTTTTCACCTAGTTCTAAATATGATGTCTCTCCCCTTTACAAAAAAACTTAATAAAAATAAAATTAAATAAAATAAAAAATTCAAAAAAATTTACAAAAAATTAGAAAATAAAAGGGGGGTTTCAACCTGAAGTTTAATTACTCTGTCAACTACAGCTCGCAGTAAAACTCATTCTGCAGCAAATCTTTCAAAATCACATTTCACAAGTAGAGACTAGTCAGAGTTATAATGTTGTTATACCTTCATCAAAGGTGAATTGTACAGATTCTCCACTCTGTAATAAAATTTAGTAATGTAATATTACTGTCTTGAAATGTAGCATTATATGAATTCAAACATTTCTGTGAGCTGGTCGTTTGATTGCGACCATATCTGAAGATGGAAATGAAGAGGCAGAGATAAGGAGAAGGATAACTCTAGCCAACAAAACCTTTAAGTAAAGAGTTATTATAGGCAGACAAAAATGCGCATATACTGTACAAAACTTATCATACGACTCATCCTGTGCTATGGTAGTGAAACCTGGATATTAAAACAAAGAGCAATTTAACGCCTAAAAGATATTTAAATATTCCTGAGACGGCAGGATGCCAGAGGGCCCCATTTATGTCTGGAAAACGCAATTCAAAACAGTTTCATCGAAGGCAACATATGGTTGCAGTATTCTTTGATTTGAAGAAAGGGTTTGACAAAACGTGGAGGTACAGCATCTTGCAACAACTACATGTTTGGCGGTAACCTGCCCAAACTTATCTACAGGTTACTCATATGCAAGACTTTCCGTGTTCGGGATTTGCACCGGGTTGAAATATCACTGCCGGCCCTACACGAGCTTGAAAATGGAGTACCGCAGGGATCTCCGTTGAGCAGCACACTTGTTACTATCACCATCAACGGGACCTTTCAGGGTACAAGAACGTCAATTGGGAACTGCTTGTATTTTGACAATCTTGCGTTGTTCTACCCAGCCAAAGCAACAGCGATGATCAAGTGCAAAATGCAAGGCGCCGTAGACACGTTGGTAGAAAATGCTTCTCGTCAACAAAGACGACCTATGTTCAATTCTGTCGAAAACGAGGAAGGAGCCCCGACCCGACGTTAACCGCAAACGGTGTCCGGCTGCACTAAAAGTCCGTAATAAAATTTATGAGAGTAACTTTAGACAGATAATTAACATGAAATGCACATGTGGACAACTAGGCTACGAAAATCTTGCACAATTCTTGATCAAATTCAATTATTACTTTTTCTATTCCTAATAATCGTGCGGTATTCCCTCGTACGATGTGTAAGACTTACGTTTCTCCCCATACCGTGGTAGGTCTACTTACACCTTACCAAGAGACTTACAGTTTGTCGCCTAACGACTGAATATAGAGCCGTTATTATGCAAAAACTTTGATATTTGGTTTTTGAAAACCTAATGATAACCTTCTGAATGGAAACTTATAATTTTTCGCATGGCAAAAATCATATCAATCACGTGAAATTGCATGTAGTCCACGTGATATAGTAAGCCAACCTATTTACTACACTAAAATCACTGCAAAAGAAAACAGTGCTAATAACAAAATAGTAATGATGATAAATAATAAAATTTTTGGCAAAAGAATTTTTTGTTGTCAACTTATTCAATATCGTTATTCCAAAAAAAAGTAATTTCTAAAGTTTTGTAAGGTTTTGCTAATTTTCATTTATGCGTTTCTATATTGAACATAATGATGTAACTGCTCCTAATTACCTTTATGTATTAAAATTTTTTATGTCGTTAATGTTTTTAAATTTTACAATGGTTATGATACCATCAGGCGTTATCTTTAAAATATAATAAAATTCACACGTTGTTTGTAGGTGTGCATAACTGATTGTAACCACATGATATGAATATAAAACAATTTTAGTTCAGATTTGAAACGTTTTTAACAGGCCAAATGGGAGAGTGGAGAGAATCAAATGGGTTGCAACGGAGTGAGGGAGACGAATGACGGAAAATGAATCTCGTGTTAACAGTTTTTTTGTTTTTAAAGGATTAAAACGACGATCTGTCGAATGTATGAGTTATGTCGGTAAATAATGCTAACCAAACATTTACAGACAAATATTGAAACTCTGATGTGCATATTGCTTCATCCATAGTTTTATTTTGCTCGTCCATTTTGACACGGCAGCAACTGCAACAACAAAATCACGTCTGCACAGATATTCGATAGCCGTCGATACAGGTTCTATGACAGAAATTGCATTGTTAATTTTCTCGGAGTAAACGTTACTATTAGTCAGTTATAAATAAATAATATGATTCAGGCGTTACGAGAGTATTCAATCATTTTTAATTCAACGCGCGATAATGGTACTGCATTTTAACAGAGGAGTCAGCAAATTGGGGACTTCAGTTTTCGAGCGGACTTAGAACAGCTCAAAGTAGTAATGACGTTTTAAAAGAAAAATTGATAAATACAGTTCTGTAAAGGTTAATCTAAAATATTCATGTTTAATCTGGTATCCAAGTCACTTGATCGAATTAATAAATTATTTTACCTTCAATTATCCGCCTTGTGACTGCTTGTAAATCTCGTCTATGACGCGTTTCGGAGACTATGCTCCATCATCAGATATTAAAATAAAACTATATCACTCTTTCGAGATCGTTACATAATAAAAATATCAAATTTGCATATGAACTGCACGCGAATTTGGGTGCGCACCCGTTCAAATTCAATCTGCTACTCTTTAACTTGAACGGGTAGCAGAACGGAGTGGCAGATTGAACTTGAACGGGTGCGCACCCAAATTCGCGTACAGTTCATATGCAAATTTGATATTTTTATTATGTAACCGAAAGAGTGATATAGTTTTATTTTAATATCTGATGATGGAGCATAGTCTCCGAAACACGTCATAGACGAGATTTACAAGAAGTCACAAGGCGGATAATTGAAGGTAAAATAATTTATTAATTTAATCTAAAAGTAACTGGATTTTGCAAAAAGATGTTACCGCAAAACCAAAACATATATTTTTCAATTAATCTTTTTTGTCATTATTCAGCCCTGAATTGTAATTATTCTACAAGTTTGCAACTTGTCAGCATGTTTCCATCTTATAGGTTACACGTTTTATTATTTTACAGATAACACCGATTGTTGGCCATTATCTACAATCTATATGTAGTGTGACTGAGCCTAATAACCTTCCTACACATTACCAGTTATCACATAAACCATGACGTCATCTGTTGTTTTCGGTCTCTAAAGCATTTTAGCTTTCCAGCTAAATATTCTCTACACGAGTGTGACATACTTGTATATAGAAGTATTCTATTATTATTTAAGATGCACATACAGTAGTTGTCTAAAATATGTATTACAGTATTATTTATATATACAAGACTAAGTCTTCACTAGATGCGTGCGGTTTCGAACTCAATAGTTTACTGCTCTAAATGTTTCGAAAGGTACCACTTTATTACTCGTGATCTTAGGAAATCTCCAGTAAAGAATATTCTAGTTTTCTTTGTAGAGCGACGTATCAAAGATATACTTTCCAAGTCGCTAAAATTACTATACTTACTTACCTTTTCTGTAGCATTAAGTACTTCTTCTAATTTATAACATTTGCTAACATGTTCTCACCTAAACAGTGCCTACGTAATTATATCAAAATGAAAATAATAATAATCATCTACAGTAACCATCATTGTCATCATCTTCCTTTTCATCATAATCATTAACATCATTACTGAGGGGGGACTGTTGGCGGTGTTTTGAATAATAATTACTTTACTCAAATATAATACCAATATTCATAATATATATTTTTAAGTTCTTTTTTAAGAAACATTGGGTTAATCATATTAATGAGAATAATATAAAATATTTTCTAACTTTTCTGTCACATGTTAGTACTCTTATGTATTGTAAGAGGGGAACCACATTAACAAAGAAACACACTACATGCGAGAAATATCCAACCTTTGTACGTAGCGCTTACCGGGGAAAGGAACAAATATAATTTTCTCGAAATACCAATTTCGTTCTGGACGATCCCAACATTAATTTTTTTACCGTGAAAATTTTATAAACGATGCGATCTTTACAGTAATCGTAAGCTACGAGATAACAGAGCAAAATTCACGAAAGTGGTAACAGCTACCGTTGGTTATACGTAATATAATTCGCAATTGTGCCCGCAAGCTCGCACTTCAGAAACCAAATACCGTCTGAGGTTATTATTTACAATATAACAGGTGCAATACCTATATCTAGGAGACTTCAAATTAATTTTAGAAGAACAATAACGTTAGCTCCTAGAAACTGCTACCTAATATTAGTTTTCCTTTTTATTTACAATTTTCTTTTTCTTTATTTTATGGATATACCAAACTTAACCTTTTCCAGCGTTCTCGTTTCTTTCCGTTTCTGTACCGTGCGTGTTTTGTTATTTACTTACCGAATTCCGAAAACGGTAATCTCAGTTTATTGCATGACTGGGAGAATAGCCGTGCTTCGCTATGCATTAGACAAAATTAAAATTAAATTTTTAATCCGGCTTATATTCATTGTGCTAACTTTTACTATTGGACTTTTATTTAGCTAAATAAAAACATTTGCAATTAAAACTAGAATATCAAATTTCGGAGACTAGTTATTATTGTTCCATGTCTGTTCAACATGGAAATAAATAAATGACGCAACCTAAAAATTAATTGTAAAATAATCGTAGAAATGTGGTTTAATTTAACAGAAATCCGCGTGAAGTTTTGAACTGAAATTGTAAAGAAAAATATAACAATTCCTTTGTGTAAATAAAAAGTATGTTAGTTATACCAAAATTGTTTTCTTTTAAGAAGAGTTAGTAAAAAATGTTGATTTATGAATATTTGGTTTGTGGATTTGTGAAGTAAATGCCGCTTGTTCAGTAAAAATACTTTCAGACATATTTATCGATTTTACAGAATGTAACGTCACGGAACGTCCCATAAATAATAAAACCAATAGTAATAAATAATATTAAGAAATAACCTTTGTAAGTGACAAAATAATGTCACAATATTTCAAGAATTATCTCAGAATAAGGGCATAAAAACAGAATTGTTACAGAGTTATTACTCATATTGAAACCAATGTATTGTTAAAAATATCAACTAGAATTACCAAGTGGCTTAGATCCATAAATAGAATAATAAAAAATTGTAAACAAATACTAAAAAATTTACAATAACCAATATGTATTGGGCTTGTGACCAGCACTCAGAATAATGAAAAAATCAATTATCATCAAACAAAAAGATAATGATATCTAAATGTCAAGTATATAGAGATGAACGTTTTATGTTAAATAAAGGAACTTTTAAAATACATAAAAGTCATAGAAAATATTAAAAATCCATGTGGAAATAGTTGCAAGTACTATGCATCTAAATTGATTTAAATTATTACTAATATATTGTCAAAATGCAACCAAATTCATTTTAAAAGTTGCACAAGAGTGTAAATTCAACAGACCTAGAGATATCATTAGATAATAAACCTGAATGTATAAGTTATATCAGAAGTTAGCTGAACCATAGTGTGTGACTGTCAAACAGACAGTGTAAATGTGTCATACTTAAAATATTTAATGTTTAAAACCCTAAATTGTGGGCAAATAAGATGTAAAGAAATAAAATCAAACTAGAACCAATTTTTTCAGATGATAGTAATACCAGTTCAATAAGAATTATTTCAAAAATAAAGGTATTATTGACCAAATCAATATGGCCAGCCCAGATGAGGGAAAAATGATGCTAACATATAATGCTCTTAAAATACTGTATATTATAAAACAGGAGGTGGTCATGATAATGAACCAAAGCCTAAGCTAGAATTGAACACCAAGAGCAACCTGTTTCATAAGCTAATAATGTCACAAAATAATAATTAGTAATGTAAAAATTGTTAGGCCAAAGCCAAGGTCATTGTTTGTTCACCATTATTCATATATTATGTTATTTTAAAGATATTAATTTTGTTATTAATAATTACTCACATTATGTATCCATGTTTTAGTAAGGTGTAAGACACCTAATTGTCCAAAATAAGTGGACAATGATGAATTGTAGTAAATCATCACAAGGTAAACTTATAAACTTGTTGTATTTTTCTAAAGTTAACCTATTCGAATCCAGGCATAACTGGTACCAAATTAATCAGTTGATCGCAAGGAATTCAATAATTATAGTCAAATTTACATTGTAAGTAGTCCTGTAAAGTTATCTGAAAGAAATCAGAATCAAATAGGGAATTTCTAAAAATTAATTCAAGAGGAGGAAGAAGAAAAACAGACGCTATGGAATGTTTGCCGGAAATTAAATTTGTTCTATGAGGTTCGATAAGACACATTCTAGTACCTTCTCGAACAATTTTTTCATTAAAACAACGGAAGTGCGTAAGAAATTAATAGAAAAATGACGTAATAAGCGTCAGGTAAAACAATGCATTTGGCTGGACTATAAATACGGACAAACCAAACCAACCCAATCAACCCGACCCGATAAGCCCCAACCCGACCCGACAACCCGATATATTTGGATCTGGTCCAAGCCAGATTATCAGTTTTTTCTCAGATCTCGCTCAAGACGGAATCCACTCAGATCGACTCTACAATTTTCAAACATATTACCTAATCAAGCAGTATTATTAAACCCAGTGCGGGGTAAATAAAATCAGTAAACTTTTTTACCAACGAGTGATAAAATAATCCACGTCAACGAACTTGCAGAAGAAGAATTGATCGACTACACGACGAAGCACATTTGTGGTTAGAACGCCGAGTTATCAGCAACACGTGAAGAGTACCAACGAAGAATAAAATTTTATTAAATCAGTGAAGTGAATTGTGGAGTGTTAGTGAGAAATTTATATAATTAAATAAATTAAATTAAAGGCAGTGAAAGAAAATAATTTCGACGGACACTGTAAGTTTTTAACCAAATATTTAATTAATATCTGGTATATTTTTTCAAATAACTGAACTACATAACAAACAGTATACTTGTAATCCACAACATAATAAGGAAACAATCTTATTAATTACTGAACTCTCACGTTTAATTAACTAAAATATATTCCTAGTGTAATATAATAATATTACAAATAAAAATAAAATAAAATAATATGTGTAGATGTATTGTATTGTTCTTTATCACTGGATTAGTCTCCTTACAGATAGCAAGAATTATGTTGTCTGAATAAATATTGTCTGAATCTCGGTGTTGAACTCGCCGATGATACAGCTCCACTTTGGATTCACCAATTACCAAGAAAAATTAAATATAAATATGTTTTATAATTAAGTGTGATTGATAAAAAAAATAAAATTTTGTAAGTTATGAAATTTTTACTGATACTTAGTAAAAATGTTTAATTGGTTAATTTAATTAATTAATTGTGTGTGTACTCTTCTCAGGTATTTATTCTAGCACTGTAAATTATTTTTGTTTAGAAGAAAAAAAATAGTTAACATTAATTATATAAATAAAGGCAACTCTTGTAACTGAATAATGATGTTCATTTATTGACATTCAAAATTATGCGCCAGTCAAACTGCGCATGGCCAAGGCATTGGCTAATATGTGCTCCAGTCGGTAGCGAACAAGATCAACAAAATATATTTTTTACAAGGTTAGTAATTATGGTTCTTTTAACGAGTCGAAATGGTCAGAGGGCAAGGAACAAGATACATTCTTACAGGTATTCTTAAACTAAATTATTATGGCTGAAATAAAACAAGATTATTATTTAAATTGTCAATTAGGAAAATGAATATCGAACCAATTCGACGAAATGACGTCACTCCCTTCAAGTTGGCCGTGTACTCGTGGTGGTTAGTAAATCAAGTATGGCGGCCGTCACCTCGAGTTAGCTGCTATATTGCTGGAACTGGCTGAACTTCTCCCGCAGAAATAAAATGATATTCCCTTCTCTGCGAAGTAGTGTTGGTTCAGGAATATAGTGTAGAGTGTCCTCTCTTCTCCTGCGATGTCGTTTCGTGATGGGTTTCTTGTGAAGTGTCCGGTGTTCAAATATGTGTATTTGTGTTCTGCGAATATGGTCCAAAATTGTCTCAAAATGGCTGTTGATTTCTTGTGTTTGAGTTTGATGGTGTTATTACTGTTGTTTGGAATTAGTGAGGTGTTAAAAATTAATAGTTAATGTTATTTTCACTTTTAGATAACCTCTGTTACACGCCGCATAACCACACTCGGTTTTACACCAAATTATTCTTTTTTCGGTATTCTGCTAATACATTTCCAATTAGTCGTCTTCACGATTAACAATAGACTAATAGACTGAACGTCGTCGTTTTAGGGTAATTTGTGCTATGTCTTTTTCCTCTTTATATTGTTCAATTATAAAAATATCTGTCTAAGACTTGGTTCACCATCTAAATATACATAACAAGTTTTCTTATTTTTTACTGTATTTCAAATATTTCTTAATTTTACATAAATCTAACTACTCAGTAATATTGATTAATTAATTTTACATCTTTGGATATATAGCTGGGTTTGTTTCAAGCTCATTTTAGCCCAAAAATTACAATTTTTTATAATGATTGTATGCCTCATATTTTGTACAAATTTATTGTTTAAATGGTTTTTAATTGTTTTTTCTGATAATATTTCCATGGAATATTCTTAATAACTCCGTGATTATTTTTGTTGTTAATAATTTTGTTGTTAAAACACTTCAATATTGATTAATTTACTGTTTAGTCTGATTTGATTACCATTATAGGCCTAGTATTATTTGTTTCCAAAAGAAGTTAATTTTAGTTGTCTTGATTATTCATCTCTTCTTTCACAGCACTACACTTAACTAAAAATGAACTTTTTTCATGTGAAAAACTTACTATTTTATCGGACGCGTTTCGGCTTAGTATCCGCCTTCTTCAGCTTTGGTAACAGACTGCCAGCATTTTGTAACGGTTGTGTGGAAGGTGAAGTGGGGGTGGTGTGTGGCGGAAGGGGATTGGCGCGGGGATTCAATTTATTGTTTGTTTTCTGTATAATTGTGTCAAAAAGTGTATGTGATTTTTATTGTAATTGATCGTTGAGTATGTTGTTTGGTTGTATTGTGTGGTGTTTATATATTTCATATTGTTCAGTTGTGTTGAGTTTTTGACCTTTGGGTATGTAATGTAGAATTTCAAGATTAGTGTCTATGTTGGTGTAACTGTGGTTTTCTGTGTGTATGTGTGTGGCAAATGCAGAGTGTATATTGTTGTTGGTTAAAGCTTTTAAGTGTTCAGAATAACGGGATGAAAAAGATCTTCCCGTCTGGCCTATGTAGAAACTATTGCAGTCATTACAATTTAATTTGTAAACACCTGTTTTGTTATATTTGTCTATGTCTGTGTTTGTATTACTGATGTGTTTTTTGATGGTATTGGTTGTTCTGAATACTATTTTGTATTTGTGTTTTCTGAATGTATTGGCGATTTTGTGTGTGTATGAGTTGTGGTATGTGAGTGTGATGTACTTATTGTGTTGTGTGTTGATGGTATTTAGTGTTTTGTTGTTTTTGTTTTTGATGCGTTTGTGTAGTATGTTTATTAAATTGGGGTTATAACCGTTTTTTATTGCTATGTATTTTATTGTGTTAAGTTCGTCGGTGTAATCTGGTTTATTTAAGGGTATTTTAGTTAGTCTATGGAGCATATGGTTGAAGGCCGCATATTTATGTTGTGTTGGGTGGTTTGATGTGTTGTGTATAACCATGTCGGTTGTGGTTGGTTTCCTGTATATTTTGTACGTGTGTGTATTGTTAGTTTTGTTAATTGTTAGGTCTAGAAATTTATACTATTGTTTTGTTCAGTTTCCAGTGTAAATTTTAATTTGTGGTGTATAGTGTTTATGTATTTGTGGAAGTTTTCAACTTGTCTTGTGTTGCCTTTGAATAAAAGTAATATATCATCTACATACCTGTGCCAGTATATAATTTTGTTAGTGTATTTGTTGTTGTTTATTTTGTGGTTCTGTTCAATGTTGTGTATATATATTTCTGCTAGTATTACTGATATGGGGGATCCCATCGGGAGTCCTTCTGTTTGTGTGTATATTTTGTTATTGTATGTAAAGTAATTTTGTTCAGTTATTATTTTGGTAAGTGTGATGATTTCTTGTATGTGTGTTTCAGGTGTGTTGTTTTGTCTGAGTAGTTGTTGTAGTGTTTGTATGGTTTCTTTGATGGGGACATTAGTGTATAAATTGGTTATATCAAAAGATTATATCAAAAATCACAATAAACACATACGCGACATCATCATAGACGCAGAAACGGCTGTACAAAACACGCACCTCAACGACCAAGACACGATACGTCACGACATAAAAAGAAAACTTCAAAACACACATACAAAACCAAAAATACACAACAATGAAATAAAAACACTCAATAGTGTAAAACACAAGTTACTCGAACACAACACAACAATCCTAAAAGCCGACAAAGGTAACATTAGCGTCATAATGGACAAACACCAATTAAACACTAAAATCGAAAGTTTCTTCAACGAAAATAATATAACGGAAATAAATAAAGACCCCACACTAAAATTTCATAAACAGATTAATAAATTTATAAACAACACCAAACATATAATCAAACCAGAAAACGCCATATACCTTAAACAAATAAAACCTAACCCCCCTAAACTAAATGCATTACCAAAAATACATAAACCTAACATTCCAATCAGACCATTAATAAACAACACACAGGCCCCCTCCCACAAAATAGCAAAACAACTAGACAAAATAATTAGAGAAAACATAAAACTCAGCAACAGCACCTCTATCAAAAACAACATTGACCTAGTCAGGAAAACTGAACACATACACATCCCACATAACTCAACTCTGGCATCTTTTGATATAACCAATTTATACACTAATGTCCCCATCAAAGAAACCATACAAACACTACAACAACTACTCAGACAAAACAACACACCTGAAACACACATACAAGAAATCATCACACTTACCAAAATAATAACTGAACAAAATTACTTTACATACAATAACAAAATATACACACAAACAGAAGGACTCCCGATGGGATCCTCCATATCAGGAATACTAGCAGAAATATATATACACAACATTGAACAGAACCACATAATAAACAACAACAAATACACTAACAAAATTATATACTGGCACAGGTATGTAGATGATATATTGCTTTTATTCAAAGGCAACACAAGACAAGTTGAAAACTTCCACAAATACATAAACACTATACACCACAAATTAAAATTTACACTGGAAACTGAACAAAACAATAGTATAAATTTTCTAGACCTAACAATTAACAAAACTAACAATACACACACGTACAAAATATACAGGAAAACAACCACAACCGACATGGTTATACACAACACATCAAACCACCCAACACAACATAAATATGCGGCCTTCAACCATATGCTCCATAGACTAACTAAAATACCCTTAAATAAACAAGATTACACCGACCAACTCAACACAATAAAATACATAGCAATAAAAAACGGTTATAACCCCAATTTAATAAACATACTACACAAACGCATCAAAAACAAAAACAACAAAACACTAAATACCATCAACACACAACACAATAAGTACATCACACTCACATACCACAACTCATACACACACAAAATCGCCAATACATTCAGAAAACACAAATACAAAATAGCATTCAGAACAACCAATACCATCAAAAAACACATCAGTAATACAAACACAGACATAGACAAATATAACAAAACAGGTGTTTACAAATTAAATTGTAATGACTGCAATAGTTTCTACATAGGCCAGACGGGAAGATCTTTTTCATCCCGTTATTCTGAACACTTAAAAGCTTTAACCAACAACAATATACACTCTGCATTTGCCACACACATACACACAGAAAACCACAGTTACACCAACATAGACACTAATCTTGAAATTCTACATTACATACCCAAAGGTCAAAAACTCAACACAACTGAACAATATGAAATATATAAACACCACACAACACAACCAAACAACATACTCAACGATCAATTACAATATAAATCACATACACTTTTTGACACAATTATACAGAAAACAAACAATAAATTGAATCCCCGCGCCAATCCCCTTCCGCCACACACCACCCCCACTTCACCTTCCACTCAACCGTTACAAAATGCTGGCAGCTTTGGTCTGTTACCAAAGCTGAAGAAGGCGGATACTAAGCCGAAACGCGTCCGATAAAATAGTAAGTTTTTCACATGAAAAAAGTTCATTTTTAGTTAAGTGTAGTGCTGTGAAAGAAGAGATGAATAATCAAGACAACTATAATACCGCAGATAAAGCGTATTCATCAATAAGTACAGAAACGCCAAGCAACAAGTAACAAAAACTTCCTTACACATAGCATTCAATAAAACTTGTCGAAAACACAACATCATACGAACACACGCACAAGTTACAATAAAACAAAACACACATACAGCACTACAAACCAAACGGAAATTAGAACAAATAAACCTAAACAACATAATCAATTATTTATACCATAAAAAAGACACACTCAACAGACAGGCATATAACTTACACATGAAACTCACACGAATATTACACCACACAGAACTTGAAAATGTAATACAACACACACAAGACAACATAGAAAAACTCAAATTGACAATACAACATCGACACACACAAAAAATAACTAACCTTACAACACACACAATTGAATCAATCCCTGACCCGGCACACATATTCCACGCACGCGTAGTTAATACAACACACATTAATTTCACAAAAGATGAAATGAATTTATTAAACAAAGGACTGAAACATAATTTGAATACCAATACAACTAACATCAAAAATCACAATAAACCCATACGCGACATCATCATTGACGCAGAAACGGCTGTACAAAACACGCACCTCAACGACCAAGACACGATACGTCACGACATAAAAAGAAAACTTCAAAACACACATACAAAACCAAAAATACACAACAATGAAATAAAAACACTCAATAGTGTAAAACACAAGTTACTCGAACACAACACAACAATCCTAAAAGCCGACAAAGGTAACATTAGCGTCATAATGGACAAACACCAATTAAACACTAAAATCGAAAGTTTCTTCAACGAAAATAATATAACGGAAATAAATAAAGACCCCACACTAAAATTTCATAAACAGATTAATAAATTTATAAACAACACCAAACATATAATCAAACCAGAAAACGCCAAATACCTTAAACAAATAAAACCTAACCCCTAAACTAAATGCATTACCAAAAATACATAAACCTAACATTCCAATCAGACCATTAATAAACAACACACAGGCCCCCTCCCACAAAATAGCAAAACAACTAGACAAAATAATCAGAGAAAACATAAAACTCAGCAACAGCACCTCTATCAAAAACAACATTGACCTAGTCAGGAAAACTGAACACATACACATCCCACATAACTCAACTCTGGCATCTTTTGATATAACCAATTTATACACTAATGTCCCCATCAAAGAAACCATACAAACACTACAACAACTACTCAGACAAAACAACACACCTGAAACACACATACAAGAAACATCACACTTACCAAAATAATAACTGAACAAAATTACTTTACATACAACAACAAAATATACACACAAACAGAAGGACTCCCGATGGGATCCCCCATATCAGGAATACTAGCAGAAATATATATACACAACATTGAACAGAACCACATAATAAACAACAACAAATACACTAACAAAATTATATACTGGCACAGGTATGTAGATGATATATTACTTTTATTCAAAGGCAACACAAGACAAGTTGAAAACTTCCACAAATACATAAACACTATACACCACAAATTAAAATTTACACTGGAAACTGAACAAAACAATAGTATAAATTTTC
Organism: Magicicada septendecula; assembly: GCA_034769895.1. NCBI lineage: Eukaryota > Metazoa > Arthropoda > Insecta > Hemiptera > Cicadidae > Magicicada > Magicicada septendecula. Next base: position 280,264,041 of record CM068374.1, read on the forward strand.
TAGACCTAACAATTAACAAAACTAACAATACACACACGTACAAAATATACAGGAAACCAACCACAACCGACATGGTTATACACAACACATCAAACCACCCAACACAACATAAATATGCGGCCTTCAACCATATGCTCCATAGACTAACTAAAATACCCTTAAATAAACAAGATTACACCGACGAACTCAACACAATAAAATACATAGCAATAAAAAACGGTTATAACCCCAATTTAATAAACATACTACACAAACGCATCAAAAACAAAAACAACAAAACACTAAATACCATCAACACACAACACAATAAGTACATCACACTCACATACCACAACTCATACACACACAAAATCGCCAATACATTCAGAAAACACAAATACAAAATAGCATTCAGAACAACCAATACCATCAAAAAACACATCAGTAATACAAACACAGACATAGACAAATATAACAAAACAGGTGTTTACAAATTAAATTGTAATGACTGCAATAGTTTCTACATAGGCCAGACGGGAAGATCTTTTTCATCCCGTTATTCTGAACACTTAAAATCTTTAACCAACAACAATATACACTCTGCATTTGCCACACACATACACACAGAAAACCACAGTTACACCAACATAGACACTAATCTTGAAATTCTACATTACATACCCAAAGGTCAAAAACTCAACACAACTGAACAATATGAAATATATAAACACCACACAACACAACCAAACAACATACTCAACGATCAATTACAATATAAATCACATACACTTTTTGACACAATTATACAGAAAACAAACAATAAATTGAATCCCCGCGCCAATCCCCTTCCGCCACACACCACCCCCACTTCACCTTCCACTCAACCGTTACAAAATGCTGGCAGCTTTGGTCTGTTACCAAAGCTGAAGAAGGCGGATACTAAGCCGAAACGCGTCCGATAAAATAGTAAGTTTTTCACATGAAAAAAGTTCATTTTTAGTTAAGTGTAGTGCTGTGAAAGAAGAGATGAATAATCAAGACAACTATAATACCGCAGATAAAGCGTATTTCATCAATAAGTACAGAAACGCCAAGCAACAAGTAACAAAAACTTCCTTACACATAGCATTCAATAAAACTTGTCGAAAACACAACATCATACCAACACACGCACAAGTTACAATAAAACAAAACACACATACAGCACTACAAACCAAACGGAAATTAGAACAAATAAACCTAAACAACATAATCAATTATTTATACCATAAAAAAGACACACTCAACAGACAGGCATATAACTTACACATGAAACTCACACGAATATTACACCACACAGAACTTGAAAATGTAATACAACACACACAAGACAACATAGAAAAACTCAAATTGACAATACAACATCGACACAACAAAAAAATAACTAACCTTACAACACACACAATTGAATCAATCCCTGAACCGGCACACATATTCCACGCACGCGTAGTTAATACAACACACTTTAATTTCACAAAAGATGAAATGAATTTATTAAACAAAGGACTGACACATAATTTGAATACCAATACAACTAACATCAAAAATCACAATAAACACATACGCGACATCAACATAGACGCAGAAACGGCTGTACAAAACACGCACCTCAACGACCAAGACACGATACGTCACGACATAAAAAGAAAACTTCAAAACACACATACAAAACCAAAAATACACAACAATGAAATAAAAACACTCAATAGTGTAAAACACAAGTTACTCGAACACAACACAACAATCCTAAAAGCCGACAAAGGTAACATTAGCGTCATAATGGACAAACACCAATTAAACACTAAAATCGAAAGTTTCTTCAACGAAAATAATATAACGGAAATAAATAAAGACCCCACACTAAAATTTCATAAACAGATTAATAAATTTATAAACAACACCAAACATATAATCAAACCAGAAAACGCCAAATACCTTAAACAAATAAAACCTAACCCCTAAACTAAATGCATTACCAAAAATACATAAACCTAACATTCCAATCAGACCATTAATAAACAACACACAGGCCCCCTCCCACAAAATAGCAAAACAACTAGACAAAATAATCAGAGAAAACATAAAACTCAGCAACAGCACCTCTATCAAAAACAACATTGACCTAGTCAGGAAAACTGAACACATACACATCCCACATAACTCAACTCTGGCATCTTTTGATATAACCAATTTATACACTAATGTCCCCATCAAAGAAACCATACAAACACTACAACAACTACTCAGACAAAACAACACACCTGAAACACACATACAAGAAATCATCACACTTACCAAAATAATAACTGAACAAAATTACTTTACATACAATAACAAAATATACACACAAACAGAAGGACTCCCGATGGGATCCCCCATATCAGGAATACTAGCAGAAATATATATACACAACATTGAACAGAACCACATAATAAACAACAACAAATACACTAACAAAATTATATACTGGCACAGGTATGTAGATGATATATTACTTTTATTCAAAGGCAACACAAGACAAGTTGAAAACTTCCACAAATACATAAACACTATACACCACAAATTAAAATTTACACTGGAAACTGAACAAAACAATAGTATAAATTTTCTAGACCTAACAATTAACAAAACTAACAATACACACACGTACAAAATATACAGGAAACCAACCACAACCGACATGGTTATACACAACACATCAAACCACAAAACACAACATAAATATGCGGCCTTCAACCATATGCTCCATAGACTAACTAAAATACCCTTAAATAAACAAGATTACACCGACGAACTCAACACAATAAAATACATAGCAATAAAAAATGGTTATAACCCCAATATAATAAACATACTACACAAACGCATCAAAAACAAAAACAACAAAACACTAAATACCATCAACACACAACACAATAAGTACATCACACTCACATACCACAACTCATACACACACAAAATCGCCAATACATTCAGAAAACACAAATACAAAATAGCATTCAGAACAACCAATACCATCAAAAAACACATCAGTAATACAAACACAGACATAGACAAATATAACAAAACAGGTGTTTACAAATTAAATTGTAATGACTGCAATAGTTTCTACATAGGCCAGACGGGAAGATCTTTTTCATCCCGTTATTCTGAACACTTAAAAGCTTTAACCAACAACAATATACACTCTGCATTTGCCACACACATACACACAGAAAACCACAGTTACACCAACATAGACACTAATCTTGAAATTCTACATTACATACCCAAAGGTCAAAAACTCAACACAACTGAACAATATGAAATATATAAACACCACACAACACAACCAAACAACATACTCAACGATCAATTACAATATAAATCACATACACTTTTTGACACAATTATACAGAAAACAAACAATAAATTGAATCCCCGCGCCAATCCCCTTCCGCCACACACCACCCCCACTTCACCTTCCACTCAACCGTTACAAAATGCTGGCAGCTTTGGTCTGTTACCAAAGCTGAAGAAGGCGGATACTAAGCCGAAACGCGTCCGATAAAATAGTAAGTTTTTCACATGAAAAAAGTTCATTTTTAGTTAAGTGTAGTGCTGTGAAAGAAGAGATGAATAATCAAGACAACTATAATACCGCAGATAAAGCGTATTTCATCAATAAGTACAGAAACGCCAAGCAACAAGTAACAAAAACTTCCTTACACATAGCATTCAATAAAACTTGTCGAAAACACAACATCATACCAACACACGCACAAGTTACAATAAAACAAAACACACATACAGCACTACAAACCAAACGGAAATTAGAACAAATAAACCTAAACAACATAATCAATTATTTATACCATAAAAAAGACACACTCAACAGACAGGCATATAACTTACACATGAAACTCACACGAATATTACACCACACAGAACTTGAAAATGTAATACAACACACACAAGACAACATAGAAAAACTCAAATTGACAATACAACATCGACACACAAAAAAAATAACTAACCTTACAACACACACAATTGAATCAATCCCTGAACCGGCACACATATTCCACGCACGCGTAGTTAATACAACACACATTAATTTCACAAAAGATGAAATGAATTTATTAAACAAAGGACTGAAACATAATTTGAATACCAATACAACTAACATCAAAAATCACAATAAACACATACGCGACATCATCATTGACGCAGAAACGGCTGTACAAAACACGCACCTCAACGACCAAGACACGATACGTCACGACATAAAAAGAAAACTTCAAAACACACATACAAAACCAAAAATACACAACAATGAAATAAAAACACTCAATAGTGTAAAACACAAGTTACTCGAACACAACACAACAATCCTAAAAGCCGACAAAGGTAACATTAGCGTCATAATGGACAAACACCAATTAAACACTAAAATCGAAAGTTTCTTCAACGAAAATAATATAACGGAAATAAATAAAGACCCCACACTAAAATTTCATAAACAGATTAATAAATTTATAAACAACACCAAACATATAATCAAACCAGAAAACGCCAAATACCTTAAACAAATAAAACCTAACCCCTAAACTAAATGCATTACCAAAAATACATAAACCTAACATTCCAATCAGACCATTAATAAACAACACACAGGCCCCCTCCCACAAAATAGCAAAACAACTAGACAAAATAATCAGAGAAAACATAAAACTCAGCAACAGCACCTCTATCAAAAACAACATTGACCTAGTCAGGAAAACTGAACACATACACATCCCACATAACTCAACTCTGGCATCTTTTGATATAACCAATTTATACACTAATGTCCCCATCAAAGAAACCACACAAACACTACAACAACTACTCAGACAAAACAACACACCTGAAACACACATACAAGAAATCATCACACTTACCAAAATAATAACTGAACAAAATTACTTTACATACAATAACAAAATATACACACAAACAGAAGGACTCCCGATGGGATCCCCCATATCAGGAATACTAGCAGAAATATATATACACAACATTGAACAGAACCACATAATAAACAACAACAAATACACTAACAAAATTATATACTGGCACAGGTATGTAGATGATATATTACTTTTATTCAAAGGCAACACAAGACAAGTTGAAAACTTCCACAAATACATAAACACTATACACCACAAATTAAAATTTACACTGGAAACTGAACAAAACAATAGTATAAATTTTCTAGACCTAACAATTAACAAAACTAACAATACACACACGTACAAAATATACAGGAAACCAACCACAACCGACATGGTTATACACAACACATCAAACCACCCAACACAACATAAATAAGCGGCCTTCAACCATATGCTCCATAGACTAACTAAAATACCCTTAAATAAACAAGATTACACCGACGAACTCAACACAATAAAATACATAGCAATAAAAAATGGTTATAACCCCAATATAATAAACATACTACACAAACGCATCAAAAACAAAAACAACAAAACACTAAATACCATCAACACACAACACAATAAGTACATCACACTCACATACCACAACTCATACACACACAAAATCGCCAATACATTCAGAAAACACAAATACAAAATAGCATTCAGAACAACCAATACCATCAAAAAACACATCAGTAATACAAACACAGACATAGACAAATATAACAAAACAGGTGTTTACAAATTAAATTGTAATGACTGCAATAGTTTCTACATAGGCCAGACGGGAAGATCTTTTTCATCCCGTTATTCTGAACACTTAAAAGCTTTAACCAACAACAATATACACTCTGCATTTGCCACACACATACACACAGAAAACCACAGTTACACCAACATAGACACTAATCTTGAAATTCTACATTACATACCCAAAGGTCAAAAACTCAACACAACTGAACAATATGAAATATATAAACACCACACAACACAACCAAACAACATACTCAACGATCAATTACAATATAAATCACATACACTTTTTGACACAATTATACAGAAAACAAACAATAAATTGAATCGCCGCGCCAATCCCCTTCCGCCACACACCACCCCCACTTCACCTTCCACTCAACCGTTACAAAATGCTGGCAGCTTTGGTCTGTTACCAAAGCTGAAGAAGGCGGATACTAAGCCGAAACGCGTCCGATAAAATAGTAAGTTTTTCACATGAAAAAAGTTCATTTTTAGTTAAGTGTAGTGCTGTGAAAGAAGAGATGAATAATCAAGACAACTATAATACCGCAGATAAAGCGTATTTCATCAATAAGTACAGAAACGCCAAGCAACAAGTAACAAAAACTTCCTTACACATAGCATTCAATAAAACTTGTCGAAAACACAACATCATACCAACACACGCACAAGTTACAATAAAACAAAACACACATACAGCACTACAAACCAAACGGAAATTAGAACAAATAAACCTAAACAACATAATCAATTATTTATACCATAAAAAAGACACACTCAACAGACAGGCATATAACTTACACATGAAACTCACACGAATATTACACCACACAGAACTTGAAAATGTAATACAACACACACAAGACAACATAGAAAAACTCAAATTGACAATACAACATCGACACAACAAAAAAATAACTAACCTTACAACACACACAATTGAATCAATCCCTGAACCGGCACACATATTCCACGCACGCGTAGTTAATACAACACACATTAATTTCACAAAAGATGAAATGAATTTATTAAACAAAGGACTGAAACATAATTTGAATACCAATACAACTAACATCAAAAATCACAATAAACACATACGCGACATCATCATAGACGCAGAAACGGCTGTACAAAACACGCACCTCAACGACCAAGACACGATACGTCACGACATAAAAAGAAAACTTCAAAACACACATACAAAACCAAAAATACACAACAATGAAATAAAAACACTCAATAGTGTAAAACACAAGTTACTCGAACACAACACAACAATCCTAAAAGCCGACAAAGGTAACATTAGCGTCATAATGGACAAACACCAATTAAACACTAAAATCGAAAGTTTCTTCAACGAAAATAATATAACGGAAATAAATAAAGACCCCACACTAAAATTTCATAAACAGATTAATAAATTTATAAACAACACCAAACATATAATCAAACCAGAAAACGCCAAATACCTTAAACAAATAAAACCTAACCCCTAAACTAAATGCATTACCAAAAATACATAAACCTAACATTCCAATCAGACCATTAATAAACAACACACAGGCCCCCTCCCACAAAATAGCAAAACAACTAGACAAAATAATCAGAGAAAACATAAAACTCACCAACAGCACCTCTATCAAAAACAACATTGACCTAGTCAGGAAAACTGAACACATACACATCCCACATAACTCAACTCTGGCATCTTTTGATATAACCAATTTATACACTAATGTCCCCATCAAAGAAACCATACAAACACTACAACAACTACTCAGACAAAACAACACACCTGAAACACACATACAAGAAATCATCACACTTACCAAAATAATAACTGAACAAAATTACTTTACATACAATAACAAAATATACACACAAACAGAAGGACTCCCGATGGGATCCCCCATATCAGGAATACTAGCAGAAATATATATACACAACATTGAACAGAACCACATAATAAACAACAACAAATACACTAACAAAATTATATACTGGCACAGGTATGTAGATGATATATTACTTTTATTCAAAGGCAACACAAGACAAGTTGAAAACTTCCACAAATACATAAACACTATACACCACAAATTAAAATTTACACTGGAAACTGAACAAAACAATAGTATAAATTTTCTAGACCTAACAATTAACAAAACTAACAATACACACACGTACAAAATATACAGGAAACCAACCACAACCGACATGGTTATACACAACACATCAAACCACCCAACACAACATAAATAAGCGGCCTTCAACCATATGCTCCATAGACTAACTAAAATACCCTTAAATAAACAAGATTACACCGACGAACTCAACACAATAAAATACATAGCAATAAAAAATGGTTATAACCCCAATATAATAAACATACTACACAAACGCATCAAAAACAAAAACAACAAAACACTAAATACCATCAACACACAACACAATAAGTACATCACACTCACATACCACAACTCATACACACACAAAATCGCCAATACATTCAGAAAACACAAATACAAAATAGCATTCAGAACAACCAATACCATCAAAAAACACATCAGTAATACAAACACAGACATAGACAAATATAACAAAACAGGTGTTTACAAATTAAATTGTAATGACTGCAATAGTTTCTACATAGGCCAGACGGGAAGATCTTTTTCATCCCGTTATTCTGAACACTTAAAAGCTTTAACCAACAACAATATACACTCTGCATTTGCCACACACATACACACAGAAAACCACAGTTACACCAACATAGACACTAATCTTGAAATTCTACATTACATACCCAAAGGTCAAAAACTCAACACAACTGAACAATATAAAATATATAAACACCACACAACACAACCAAACAACATACTCAACGATCAATTACAATATAAATCACATACACTTTTTGACACAATTATACAGAAAACAAACAATAAATTGAATCCCCGCGCCAATCCCCTTCCGCCACACACCGCCCCCACTTCACCTTCCATTCAACCGTTACAAAATGCTGGCAGCTTTGGTCTGTTACCAAAGCTGAAGAAGGCGGATACTAAGCCGAAACGCGTCCGATAAAATAGTAAGTTTTTCACATGAAAAAAGTTCATTTTTAGTTAAGTGTAGTGCTGTGAAAGAAGAGATGAATAATCAAGACAACTATAATACCGCAGATAAAGCGTATTTCATCAATAAGTACAGAAACGCCAAGCAACAAGTAACAAATACTTCCTTACACATAGCATTCAATAAAACTTGTCGAAAACACAACATCATACCAACACACGCACAAGTTACAATAAAACAAAACACACATACAGCACTACAAACCAAACGGAAATTAGAACAAATAAACCTAAACAACATAATCAATTATTTATACCATAAAAAAGACACACTCAACAGACAGGCATATAACTTACACATGAAACTCACACGAATATTACACCACACAGAACTTGAAAATGTAATACAACACACACAAGACAACATAGAAAATCTCAAATTGACAATACAACATCGACACACACAAAAAATAAATAACCTTACAACACACACAATTGAATCAATCCCTGAACCGGCACACATATTCCACGCACGCGTAGTTAATACAACACACATTAATTTCACAAAAGATGAAATGAATTTATTAAACAAAGGACTGAAACATAATTTGAATACCAATACAACTAACATCAAAAATCACAATAAACACATACGCGACATCATCATTGACGCAGAAACGGCTGTACAAAACACGCACCTCAACGACCAAGACACGATACGTCACGACATAAAAAGAAAACTTCAAAACACACATACAAAACCAAAAATACACAACAATGAAATAAAAACACTCAATACTGTAAAACATAAGTTACTCGAACACAACACAACAATCCTAAAAGCCGACAAAGGTAACATTAGCGTCATAATGGACAAACACCAATTAAACACTAAAATCGAAAGTTTCTTCAACGAAAATAATATAACGGAAATAAATAAAGACCCCACACTAAAATTTCATAAACAGATTAATAAATTTATAAACAACACCAAACATATAATCAAACCAGAAAACGCCAAATACCTTAAACAAATAAAACCTAACCCCTAAACTAAATGCATTACCAAAAATACATAAACCTAACATTCCAATCAGACCATTAATAAACAACACACAGGCCCCCTCCCACAAAATAGCAAAACAACTAGACAAAATAATCAGAGAAAACATAAAACTCAGCAACAGCACCTCTATCAAAAACAACATTGACCTAGTCAGGAAAACTGAACACATACACATCCCACATAACTCAACTCTGGCATCTTTTGATATAACCAATTTATACACTAATGTCCCCATGAAAGAAACCACACAAACACTACAACAACTACTCAGACAAAACAACACACCTGAAACACACATACAAGAAATCATCACACTTACCAAAATAATAACTGAACAAAATTACTTTACATACAATAACAAAATATACACACAAACAGAAGGACTCCCGATGGGATCCCCCATATCAGGAATACTAGCAGAAATATATATACACAACATTGAACAGAACCACATAATAAACAACAACAAATACACTAACAAAATTATATACTGGCACAGGTATGTAGATGATATATTACTTTTATTCAAAGGCAACACAAGACAAGTTGAAAACTTCCACAAATACATAAACACTATACACCACAAATTAAAATTTACACTGGAAACTGAACAAAACAATAGTATAAATTTTCTAGACCTAACAATTAACAAAACTAACAATACACACACGTACAAAATATACAGGAAACCAACCACAACCGACATGGTTATACACAACACGTCAAACCACCCAACACAACAGAAATATGCGGCCTTCAACCATATGCTCCATAGACTAACTAAAATACCCTTAAATAAACAAGATTACACCGACGAACTCAACACAATAAAATACATAGCAATAAAAAATGGTTATAACCCCAATATAATAAACATACTACACAAACGCATCAAAAACAAAAACAACAAAACACTAAATACCATCAACACACAACACAATAAGTACATCACACTTACATACCACAAGTCATACACACACAAAATCGCCAATACATTCAGAAAACACAAATACAAAATAGCATTCAGAACAACCAATACCATCAAAAAACACATCAGTAATACAAACACAGACATAGACAAATATAACAAAACAGGTGTTTACAAATTAAATTGTAATGACTGCAATAGTTTCTACATAGGCCAGACGGGAAGATCTTTTTCATCCCGTTATTCTGAACACTTAAAAGCTTTAACCAACAACAATATACACTCTGCATTTGCCACACACATACACACAGAAAACCACAGTTACACCAACATAGACACTAATCTTGAAATTCTACATTACATACCCAAAGGTCAAAAACTCAACACAACTGAACAATATGAAATATATAAACACCACACAACACAACCAAACAACATACTCAACGATCAATTACAATATAAATCACATACACTTTTTGACACAATTATACAGAAAACAAACAATAAATTGAATCGCCGCGCCAATCCCCTTCCGCCACACACCACCCCCACTTCACCTTCCACTCAACCGTTACAAAATGCTGGCAGCTTTGGTCTGTTACCAAAGCTGAAGAAGGCGGATACTAAGCCGAAACGCGTCCGATAAAATAGTAAGTTTTTCACATGAAAAAAGTTCATTTTTAGTTAAGTGTAGTGCTGTGAAAGAAGAGATGAATAATCAAGACAACTATAATACCGCAGATAAAGCGTATTTCATCAATAAGTACAGAAACGCCAAGCAACAAGTAACAAAAACTTCCTTACACATAGCATTCAATAAAACTTGTCGAAAACACAACATCATACCAACACACGCACAAGTTACAATAAAACAAAACACACATACAGCACTACAAACCAAACGGAAATTAGAACAAATAAACCTAAACAACATAATCAATTATTTATACCATAAAAAAGACACACTCAACAGACAGGCATATAACTTACACATGAAACTCACACGAATATTACACCACACAGAACTTGAAAATGTAATACAACACACACAAGACAACATAGAAAAACTCAAATTGACAATACAACATCGACACAACAAAAAAATAACTAACCTTACAACACACACAATTGAATCAATCCCTGAACCGGCACACATATTCCACGCACGCGTAGTTAATACAACACACATTAATTTCACAAAAGATGAAATGAATTTATTAAACAAAGGACTGAAACATAATTTGAATACCAATACAACTAACATCAAAAATCACAATAAACACATACGCAACATCATCATAGACGCAGAAACGGCTGTACAAAACACGCACCTCAACGACCAAGACACGATACGTCACGACATAAAAAGAAAACTTCAAAACACACATACAAAACCAAAAATACACAACAATGAAATAAAAACACTCAATAGTGTAAAACACAAGTTACTCGAACACAACACAACAATCCTAAAAGCCGACAAAGGTAACATTAGCGTCATAATGGACAAACACCAATTAAACACTAAAATCGAAAGTTTCTTCAACGAAAATAATATAACGGAAATAAATAAAGACCCCACACTAAAATTTCATAAACAGATTAATAAATTTATAAACAACACCAAACATATAATCAAACCAGAAAACGCCATATACCTTAAACAAATAAAACCTAACCCCTAAACTAAATGCATTACCAAAAATACATAAACCTAACATTCCAATCAGACCATTAATAAACAACACACAGGCCCCCTCCCACAAAATAGCAAAACAACTAGACAAAATAATCAGAGAAAACATAAAACTCAGCAACAGCACCTCTATCAAAAACAACATTGACCTAGTCAGGAAAACTGAACACATACACATCCCACATAACTCAACTCTGGCATCTTTTGATATAACCAATTTATACACTAATGTCCCCATCAAAGAAACCACACAAACACTACAACAACTACTCAGACAAAACAACACACCTGAAACACACATACAAGAAATCATCACACTTACCAAAATAATAACTGAACAAAATTACTTTACATACAATAACAAAATATACACACAAACAGAAGGACTCCCGATGGGATCCCCCATATCAGGAATACTAGCAGAAATATATATACACAACATTGAACAGAACCACATAATAAACAACAACAAATACACTAACAAAATTATATACTGGCACAGGTATGTAGATGATATATTACTTTTATTCAAAGGCAACACAAGACAAGTTGAAAACTTCCACAAATACATAAACACTATACACCACAAATTAAAATTTACACTGGAAACTGAACAAAACAATAGTATAAATTTTCTAGACCTAACAATTAACAAAACTAACAATACACACACGTACAAAATATACAGGAAACCAACCACAACCGACATGGTTATACACAACACATCAAACCACCCAACACAACATAAATAAGCGGCCTTCAACCATATGCTCCATAGACTAACTAAAATACCCTTAAATAAACAAGATTACACCGACGAACTCAACACAATAAAATACATAGCAATAAAAAATGGTTATAACCCCAATATAATAAACATACTACACAAACGCATCAAAAACAAAAACAACAAAACACTAAATACCATCAACACACAACACAATAAGTACATCACACTTACATACCACAAGTCATACACACACAAAATCGCCAATACATTCAGAAAACACAAATACAAAATAGCATTCAGAACAACCAATACCATCAAAAAACACATCAGTAATACAAACACAGACATAGACAAATATAACAAAACAGGTGTTTACAAATTAAATTGTAATGACTGCAATAGTTTCTACATAGGCCAGACGGGAAGATCTTTTTCATCCCGTTATTCTGAACACTTAAAAGCTTTAACCAACAACAATATACACTCTGCATTTGCCACACACATACACACAGAAAACCACAGTTACACCAACATAGACACTAATCTTGAAATTCTACATTACATACCCAAAGGTCAAAAACTCAACACAACTGAACAATATGAAATATATAAACACCACACAACACAACCAAACAACATACTCAACGATCAATTACAATATAAATCACATACACTTTTTGACACAATTATACAGAAAACAAACAATAAATTGAATCCCCGCGCCAATCCCCTTCCGCCACACACCACCCCCACTTCACCTTCCACTCAACCGTTACAAAATGCTGGCAGCTTTGGTCTGTTACCAAAGCTGAAGAAGGCGGATACTAAGCCGAAACGCGTCCGATAAAATAGTAAGTTTTTCACATGAAAAAAGTTCATTTTTAGTTAAGTGTAGTGCTGTGAAAGAAGAGATGAATAATCAAGACAACTATAATACCGCAGATAAAGCGTATTTCATCAATAAGTACAGAAACGCCAAGCAACAAGTAACAAAAACTTCCTTACACATAGCATTCAATAAAACTTGTCGAAAACACAACATCATACCAACACACGCACAAGTTACAATAAAACAAAACACACATACAGCACTACAAACCAAACGGAAATTAGAACAAATAAACCTAAACAACATAATCAATTATTTATACCATAAAAAAGACACACTCAACAGACAGGCATATAACTTACACATGAAACTCACACGAATATTACACCACACAGAACTTGAAAATGTAATACAACACACACAAGACAACATAGAAAAACTCAAATTGACAATACAACATCGACACAACAAAAAAATAACTAACCTTACAACACACACAATTGAATCAATCCCTGAACCGGCACACATATTCCACGCACGCGTAGTTAATACAACACACATTAATTTCACAAAAGATGAAATGAATTTATTAAACAAAGGACTGAAACATAATTTGAATACCAATACAACTAACATCAAAAATCACAATAAACACATACGCGACATCATCATAGACGCAGAAACGGCTGTACAAAACACGCACCTCAACGACCAAGACACGATACGTCACGACATAAAAAGAAAACTTCAAAACACACATACAAAACCAAAAATACACAACAATGAAATAAAAACACTCAATAGTGTAAAACACAAGTTACTCGAACACAACACAACAATCCTAAAAGCCGACAAAGGTAACATTAGCGTCATAATGGACAAACACCAATTAAACACTAAAATCGAAAGTTTCTTCAACGAAAATAATATAACGGAAATAAATAAAGACCCCACACTAAAATTTCATAAACAGATTAATAAATTTATAAACAACACCAAACATATAATCAAACCAGAAAACGCCAAATACCTTAAACAAATAAAACCTAACCCCTAAACTAAATGCATTACCAAAAATACATAAACCTAACATTCCAATCAGACCATTAATAAACAACACACAGGCCCCCTCCCACAAAATAGCAAAACCACTAGACAAAATAATCAGAGAAAACATAAAACTCACCAACAGCACCTCTATCAAAAACAACATTGACCTAGTCAGGAAAACTGAACACATACACATCCCACATAACTCAACTCTGGCATCTTTTGATATAACCAATTTATACACTAATGTCCCCATCAAAGAAACCATACAAACACTACAACAACTACTCAGACAAAACAACACACCTGAAACACACATACAAGAAATCATCACACTTACCAAAATAATAACTGAACAAAATTACTTTACATACAATAACAAAATATACACACAAACAGAAGGACTCCCGATGGGATCCCCCATATCAGGAATACTAGCAGAAATATATATACACAACATTGAACA
Organism: Magicicada septendecula; assembly: GCA_034769895.1. Lineage (NCBI taxonomy): Eukaryota > Metazoa > Arthropoda > Insecta > Hemiptera > Cicadidae > Magicicada > Magicicada septendecula. The sequence continues at coordinate 280,279,615 of CM068374.1, forward strand.
GAACCACATAATAAACAACAACAAATACACTAACAAAATTATATACTGGCACAGGTATGTAGATGATATATTACTTTTATTCAAAGGCAACACAAGACAAGTTGAAAACTTCCACAAATACATAAACACTATACACCACAAATTAAAATTTACACTGGAAACTGAACAAAACAATAGTATAAATTTTCTAGACCTAACAATTAACAAAACTAACAATACACACACGTACAAAATATACAGGAAACCAACCACAACCGACATGGTTATACACAACACATCAAACCACCCAACACAACATAAATAAGCGGCCTTCAACCATATGCTCCATAGACTAACTAAAATACCCTTAAATAAACAAGATTACACCGACGAACTCAACACAATAAAATACATAGCAATAAAAAATGGTTATAACCCCAATATAATAAACATACTACACAAACGCATCAAAAGCAAAAACAACAAAACACTAAATACCATCAACACACAACACAATAAGTACATCACACTCACATACCACAACCCATACACACACAAAATCGCCAATACATTCAGAAAACACAAATACAAAATAGCATTCAGAACAACCAATACCATCAAAAAACACATCAGTAATACAAACACAGACATAGACAAATATAACAAAACAGGTGTTTACAAATTAAATTGTAATGACTGCAATAGTTTCTACATAGGCCAGACGGGAAGATCTTTTTCATCCCGTTATTCTGAACACTTAAAAGCTTTAACCAACAACAATATACACTCTGCATTTGCCACACACATACACACAGAAAACCACAGTTACACCAACATAGACACTAATCTTGAAATTCTACATTACATACCCAAAGGTCAAAAACTCAACACAACTGAACAATATGAAATATATAAACACCACACAACACAACCAAACAACATACTCAACGATCAATTACAATATAAATCACATACACTTTTTGACACAATTATACAGAAAACAAACAATAAATTGAATCCCCGCGCCAATCCCCTTCCGCCACACACCACCCCCACTTCACCTTCCACTCAACCGTTACAAAATGCTGGCAGCTTTGGTCTGTTACCAAAGCTGAAGAAGGCGGATACTAAGCCGAAACGCGTCCGATAAAATAGTAAGTTTTTCACATGAAAAAAGTTCATTTTTAGTTAAGTGTAGTGCTGTGAAAGAAGAGATGAATAATCAAGACAACTATAATACCGCAGATAAAGCGTATTTCATCAATAAGTACAGAAACGCCAAGCAACAAGTAACAAAAACTTCCTTACACATAGCATTCAATAAAACTTGTCGAAAACACAACATCATACCAACACACGCACAAGTTACAATAAAACAAAACACACATACAGCACTACAAACCAAACGGAAATTAGAACAAATAAACCTAAACAACATAATCAATTATTTATACCATAAAAAAGACACACTCAACAGACAGGCATATAACTTACACATGAAACTCACACGAATATTACACCACACAGAACTTGAAAATGTAATACAACACACACAAGACAACATAGAAAAACTCAAATTGACAATACAACATCGACACAACAAAAAAATAACTAACCTTACAACACACACAATTGAATCAATCCCTGAACCGGCACACATATTCCACGCACGCGTAGTTAATACAACACACATTAATTTCACAAAAGATGAAATGAATTTATTAAACAAAGGACTGAAACATAATTTGAATACCAATACAACTAACATCAAAAATCACAATAAACACATACGCGACATCATCATAGACGCAGAAACGGCTGTACAAAACACGCACCTCAACGACCAAGACACGATACGTCACGACATAAAAAGAAAACTTCAAAACACACATACAAAACCAAAAATACACAACAATGAAATAAAAACACTCAATAGTGTAAAACACAAGTTACTCGAACACAACACAACAATCCTAAAAGCCGACAAAGGTAACATTAGCGTCATAATGGACAAACACCAATTAAACACTAAAATCGAAAGTTTCTTCAACGAAAATAATATAACTGAAATAAATAAAGACCCCACACTAAAATTTCATAAACAGATTAATAAATTTATAAACAACACCAAACATATAATCAAACCAGAAAACGCCAAATACCTTAAACAAATAAAACCTAACCCCTAAACTAAATGCATTACCAAAAATACATAAACCTAACATTCCAATCAGACCATTAATAAACAACACACAGGCCCCCTCCCACAAAATAGCAAAACAACTAGACAAAATAATCAGAGAAAACATAAAACTCAGCAACAGCACCTCTATCAAAAACAACATTGACCTAGTCAGGAAAACTGAACACATACACATCCCACATAACTCAACTCTGGCATCTTTTGATATAACCAATTTATACACTAATGTCCCCATCAAAGAAACCACACAAACACTACAGCAACTACTCAGACAAAACAACACACCTGAAACACACATACAAGAAATCATCACACTTACCAAAATAATAACTGAACAAAATTACTTTACATACAATAACAAAATATACACACAAACAGAAGGACTCCCGATGGGATCCCCCATATCAGGAATACTAGCAGAAATATATATACACAACATTGAACAGAACCACATAATAAACAACAACAAATACACTAACAAAATTATATACTGGCACAGGTATGTAGATGATATATTACTTTTATTCAAAGGCAACACAAGACAAGTTGAAAACTTCCACAAATACATAAACACTATACACCACAAATTAAAATTTACACTGGAAACTGAACAAAACAATAGTATAAATTTTCTAGACCTAACAATTAACAAAACTAACAATACACACACGTACAAAATATACAGGAAACCAACCACAACCGACATGGTTATACACAACACATCAAACCACCCAACACAACAGAAATATGCGGCCTTCAACCATATGCTCCATAGACTAACTAAAATACCCTTAAATAAACAAGATTACACCGACGAACTCAACACAATAAAATACATAGCAATAAAAAATGGTTATAACCCCAATATAATAAACATACTACACAAACGCATCAAAAACAAAAACAACAAAACACTAAATACCATCAACACACAACACAATAAGTACATCACACTTACATACCACAACTCATACACACACAAAATCGCCAATACATTCAGAAAACACAAATACAAAATAGCATTCAGAACAACCAATACCATCAAAAACACATCAGTAATACAAACACAGACATAGACAAATATAACAAAACAGGTGTTTACAAATTAAATTGTAATGACTGCAATAGTTTCTACATAGGCCAGACGGGAAGATCTTTTTCATCCCGTTATTCTGAACACTTAAAAGCTTTAACCAACAACAATATACACTCTGCATTTGCCACACACATACACACAGAAAACCACAGTTACACCAACATAGACACTAATCTTGAAATTCTACATTACATACCCAAAGGTCAAAAACTCAACACAACTGAACAATATGAAATATATAAACACCACACAACACAACCAAACAACATACTCAACGATCAATTACAATATAAATCACATACACTTTTTGACACAATTATACAGAAAACAAACAATAAATTGAATCGCCGCGCCAATCCCCTTCCGCCACACACCACCCCCACTTCACCTTCCACTCAACCGTTACAAAATGCTGGCAGCTTTGGTCTGTTACCAAAGCTGAAGAAGGCGGATACTAAGCCGAAACGCGTCCGATAAAATAGTAAGTTTTTCACATGAAAAAAGTTCATTTTTAGTTAAGTGTAGTGCTGTGAAAGAAGAGATGAATAATCAAGACAACTATAATACCGCAGATAAAGCGTATTTCATCAATAAGTACAGAAACGCCAAGCAACAAGTAACAAAAACTTCCTTACACATAGCATTCAATAAAACTTGTCGAAAACACAACATCATACCAACACACGCACAAGTTACAATAAAACAAAACACACATACAGCACTACAAACCAAACGGAAATTAGAACAAATAAACCTAAACAACATAATCAATTATTTATACCATAAAAAAGACACACTCAACAGACAGGCATATAACTTACACATGAAACTCACACGAATATTACACCACACAGAACTTGAAAATGTAATACAACACACACAAGACAACATAGAAAAACTCAAATTGACAATACAACATCGACACAACAAAAAAATAACTAACCTTACAACACACACAATTGAATCAATCCCTGAACCGGCACACATATTCCACGCACGCGTAGTTAATACAACACACATTAATTTCACAAAAGATGAAATGAATTTATTAAACAAAGGACTGAAACATAATTTGAATACCAATACAACTAACATCAAAAATCACAATAAACACATACGCGACATCATCATAGACGCAGAAACGGCTGTACAAAACACGCACCTCAACGACCAAGACACGATACGTCACGACATAAAAAGAAAACTTCAAAACACACATACAAAACCAAAAATACACAACAATGAAATAAAACACTCAATAGTGTAAAACACAAGTTACTCGAACACAACACAACAATCCTAAAAGCCGACAAAGGTAACATTAGCGTCATAATGGACAAACACCAATTAAACACTAAAATCGAAAGTTTCTTCAACGAAAATAATATAACGGAAATAAATAAAGACCCCACACTAAAATTTCATAAACAGATTAATAAATTTATAAACAACACCAAACATATAATCAAACCAGAAAACGCCAAATACCTTAAACAAATAAAACCTAACCCCTAAACTAAATGCATTACCAAAAATACATAAACCTAACATTCCAATCAGACCATTAATAAACAACACACAGGCCCCCTCCCACAAAATAGCAAAACAACTAGACAAAATAATCAGAGAAAACATAAAACTCAGCAACAGCACCTCTATCAAAAACAACATTGACCTAGTCAGGAAAACTGAACACATACACATCCCACATAACTCAACTCTGGCATCTTTTGATATAACCAATTTATACACTAATGTCCCCATCAAAGAAACCATACAAACACTACAACAACTACTCAGACAAAACAACACACCTGAAACACACATACAAGAAATCATCACACTTACCAAAATAATAACTGAACAAAATTACTTTACATACAATAACAAAATATACACACAAACAGAAGGACTCCCGATGGGATCCCCCATATCAGGAATACTAGCAGAAATATATATACACAACATTGAACAGAACCACATAATAAACAACAACAAATACACTAACAAAATTATATACTGGCACAGGTATGTAGATGATATATTACTTTTATTCAAAGGCAACACAAGACAAGTTGAAAACTTCCACAAATACATAAACACTATACACCACAAATTGAAATTTACACTGGAAACTGAACAAAACAATAGTATAAATTTTCTAGACCTAACAATTAACAAAACTAACAATACACACACGTACAAAATATACAGGAAACCAACCACAACCGACATGGTTATACACAACACATCAAACCACCCAACACAACATAAATATGCGGCCTTCAACCATATGCTCCATAGACTAACTAAAATACCCTTAAATAAACAAGATTACACCGACGAACTCAACACAATAAAATACATAGCAATAAAAAATGGTTATAACCCCAATTTAATAAACATACTACACAAACGCATCAAAAACAAAAACAACAAAACACTAAATACCATCAACACACAACACAATAAGTACATCACACTCACATACCACAACTCATACACACACAAAATCGCCAATACATTCAGAAAACACAAATACAAAATAGCATTCAGAACAACCAATACCATCAAAAAACACATCAGTAATACAAACACAGACATAGACAAATATAACAAAACAGGTGTTTACAAATTAAATTGTAATGACTGCAATAGTTTCTACATAGGCCAGACGGGAAGATCTTTTTCATCCCGTTATTCTGAACACTTAAAAGCTTTAACCAACAACAATATACACTCTGCATTTGCCACACACATACACACAGAAAACCACAGTTACACCAACATAGACACTAATCTTGAAATTCTACATTACATACCCAAAGGTCAAAAACTCAACACAACTGAACAATATGAAATATATAAACACCACACAACACAACCAAACAACATACTCAACGATCAATTACAATATAAATCACATACACTTTTTGACACAATTATACAGAAAACAAACAATAAATTGAATCCCCGCGCCAATCCCCTTCCGCCACACACCACCCCCACTTCACCTTCCACTCAACCGTTACAAAATGCTGGCAGCTTTGGTCTGTTACCAAAGCTGAAGAAGGCGGATACTAAGCCGAAACGCGTCCGATAAAATAGTAAGTTTTTCACATGAAAAAAGTTCATTTTTAGTTAAGTTAATTTTCTTTCCTTTGTCATTCTATTCGCTATTAATTGTATCTGTATTAATTATATTTTCGATTTCTGTGTTGTATGTATTGAATTCTATCCCTATTATATAGCTTGATTCTCTGATAGATAGTTTTGGTTTACATTACTAGTCTGTGTTTTCTAAAGTGGTGTCTTAGCTAGTCTGCTTGTACATTATATATGGTTTACTGTTTTGAATAAAATTATTACATTTCTATATCCTACTTGCCTCTCTGCCTTACACACTGGAAAATTAAATAACATGATTTTAAAATACAGTGGAATATCTTATATCTACTAAACTTTTTTTTATAATATCATTTGAACATAACAAAAACATCTTATGCCTAATAACACTTTCAGTTATCCACTGTCTCTTGTGTTTATTATACCTATTTTAGTAATATAATGAAAAAAATAAATAAATAAAAACATCTTATAATTACTGACACCTTCAGTTATTAACTGTCTCTAGTGTTCATTATGAAAAAATAAATAAATAAAAACATCTTATACCTATTATTTTCTTATACTACTTAATTTTTGTAAACACTTTTATTATCAAAATTGCACTCAGTCATTAGACTGTCTTTTAGTTTTTATATAGTATTTCCCTACACTGATGGTAGTCTTTTTAATAGATTTCTTACACTACACTTCATTATAATGTGTCACTTATTTTGGCTACACTAATGGTAGTCCTTTTAATAATTTTTCACATATTATACTTATAACTAGTATACAATTCGGTTTTCTTTGGGATTGTATCTTGTAACTTGTTACTGGGTCTAAATATATTGGTTTTAATTTTGTTTAATGGTATGTATTCCATGATTATCATTTTTTGGAATAGCTCTTCTTGTTTCTAGTCTCTTTGTGGGAATCTTGACATATTTTGTCCTTTCTTATTATTATATTAGTAATTTCTGGTCTTGTGGTTTCTCTGCATCTTGACCTTATACATTTCCCTTATTAATATGGTTTCATCCTTTTATTTCCTTTTTCTTGTCCTTCCCTTTTTACTGCTTCCCCAATCTACTGGGTATACTGCTGGTTTATTGGGTTTTTACATAGTAAGTTATTTTGATCAATAATTTTCTTTGTTATTTTTCTTTCTTATTAACATTTTATTGACTTTATATACAGTTTCTAGTTTAATCCTTAAAACAATTCATTCTTCTCACTCACTATGGAACTTTTCTTCTTTATTTATGTTGCATTAAGTTAAATGTTTAGCGTGATACTTTTGTTATGCTACATTAGTAGGAAACCAATGAACCATACGTCATTTTCAATACGAAGATTGTTAACTTAGAAAGTTTACACTAGGTTAAGAAATTTTGTAAGGCATCATTTTGATAAATCTTGGAAATTCAAAGAATTCACGACCTTGTGATATTGTAAGGTATTTAAGCTCAACCGATCAACTGAGCAAAATTTTTAGCCAGACATATTATTAAGGGTTATCTAGAATATTGAACTTTGTAGTTTATTTGAAAAAAATTAAAGTGTGTTTTAACAGCCCTTCGGGCAATTTTGAAATTAATAAATTGAACGTTATATAATTACAACTCAGACTTGTTTCATTAATAGTAAATTATTTATAAAATTAAGAAGTTATTATTTTTGCATAAATAGGTTGTAGAGATTTAACTTCAGGTGATTCATTTTTCCTGGACCAGTGTTTAGGTGGCACCCAGATTTAGCATTAGTTTGTGTTATTTATTACAGGACTCCAGGTCAGTATAATTAAACATAAAAATAAAATAATCCAATTAAAACCCCAAAGCTAGGTATCCCTTAAACTCCCTTGGTTACGAGTTGATTCTTCCCACAGGACATTTAACACCTGTGGTTGAAGGCAACAAGTGCCATAATTCAAATAAAAAGAATAAAATATTTAAACTTTTTGGAAAGAGTCCCGATTATAAGAAAGTTTCGTTACAAGAATTAGAAAATTCCACTTTGACATGAGCCTGAAAAGTGCGAGACAGGATAAAGAACCACCCACCGGTTATCCAAATCTACTCAATTGATGGTAACAGTGAAATCGCCGTTATCCGGAGACTACTGGCGGTGCTCTGAATATTCATCGTCTCCAGTCTGCGTTTCTTTGATGAGAGGATTGTGGTTGCGCTTGTTGCAAACACCGTTGACCATGCAAGCCGAACTCCTGTTATAACTGAAATAAGGACCGTGAACCATGGTTGACTTAATGATCTCGTAAAAAGCAGAATCAAATTCAGGATCAGGGATTTCCGCACTGATGATCTTGTCGATGTCGGCTGGCTTGATCTTTTCCTGCAGCCATAGAAAGATGTGGACATAAGGTAGACAACGTTTCCTCCACTCCACAGTGTAAATATAACATCTACGTGGTCCGAACATTTTTACACAAAGCGTCCCGCAGATACACATACTTCTCAGACCGCAGATTACTCTGATTTTGTTTAACATAATTCAATCTTTCTGTCTCTCTGTCTTTACTTGGAATAATGTCCACCACACCATAAATTAATTTAAGGAGACTGCGGTAGATTAAGTTTCCTTGGCTCTCTGTCTTCATGTGAGGTAGAAGTAGAATTCTGAAGTGAACACGGTTTGTGTGGACCTTTATATCTGGGTCACGCTGTGGGGGGGGGGGTGTTAATTGAGTAGCCTCACTTCACCGCGGCAGAACATGAGCGAGTGTTGGAAGACATTGCAATCACTGATAGGCGCCAGCTTGGTGTCCATGTTGTGGAACATGATGTCACGCTTCTCAAACTCAAACTCCTGACCTACTATCATCAAAGCACCCTCGTTCGTTGTAAGCGCTTTAAACCGACTCCTATGTGCATTCGTTGGATTTTTGTTTGCGTGTATCACAAACCTGAAGTCTTACTCCTCTGGAACATTTTCCATCCTCCTTTCTGGAGGATTACAGTCATGCAACATTTTTAGCAGCTGACCAAGCAGCCTAAGTTTTACATTACTGACGTTACCACAGCGATATCGCATTTATAATCTGATTAGTATTTAAATTTCCAGGTTGCAGTTTGCTTCTCTTTCCTTTTTTTGTTGTATTTCTTGATACCATCCTGATTTACTTCTGGATGTCTTTCTATACATTTTGAAACTTGAGATCTATGTACCTGAGTGAGAAGCTCTCCCTCATTGGAGTAAACCCAATTTTTACGTTTAAAATGATCCTTTCTTGGATTTTTGTGGGTACGGTACCACTTTAAAAGTGTATATGTGAAATTTCAAAAATTTTGATTGAATTTGCAATTGGGAAATGTCAAAAATTTTTTAGTACAGATGTAAATAATGACGAAATCTTTACATGTTCTTTAATATATAATTATTGGTTTATGAGAATCATGTACTGAGATTCAGCATTGCGATTGTTATAACAGTGAGAGGAAAAATAGTGACATTCAGCCTTTTTAGAACAGGTGGAATACGGAATCGATATTTTGAGGGAAATTTATAAGTCCTGCTCAAGGCCGTCAGTTCCTTTCCTATCGTAAAAAATATATTTATGAAACTTATTTTTTACCAACCCTTATTGTTTCATAGGAATTGGAAAAATTTATCAGGATGATAATTTTTCTATTAGGGGAAATCCCCTTAAAATGTCTAAAGTCTCGTCAGTTTACCCAGTTTTATGTGCATTTCTGCTTTTGGCTGATTAAAATTATAATAACATCTTGGTTATCTCGTATTTCCCACTCCCCATTTCTATGTATGCAGTCTACGACCCATCACAGAAGGTTCCTTTTAAATATCTTCAGGCATCCCAGTGTTACTTCCATTAGTATCCACAACGTTCCACTACCAAAGCATGGGGTGAGTCATACAGTAGTTCTATGTATGCTTATTTTCATCTGCCTGCATAGTTTTTGACATAAAGATGGTAATAATTGCAAAATATGCCTTATCGGCTAGAATTGTTCTTCTTCTTATGTTTGTCTCTTTACTGCCATTTTCTCACATTGTTGCTCCAGTCATGTAAAACGCATGATTGTTTGTGAGTAATGTACTTCTATAATAAATTTGTACCTAGATCGAGTTGATCTTGTTTGACTTATCCAACTCTTGGGCAAACCAAAATTTTCTTTTATCCACTTTATAGCCTCACCTCTGACTATGATCTCGTATACTAATCTGTAAAAATAAGTGAAACCTAGCAACTCTTTGTAATTCATTAGAATTGTTCGTCTCTGTACAGATGATTCATCTCTTTTAACAATGCCAAATACTTATGAATGAAATATTATTATTACTGCTGTCCAGATAAGGTTACGCAGACAAACACATAAATGACACATCTTCACATAGCAGATTAGCTACGTGGAAAAATTCTCAAAACCGGTCAGACTGTGGTGAATTCAGAACGCAATGTGAAGTTTGATTTAAAGGTGTAGTCAGACAAAACAAGATAATTTTCAGTAAAAGTAACATCAAAATGGTTTTCCCCCACGTAAGAGGAGCCGTGATTTAAGACGGGAAACACCTAGCTGACTGAGGTTAATGTGTCAGTGGTTATGGTTGTTATTATGATAGATTTATTACTAAGACAAAATACTAACCGTCCTGGTATGACGTAATTAAATTTTCAGTAAAACATTTGTACCGTTATAGTTTTTTTTATTTAAGTTTTCTTTGACCTAAAGAGTTCTTCGTTTTCCTTAATAACTCGTTGAAGTAATTCAGTGAAATAGCTACACAGAAATGATAATCAATGACTTTAGAGCCCATTGAAAAATTCAGTTTGAATAATTGTAGACATATGATCTCAACCTTTAGGTTAATGGAACATATAATTAGCTCACGTTTTAATCCAAACAGAGTAAAATCCACACCTTACTGTAACAATTGAGTTTTATGTGATTTTGTTGTCGATTAGTCAGCGTTCTCTATCAATAAAAACAAATATAAGGTAAGGCTTATATAAGGTAAAATAAGGTCTATATAAGACAAATATAAGGTAAAACAAATATAAGGTAGATAAAGGCATAACTAAATATACCATATTGTTTGTTGTACATAAAAGTAGATTGTTAAATTACTCTATCTTCACCGCATAGGTTATTACAATTTCGGCTCCCATCTTTTGCCAGTCTATTTAGGCTTCTGTTCCTTTTGCTTTCTATCTTCTTAGTCTAGTTCCTTAATCTAGTATCTTCACTTTTCTACTTCCTAGTTTCTTGCAACCTCTCCAGATGTTCGTGTCGTTTCGTATACTTCCACTTAACTTTCACATTTAATTTGAATATTTTACGTTTCCTATTATCGTTTATTTTCTATCCAGTCTGCCTGAATTCATCCTTCAATTTATTAAATATATGGTGCCTTGTGTTCGGATTCTTTTATCTTGTAAAGTTTTATAACCAAAATTTAATACTACGTATATAGTGTTGTTACCACTAATGTCTTTTATAGAATTTTAACATCGTGTCTCTCTCCACGTGTCTGGCTGAGAGTTTATTTTAAATAATCATTACATAAATTTAAAAGGATACTTACATGTTACTTTGTATATAGACCTACGTAATATACAATATTGCCGTACATAAACATCAATTAATTTAGCTGATAATTTGGCTGTCTTAGAATAGGTGCATATTAAATCAAGATGAAAATTTAGAGAAAATTTTTTTTTTTTTAATCCTAATGTCCTGTAGATCATTTAAAACATTTTTATTTGTCTTTTCTGTCTCAAAGATCATGTTTACCTACATGAACGTGCGAGGGCTGTGTCTACTCCCTCGTTGTATTTTTGTTACAATACTCCAAACACTTCCTGCTTACACAGCTGGTACGCGCCGTAATCCTGTTGAGCGCTTCCGTTATATTTACTGTCGCTGTATGTCATTAATATAAATCTCCTTCCCGCGTCACAACCGAATGTTTTGTCTTGTTGAACAAAATATTGTTGACCCTACACACGTCGCCTAATATAAGCGTTTTCTTGTTTCTACTGACGAAAAAATTATTCGCAGGTGTTTTTTTACTTTTCATTGCCAGGCTATCAGTTTACCAAATTCTGCCCATCTCTCTTATATCCCGCACAAAAAAGTGTACCGACGGTTATTAGAAATATTGTATTATATAGAATTTTAAAATAGTTTTCTCTCTCTTTCCTTTTGCATATTTCTCTTATCTATCCACCTAACTTAGTTGCAATTTTACCTTGTCCGTCTCTGTCTAATTCTCTGCCTCACTTTTTCTCATATACATAGTTAAACATAAAACCTGAAAGGCATTAATTAATATACCCTCAAAAATTAGCAGTAGTCCTGTTATTATGTAAAACTTAATTTCATGTTGCCACTTTAACAATAAACAACATTTAACTTACCAGTATTTAATTGAATTTGTTATTAAATTTTTGGCATATAATGTTACAGTGAAATTTTTACAAGCAGAATTAACAAGATACTCAAAAATACAAAAGAATTACTTAGAGAATGCTTAAGTCATAATTTGAGTTTAAGATTTTCATAACTCCTAACGGAAAAGTTATATAACTTTTAGAGCTGGATTTTATAATTACGTACATGTTACGTAAGTTATTCTTACAAGTAAATAAGAAATAACAATATTACCGTCAATAGACATACATTACCGATAGTATTAAACACAGGTTAAGAAAATCAATAGTATGTTTTAATAAATGATTTGTATCCTTAAGGAACATTAAACTCAATGCAAGAAAGAGATGTCCTATGCTGGAGAAATGGATTTATATTGAACTGAGTCAAGAAACGATGGAAAGAGAGATGAAATAAAATTGGAGACTTCTAAGGCATAGCGCTGGACGATAAGGTGGAAAATAATCAATTTTTAAGAAGAAACTTAGCGAAAAGTTTTTTAAAAAGCTGTAACTGAAGAAGATACCTGTGGCAGAAGCACATAATTAGGTACGATAAACTTAATATCAATAACCTCGGTGTGATGTGTCCTCGCAAGAGAAACAATAGGAATGCTTCTGTGCACATACTTGCTCAATTGAAGTTGATACAAACAAAAGAAAAATTCTTTTCTAATTTTTGAAATGTTTTACAGGATAAAGTAAGACTTAATACTTATTAGTGTAATTAAGATATACACGGAATATTTAATGGCACACCGAATGTACGCTAACAAACAGCTCGTTACAGTTAGCTGTGTACAGTGCGCGCACTACAGCCATTTACTTTATACTTTGTTCATTTCTTATACTCAGGATTAAACACAAAATTCATGCATAAAACAATAGAAAAACTCTTACTGTTTCTAGAAAACTATTCTTTGTTGTTTACTGTACGTATCTAATACTATATATAGTTTTAGTGGATGGTTAGTGAGGATCGGTCAATAATACAAATTTTAGCTATTTTGCGTCGACGTTTCGACAATATTTATTGTCATCTTCAGGACCTGTGTATGAAATAAAATAGAAATATCAAACATAACGAAACAATTAAATATTTGGGTGAACGTGTTGGTGATGTGAGTGTGTGCGTCCGTATGTATGTATCATTTTATATGTGAAGACTTATGATAGTTTGTTTACATCTTCAAATTATCTTTAAGAAAACGAGCAAATTAAGTATGAGAGAACTTATTCAAATTATATAACACCTATATAATTATATATAGTCCTATAATTTGTTTCACGAAGTACCGGAAACATTTTCAGGACATGTTCTACAGGTAAAAATAAAACAACCTAACTCCTTTAAAAGATTTACTTTCAACGTGTGGCGTTTTAAAGCTTTCGCCCAAATTTTAACGTGTAAGACAACGTGGTTACATAAGTTTATACACTGCAGACTAAGAAACATAGAAATGTTCAAGACGACGGGATTTTTGTAACACGGGGACATGATCTGGTTAGACACGTGGTACAGGGAACTTACAGAAATCCTTCAGAATTACTTTGGAGTTATTCGCTTTGACGTAGCCAAACAACCGCGCTAGTTTGATGACTAAAAGTATACAACGATCCTTAAATTAAGTTTTCGAAAAGTACAGTGTTACATCATCAGTATCTACTTGTATGGAGATCAGGTCAGTATCCATCTGAGAAGAGAGTTGTGTAAGATTGTCGGCTCTCAACAAATTGTATTGTACACAACAAATCGTCATTCGGAATGCAGATCAAATTTATACTGAAAATTAGTCTAAATAAAAACTTATACACGTTTTTAGCAACATGATTTTAATGTTACTGGTATCAAACACAGAAACCGACAGACGATATCTGCAAGCTAGAAACCGTTGTTCCTTGGCTGATACGTTAAAAACATTAGCGTAATAACCAATAATTCAAAATATTCCTCAAAACGTTTATTGATTTTACACATTTTATTACATGCTCTTGATTTCTAAACACTAGCAAAGTTAATATATTAAGTATGAACAAAAATTGTTTATATTGACTTAAATTAAATAAATAAATAAAAACTCGCACAGTGTAAATCGATTCTACGTGTTTTACCTTATTTTGTTACTATAGCCCGGTTGTTACATATTTTATCGGAAATGAAATCAGAGTCTGCTGCAAGTAAAATTACAGTACTGTATCACCAAGTTGATCTCTTGTTATGTGTGTTGCAGATATTTACAGTCAGTTGCTAATAGAAGCAAACGTGTCTCAATAAACGTGAAACAAATTTTCATGGGTACTTCAATTATTTGAAAACCTAATAATTCGGTGATGGAGTCAACTTTTGAACACAGCAAACGCTACCTCCTGCAGTACAAATGTAATTTCATTTGTCAGCGTATATAAGATAAAAGCATCGAGATGAATTTAAAATTTGGTGATTATCCTATCATTATCTATAATCAATACTTATAATCGATTATGTGATATTGGTAACACAAATTGTGTTTTACAGCTAACTGCAATGATAACTTCGGTCTTATCTCTTTAATTTGCTGAGGATTCCTAGCGCATATTTTTAATGTTCTTACATTCCTGCATATCCCCATACCAACTCAATCTTTTAGCGACAACGGTATCTATCATTTTTACGATCACACCTCATTTCACACCTTGACCAGTCTAGTGAATGTAAAACGACGTCGCCAGTATTCCATGTGTAATGTCCCTTACAGCGTTGTATCTGGTAGTTCCGGAATTCCGTATCATATTGTAGTTGTAGTTACAAAATGCTTGTTACAGTAACTTCGAATAAAAGATGCGACTAAGCAATCAGAAACGAAAAACTGGACAAATGCGTGTGTTTTGTTTAGCCAGGAAGTAAATAAACTGGATCTTGTGAGATGATAAAAATATAAAGAGGACTAGAGCAAACACACATTCCACACACACTACACATTCCACACACACTAAAGCAAACACACATTCCACACACACTACACATTCCACACACTAGAGCAAACACACATTCCACACACTAGAGCAAACACACATTCCACTGAACAAAGTGAATTTTACTGCACGTTTAATAGTTAATCAGTGAACCATTTCGTCTTAGGTTTCTCCTGCAAGATCATTCTCAGGTAAAACAACAGTGTATTATTCATTTACATATTAATTAAATAAAGTAATTATTACATTGGTTTTGCAATGTCGCGTAAAGAGGTGTCGTGGGCCGCCAGTTGGAGGTCACTGATATTTTCAGTCCTTATATTTTTACACTGTCTTAGCCTCAATTACAACGAGATAGGTCTGCTCCAAATTACCGGTACAGTTGAATAATTGCTGTTTTACCTTTATTTATTCTACTCCTTATGTGCTGACGCTTCCTCCATCATGTAATACAGCAGAGCAAAGCTAAAAGAAATGGCTGCCGTGTGTTATTTTTTGTTCCTGTACGCAGATACACATGTTGACTTCCTCCCACTGCTTCATTCCACTATTTTCTTCCACTATTTTCTTAAGTTGATTTCAGGTCCTCATTTTTATAAGCTTCATTAAATTATTTTAACCGTGTAACTGCCAGCGTCTTAATCTTCTACGAATATAACTTAATTGCCTGCGAATTGTAGAGAACACATCACATCACCGTTTATCTGAATACCCATCGTACTGCACTTTTGTTACCATTTCTTTAATGCTTTGTCAAAAGCGTCGCACATTATCCCTGTCACAGATCTTTGGAGGAGATATAGTTCTGAAATTCGCGGGAGAAATAGTTTCTAAATTTGACTGCACTTACGTTATCGCTGTACACGCATTCTATAAATACATTTAAGCTAATTCTCTCACTGCCTAACGGATTGCTTTGAACACAAACGAATGTTTTTCTCCCTGACTTTCTAATTTCCAAAAGATATTTACCTTTCGCCTCAACTAATGCAAAGGGTCTTCTGCCCTAATATTTGCTACATATCTAAAAGAAAGAGAGACAGAGAGAAAGAGAGAGGGAGAGTGTGAGAATGTGTGTATGTGGGTGTGTGGGTGTGTGGGTGTTAGTATGAATTGTAAGTGCTTTACATATAAAGTGAATCAAATCTTTACCCACTGCCTACGCTTCGAATTTAGAGGTCGTTGGTCGTTGAACCACCGTCTGTTGATCTATGCATGTGCTATATGGAAACCTGTCTATACATGTCTATTTCGTGTAACCAGATGATCCTGAACTCAAAGATATAATTATATATATATATATATATATATATATATATATATATATA
Source organism: Magicicada septendecula (assembly GCA_034769895.1). Lineage (NCBI taxonomy): Eukaryota > Metazoa > Arthropoda > Insecta > Hemiptera > Cicadidae > Magicicada > Magicicada septendecula. The sequence goes on from CM068374.1 coordinate 280,296,690, forward strand.
TATATATATATATATATTCTTCTTTACGTACATGTACATTTATTTTATGTAAAGGGTTTCAGTTGCAAGTATTTGTTTCATTTTTATGCTAATACACAAATTTCCTATTTCACTTTGTGTTAATCATTAACAAAACTGTTTTTTAATTTATAAATTTTCAAACACACAAACACACAACCTATTGCGTCGGTTTCATTATATAAGTGTTGTTTCATGTGGTCCATGTTCAGTTCATCAAACAAACGGAAATTATTACTTAAATTAACTTGAGTACTAAAGTCTTTTTAACACCAAAGCTACAAAAAACCGTTTTGGTCAAGTAACATTCCTAAGGGTAATGTGATTTTATATTAAACTCATTACCAGTGTAATGAGATGTTTTGGGAAAACCTAAGTCACCATAATTTGATGACTACATCAAAACCGTTCAGGATCCGCTAACAATTTACATGGTCTACGTGACATTTACGTAAATTATACGTACTCGTGGTGTGTGTTTGTATAAATTTCAGCACACGTACATGTTTGGGGATACGTTCGAGTTATTTGTGTGTCCCGCAGTGTCGAGCTAATTCACTGGCAACGGTTTGTCATTCTTGCTAGTAACCTCATCAGGGTAAATCATTTAGTTTATGATACCTGCGCGCGTGTATGTTATTCGTCAGTTCGAAAAGTTGTGAAGTGCCTGTTCTTGTTTTAAATGATATAGGCCTACGATTTTGATAACACTCGGTACTCTTTGTATTTGTATGGGAGGGAAAGACAGAGCAAAAGAGGATCAGAATTTGATAACTGACATGCTGATAATGGGAAGTAAAAACAACACTCGAATTAGAAGTAGAAGTGTTTTCTCGACAGTAGAAACAAGGAAACGTTTGTATCCGGATGACATGAATGAGGTCAACAAGACAAAACTTACTGTTGTTACTTGGAAAAGCAGATTATTTATATTAATGGCTTACAGCAACAGTAAATATAAGGAAAGCGCTCAACAGGATTACGGCGTGTACCAGGATCAAGCAGTGTAAGGAGGAAGCGTGTAAAGGTTGTGAAAAATTCACGCAACTTCACACAGTCCTCACACGTTCACGTATGTGAACACAAAGTTTCAAACAGACAAAGATCAATAAAACGTTTTAAATAGTCTATGCAGAAACATATTTTATAAACTATAGTTTTTATAAGTTATCGTTATGATGATAATAAGGACGTACTCTAAAGCAACTGTGTTAATAGCTAATCTTAACTTAAAATACAAAATTGTCGTGTAATATATAACTCTAAGTGTAAGTAATAACATAAATCCAATTTTGTTCTAATTGTTGTTTAAAATAAGCTCTCAGCTCTAGAGAATTAGAGAGACACAACATTAATGTTCTGTAAGAGACTGGCAATAGTAACATAATATAAGAAACATAAAATTTTTGATGCCAGAAAGTACAGCAAATAAGAATCAAAGCCCAACATATAAAGTGTTTGATAAGAGTTTAAATATGCAGTCAGACATGATGATAAAAAAAAAACAATAAGTGAAGAGCTTTTGATAGTCAAGCGAAAAAGACATGAGAAACATCTGAGAGGCTTCAAGAAACTTGGTTGTCACTAAGTTAAGAAGATATAAAGCAGAAAGAAGGAAAACCTTCAATAGACCGAGCAGAAGGTGGGTAACTGAAGGATGCAAGTTGTCTAATACATAGATTACGGAGACTGACAATGAATAGTTTATATCTGTGAACAAAAAAACCAATATTTTTAGTTACTCCTTTAACTAACTTATATTTCTTATCTCATATTCCTTGACATAATTGCTGACAAATCGATAACAATATGACAAAAAGTTAAATTATTACAGTAATACGCCGATTTTTATTGAGTTCGGATTATACCGCGGGATAGTTTCCTTTGTACCGCGGGATTACCGTTTCTTTGTAGGTATTTCATTATGATGTGTGTGTAAGTGAATTAAAGGAAAACAAAGAAATCTTTCGGTCCAGTACTTTTATACAAGCAAAAAACAAACCATTATTACTTCTAAAAACAGAAGTTAATAAAACAATAAAAAGGTAATGTGGAAACAATACACTAGAGGTGTTTTACCAAAAATTTAATTGTGTCATGCCAAGGCTTTTGAGTATTTTGTCTTAACAACAAATCTATAATAATAATAATCATCATCATCACCATGTTACTAAAAGAATTGCCCGTACGGTTTGAATAAATCTTCAGAAACTGTTATTCTGTTTTGGGTTCACCACAGCTGACAATTTGTAAAGATTTTACAAATAGCGTTATAAAGCTGTGTAATTCGTCTGCATAATGTCTGAAATCATGTACAAATATAATAAAAATATTTAATTATGTGTATCAAACATTTAAAAATATATATTTATTCGCTAGGTTTCTAAGTAACCCGATGGTTATTTTAATACTTTTTATGAATCAATTTACAACATATTTATTATTATTAATTATAAATTAATTGATACAATTAAATTATTATAAATTAATTTTAGCTACACAAATAACTATTTTAATAATTTTATAACTAATTTCAAACACTTTCATCTGCAATTCTTTACCAAAATGCAGCAACTAAACAATCATACAGCAAACTGAGACTACACAATTTTTTTGAATTTGATATCATTATGGCCATGAATTAAAGAAAACAAATATTAAAAACGAACTAGGAAAACTAATCTTAGGTGGCAGCGTACAGGGACTAACATTATTGTTCTTGCAATATAAATTTATAGCTTCTTAGATACAGATATTGCGCCTGTTATATCGTAAGTAATAACCACAGGCAGTGTGTGGTTTCTGAAGTGCGAGGTTGCGGGCTATCGTGTATTTGTTCTGATATCTCATAGCGTACATTTACCATACAAATCGTATTCTTTATGAAATTCACACTGTAGAGAAAATTAGCTCTGCGGATTGTCCACAATGATATTGGTATTTCCAGCAATTTATATTTGTTCTCTTCCATGGTAGGCTTAACGTTGCCTACAAGAGGTTAAATGGTTCGTCGAATACACAGTGTTTCCATGTTAATGCGGTTTGCTATCACGTTACATAAATAGAAATCACAGTTTAGGTTTGAGCCAAACGGTTGAGTATAAAGCTATTATTAAGCAAGAATATTACTTGTTTGTTTTTCAAAGCCTTATGCACCGAAGATGGTTCTGTAAAAGGCACAATATATATTTTTGCACCAGGTGGGAACTTTATTGGATCAGAGTGATGTAGCAAGCCAGCCTAACTTACAACACTACAACCAGTGACATAATAAAGTGAATACGTAAGGTATAGAATTAACAGAATGTTTGCAGAATGGCGTTCTCCTCGTCAAATTATTCATTCTTTAATCAGATGAAAATAATTATATAAGTTTAGCAAGATTTCTGTGCCTAATACTCATTTCTATGTTTCCGTATTAGACATGCTGTTATTAAAGCTGTGCCATGGTATAAAGAATAGATGACATCTTAGAAAGCAAAGGACAAGGAAGACTTTGAAATCGTATTTACATGATGTTAAGATAATAATAGGTGCATTATGTGTTAAGTTTAATTCATGACAACAGCCAAAATCATAAAATAGCACACAAAGTCTTAGCCTTTAGGCCATGGTGATTCAAATTCTGCATATCAACAAGCATTTACTTTTAGACTTTATTTCATGAAATAACATTATTAGTTTACAAAACAATGAAACAGAAGATGAAAAGTATTTTGAAACACATACACAACGTATGAATATGTATATCTGTCCGTTTTACGCAGAAATACATAAAATGTTACAAATAATAGATATTTAATGTCAAACTACAAAAAGTGCAGAATCTGCAATATTTCACAGAGAAGAAGAATTTATTATTTATTTTATTACAACATAATTTGTAGAAAATGTACGAAATACAAAAACGTACAGAAATCTTATAAACCACTTGCGTTAATCCAAGTAAGGTAGCGAAGTGAAGCAACAAAATAAAGCATTTAAACTTCAGACTTACGTAGAGATAAGGAACTAGACAGGATTAAATATCTGTTAATATCCGTTTAACATTTAAACTTCAGACTTACGTAGAGATAAGGAACTAGACAGGATTAAATATCTGTTAATATCCGTTTAACATTTAAACTTCAGACTTACGTAGAGATAAGGAACTAGACAGGATTAAATATCTGTTAATATCCGTTTAAAAAGAAGAAAACGCAGTTCTTAACGTTTTTCAATGAAAAAATACATACTATAGTTAGTAGAACCGTGTAAAGACATCTGCTCAAGTCATATGGAACAGACGTCAAGAACAATACAAAAAAATTACACGAAACTCTCGTACATTCCCTTAAGCATAACGCATTGTAACGTAACGCATTTTTTATGCGCTGGATAGTAAATGAGAAGAGCCAACAAACTCTTGCAAGAGAAATGAAGTACAGAAGAAGGTGTTGTGGAATAACAAGAAGAGATAAAATAGTTAGACCAGACTAGTGAATAAAGAAACTAGAGGAAGATGGAAATTGCTGAGGGCTGAATGTATGGAAGAAAGTAGATCATTGTGATTCGTTAGATCGCGTTTCTCAAAACAGGGGGGATGGGTTAGGTAATTGATAGGGGTGGAGCCCGATAAGCAGAAGTAAGAAAAGACAATCGAAATCACGCTTGAGCCATGGAGAGCCAAGATAAATGAAGCCATGGGGAAATAGTGAGCAAGAGGATAGGAGTCCACGGGATGAGCGGAGGATATGGTGAGGAAACAGAGGACTAGCAATCCTATAAAGAAGACAGAATAGAATCTGGTGGTGTGTTACTAATATAACAAGTCACTGTAAGAAAGATGTCTTGTACTCGAACATAACGGAACTTAAGTTATTCATTTGTTACAGAGAACAAAATTCTTGGCTTTGTAAAACGATAAATTTCCAATAATTTTAAATACCTGTAGTCGACTTCTATCTTTAACTAAGAGTATAATAGTCTATTATGAGTCTTCGCCTTCCTTCAATAACACGGTCTTAGAAATTATGGAAAATTGCAGGTACATTTTACTGGTTGCTGAAGGAAGACAGGATTCAGTGAGGAAAATTAGTTACAAAAAATAACAGAAACAAGGTCTTTGTTTTCAGATCAGCCTCAAGTAAAGTTCATAATAATAGGAAAAAGCAAATTATTTTCATTTTTCGTTACCTGTGGCTATTCAATTAAAAATCTTCATTATTTATTCGTTAATTTATTTGTTTTTCTTTTGATGGCTATAGAATTCGTCTTACAATAAACTAACTGCAGGAAGTTAAAAGGTCAAAGACAAAATGAGTATTAAAAACTTAATTAATTAAGTTGTTGTCAAGGCAGTAGGCTAGTGGTAGTACAAACGTGAGCGCACACACACACACACACACACACCCTTGGGCGCCCACACTTCAGGACTTTGATGTTGCTTTTATTGGTTGGGGTTTCATAATTGACTTTTATACTTCTGATGTTACTGCAGACGGGGCCAAAATTCCACAAGGAAATGTAACCGCATTAACCGGAGCTCGAATTTAATGTCAGAGAAATAGGATTACACTGTCTCTACTAATTACGTACATCTCCACACTAGCGTCAACGCCAGACGAAATAAGCCCAACATCTGGATGTTTACCATACCACTAGAAATTCACACGTTATTTATAAATTCATAAATTATTCATAAAAATTCATAAATTATATAAAATCATTCATAAAAACGTGTAACATAATTTTTAAACATAACACTAATGGGTATACAGAAACGGTGCTTGTGTTTTACAAGGACTGTATAATACTAGTCTAAGTTTTAAATTGCATAACACGTTCCACAAACTTCAAATACTTGATTTGTGATTAAAATGCGACTGACTGAATACGACTGTGGCTGATCCAAATCCGTTTTACGTTCTACAGTGGTCATATTCAGGTATGGATGAATCATAACATTTACAGTAATAATTACAGTAATTAGTTTATTTTAATCAATTGCAAGAATAACCAATTTCAAGTTGTCCGAGTACGAGGCTTCCTTCTGTGATTATAAGGTATCAAATTCCTTATTAGTCAATTCAGTCAATTAAGATCGCATGTGTCTCTTCTCCACTAGCGTAAGAGATCAATGAAGGAAGGCATATGGCTTGCTTATAGAAAGCATAATATTACCTTTGGCCTGTTCCAGTACTGTCGTCTGTTCATTGCGGCCCTGTGCTTTAACGCATTCATCCTTAGCCGTGTGCGTACATGTTGGTGTTATTGTTAACTAACATAATAAACACTGTTGCACACCACTATAGAAAAATTATTCCCATTAGCGCTTTCAAGCTTCACAGCTCATCATTTCCAATCTGATGATGAGCTGTGAAGCTTGAAAGCGCTAATCAGAATAATTTTTCTATAGTGGTGTGCAACATTGTTTATTCTGTTTGTGATTATAACCACTAACGCAACTCTCTTAATTAAATTATTGTTAACTGTTATGTATAATCTGAGCTATTAGAATATGTGCTTACTATAGTGATCACTTTAATTAAATAAGTGGAACACGTTTAACGTTGAAACACTACTTCTAAACAACCAAAGAGTCTCTAATAGTAATGAGAGTCAGCTAACCTGATAGTGCTTGTAAACAAAACCTATTAGCTTGTGATTGGCCAACACAGAACATTTAGTGACATGCTTAGCATGTTCTATAAATGAAGCACACACTCAACATTTAAAATATTCTAAAACGATACATTATATAAAATATCGTATAATTAAACTTGTCTTTAAAAATACTATATTGACTTTATTTTGACGAAGTTCTAATTACTTTAGTCTGTAAGATTGAATGCGGTTTCACTGCGCTATTTCTAGACACAATAATACGTATTCGTTCCATTGCACTCATTTACGTCTACTGCCAACTAAACTAAGATTTACTGTAGCCAACACTAATGATGGTCTTGCACAACTAAGTTTAAAACTATTTTCATTATTAATACTAAATTAAACACGGATTATGTATAGGCCTAAGTTACAATTAAAGTTCTATGTGAGCGTATAGGCATATGAGTTATTATTTCCGTGTTTTAAACTGTCCAATACGAAAAATTTGGTACAAACATGAAATTAAACGTTACAATTTGAGAAGCCATGTATTCTACATACTTATGCGTTTTATGACCTTTAAGGCACCTTGCATAAAACTTCAGTTACCCTTTACAGTATTAGGTCGGACGAGGGAATAACTATCGCCGTCTTTTATTATTCTTTTGTAAGCCAATAGTACCTAAGCATTATTATTGTCTGTAAAAAAAAAATGTTTTCCCTTAGATGATAATAGAATAACAAACAAATTTTTGAGAATGTTTATCTACTGGTGTACTTTTTCACCGTTATATAAAATATTCATTAAGACGAACATAATAAAAGCTGCTTAGCTGTGTAAACATATTCCATCTTGTTCGTGGAAAAAGTTCAATTTTAAAATTAACATGTTTTAAAGAGAATAAAAAGAGATAGTGTTGAGGAATTTTCTAAAGTTTTAATGGAAGTATCGTGTTTAAACCAGTGTTTGGTTTCTTTTTGTGTGTTTTGGTGGTAAAATTGAGTGTGAGACAGTGGCGTAACTCTTTTTTCTGGCGCCCCGTAGGAATCCTTTGCGGCCCCTCCCTACTACCCTTACTTAATTCATGTCATTGTTCCTTCTTGTATAAGACACCTCCTTATAGCTGTAACGTAACCAGAATACATTCTTGTCAATACTCTATCATTCTAAGCTTTCCCAGTCTTATCGGTTATTTCTGTAAATCCTAAGTAGCTTTCATTAATTTTTAAGTCGGTGAGTCTTCCTGATTTATCTTCAGAAACTGAGGCTCTGATTTTTGATTCAATTGATCTTTTCTGTTAATGTGTTATGTAGTGCACGTAGTTTCAGAGAACAAAACCCATCAGATTCAATCTGTTTCAAAATATTTTCAACTTTTTTAGATAAAAACTGAATTAATTCATTTTTAGTTTTGGGGTCTATATACCTCTCCCTGATCTTCGAACCACTGATCATCTCTTGCAACAATGGATCGTATTTACTCAAAACATCGATAACCGCCAAAATGTTTCCGCTATTGGACTGGCCTATCTTCTCTTTGTGGCCTCTAAATGCTAAATTTGAAGCTGCCAATGTCAGAGGAACATTTACAACGCGAACCAGTACTTTGGCCCATTAATAGTTTCCTTTCGTATTTCATACCTAATAACGATACAGGGGTGGCCAGTGGCCTCGGTGCGTTCTTAACTGCAATCAATGCTCTATTGTACAGTTAACCAAATAATGTATATTCTCAAAGTACAACATTAGGTACGATAAAAATAAATGTTTTTGTTTCTGGTGTTAAATGCATACGGGGAAATTTGGTTTTACTTAAATTCAATAACTTATTCCCATTCTTAAGGAATTAAGGGAAACGTTTACGTGGGCCCTACGCCGCTAGTGTAAGATACGTGTGTATGTGTGACTTAATTGTACAATATGAAATGATGGTGAATTTTGGAATTTACGCTATCTCTATAAACGGTCAATAATCTTGTAACGGTTACACTAAGAAATTCACAGGTTTTCCCCGACCTGCTGCTTAGAATAGCTAGAGATTTTTTTTCTTCAACACATGACTGAGTGGTTCAAACAGTTGTCATGGCTTTCTCCAGTTTGTTCACAAAGCCAGTTTATTTTAATGCGTACGAGTATTATAACAGTATGATAAAATTTTATTGTAACAATACAAATTTTGTTTGAATTTGTAATATGTTGACCAACTCACGCAGCACGTGGTTGACCAAGGCGTCACACTTGAGACAACGACCAAACAGGTTCAGAAACAAACAGATGTGATTTTGATATGTTCATAATTTACTGTACTTTATTACTCAAAATTCTGTAACAGTTAAGCAAGTTACAAGTTTGTGTAAATTTAACTATTGTTACAATTCTGAATTTTATGAGACAATTATTGTTTTAAAAGCAATAATTATTGTTTTTGTTTAATAACCATTTTTGTTGTTCTAAAAACTCGCAGAGGCTGTAGTGTTTCTCAAGAAAAACATAAGTTAGTATTTATTTACTTTAACATATTTTGGAAAAGTTACAACGTATTTTAAAAATGTACACAAATTTATTATAAGCACTTCTTGTTAATTCAAATAACGCAGGAAATGACAATTACTTGTCATTTTACTGTCGTTGTTGTGAGTAATTGAAAAGCATTGTTCAGTGTATCTAAAGAGCATGCACCAAACATATTTAAATGTATGGTTAATTACGATCTTCTTCAAATAAATCACTTGCTAGTGTAAATTTTAATCTAAGAACACAGTTAATGTGATTATATAAAATATGTAGCCGATTTTTACTAACTTATTATCCATCTTTAAACTTCAAAATAGTTGTTCAGGTTAATTAAATCATTTTTATTTGAAATAAACTGTTTTTCATCTTATACAAGGACGTGTCAAGAAGCTTTATGTGATGGTAGTTCACAGATTTATAATACAGATAAAAATTATTTGTTTCGCAGGCTAATATGTTAATTTCCCACTCGAAATATGTTAAGTCTACTTATAAGTAGTCTACTTATTGCCACTCTATAAGTCTACTTATAAGTAGTCTACTTATTGCCACTCTATAAGTCTACTTATAAGTAGTCTACTTATTGCCACTCTATAAGTCTACTTATAAAAGAATACACCTATTAAAACCAACACGTATGAAGGATACGCAAAAACAACAAAATAAAATATTTAAAAGTACACCAAACAAAAGACCAAAAAAGAAATATGATAAGAGACTAAAAACACGCTTGGTAATTTCACACAATTTTACAAGTGATTATCACTAAAGGAAAGCTCAAAAGTACATGTACTAAGAATAGCAAGAAAGTGAAAACAAACAGGAAAGTTCAGTTAGTCAATGTAACTCTTTGAAATTTTCCTAATAGACCAAGAGAATGTTCAGAGTCTGTCAATAAATATTGTACAAAACCCTCAAGTGGCTTTTTAATCTTTCACTAAGTTAATATATTCCAACAAAGTACCAAACGATACTTTAATCAATACTGAGAAGAAGAAAAATCAGGAAGTTTATAGATTAATAACGTGATATTACGTGAGCAATATAATAATAGGCCTATATAATAAGACGAAATTCGAGCTTATTCCAGGAAAAAGGAAAGTCCTAAACCGTGTGAAGTAATGTTTATACAACTCGCTTATTTTTAATTGTTCTCATTCTTATATGTTACGTTTTCTAAGAGAATGTTTGTCTGTGTTCTTTTTTTAAGTTTTTTGATTGTATAATATCTCGTATATTATATGCCTCAGTGAGAATGAGTATTTTTATACTTTAAAGACGGTTATCAAAAAGGTATTCTGCCTGTGAAAGTGATAAAACTCTTACATGAAAAAATGGAGAGATCTAATGATAAAAATATAATTACGGCAGATATTTTAGCGCTAGGAAAATGCACTGTAATAGAATAATTTCGCTGTAGTGTGCCAGTATAATGACCTTTTGCCAGAAAAACCCCTGTAAGTCTGTTACTTTAAGAAAGACAAAAGACTTTAGTGGACGATGGATAATAGTAACCACTTTACTATTTGCTTTCTTTCTTTCTTAGATTGTAACATATTCTTATGGTAAAGGTAAAGCCAACTGACGTAGGAGCGCTGTAAACTAGGACACGTATTAGGTAAGCGGTTAAGAGTCTTCACGTGGAATGTTTTTGCTCTTTATGGAACTCCCGCGCGCCTTCATTCTCCTGATAATGCTATAACATAATGTATCTTTCTCCACATGTAATTTATCCAGTCCCTGCGAATTGTAAATACAGCAACCACATTGTAGAGCCAATCAGTCGCGTATTGCAATGCGAGCGACAAGAAGCATTATTAGTTAGTCGTGTATTTGCGATTCAGAGTGTGTTATCATACAGTGGTATTTTGTGTAAAACGTTAACTGTGACCTATTGTGTGTGGCGTCTGTCATTGGTGAATTGTATTATTTATTACGATAGTGAAGGGTAGATGGTATATATTGTTCGTTACATTAATGTGTGTTGGACAACATTAAAATTGGAACAATTGTTGTATAGAACTGTTTTTGTTTTAATTTTTATCTCAAGGTCACACGGCCGCTGTCAACATTATAACAATGATTAAAATTTAAAGTTTTTTACCTTAATCCGTCTATGTGACCGCTTAATTTTGTCTTCTTTGTCTTCTTACGCGTTTCGGATTATGTTAATCCATCATCAGAGATTAAAAAATTCATCGGTTAAGACTTCGTTAAAACATTAAAAGTTACACTAAAAGACATTTAAGTATATATTCCACAAACACAGCGGCGTACGCGGATGTGAGTGCGCACTCAATACTGGTTAGGCAGTACGTCGCTAACCAGTATTGAGTGCGCACTCACATCCGCGTACGTCGCTGTGTTTGTGGAATATATACTTAAATGTCTTTTAGTGTAACTTTTAATGTTTTAACGAAGTCTTAACCGACGATTTTTTTAATCTCTGATGATGGATTAACATAATCCGAAACGCGTAAGAAGACAAAGAAGACAAAATTAAGCGGTCACATAGACGTTAAGGTAAAAAACTTTAAATTTTAATTATAATTGTGACGCGGATACAAATACAATGACTTTAAAATTATAACAATGATTGAAAACCCTGGTTGTTAGATTGTGGTCGGCTGCTATATAACAGCGACGTCGTCGGTCCCCACCCTCGGGGATCTTCCCCAACCCGCAAAATGGCTGAGACCTTGTGCCCGAGGTTATATACGTAACTTCGTGTTAACGGCCGCCTGTTGATGTTCTTACCCTAAAAAGGAAGACTGACAACACAATGAAGAACAGGAATTAGGAAAAGGATGAGAGATCGAGCTACTGAAGATGACGACTAGAAGGATAAGGAGAAATGGCGATCGAAATGCGGGATGCGGCATATACTAAAAAAAAAAAAAATACGCTAAAAATTAAAAAAATCTCTCTTTCTCTCTTTCTCTCTCTCTCTCTCTCTCTCTCCCTCTCTCTATTTATGCACCTAAGCATTCAAAGAATTTCGACGAAACCAAAACATTGAAGCAAGATAATGTTTTTAGGCTGTTGAAACGTATAATGTGGATTACGTAAATCATTTCCAAGCCACAGACGATCACAAACAGAGCATGTAAAACCAAATTTTATTCTCACTAAAACGTTTGCTAACCTCAATGTCAGCAGCGATTATTTCTGTCTTGATGCGTTTACATATCAAATTTCTAGACTGTGGGGAATCGAAAGTGTGGATGCGTTACGTTTTACGATGACGTTTTTGTGGAACGACCCCCAGCCTAAAAACAGTATCATGTTAAAAAGTTGTCGGGTATCGTTCCGCCAAGATCCGCCGTAAGTGTTTCACAACACGCAGTCGCTTTTTGCGGCCTGGAGAAGATTTTCGATGGTCGGATTCGAAACGTTGCCGACGATTTCGCTGTTATATAGCAACCGACCACCGGCCTAAGAGCCCAGTTTTTCAATCACTTTGATAATACTCTTTTTGTTTGTTTAAAACTATATTACAGTTGTAATTCAAGATTTTTGTGGTGTTCAATTATTTATTCCACTGTTCATAGCTACGGTTATCCTAACAATGTTGTCTGTTTCAGAAATATTACGAGTAACCTTTAATGACAAAATAAAAACGGCGCGGTGTTCAATTTTTGTAGGCTGTGAAGTAAATGACACAAAATGTATAATCGTACAGTCATCAGTGCCACAATAAGGCACTGATAAATTATTATACCCATCAGTTTAAATACGTAAATTACACGTCTCTCGATTTCGTTTGAAAGAATTTATCCAAAAAAGTAACAACAACGGTCACCATCAAAAATCTTATGCAGTTTTTTAAAGTATTAACAAATTTCTTGAAACAGAAAGTGTGTAAAGTATAGGAAAAGGTGGTTTTCTTTTCTGCTATAACCTTCATAAATCAACAGTTTTTAGTCTCAATTTTACAGAAAACATACTTTATTTTGTTTTCCATTGTTTTGTTGTATAATAGGCCGAATTTCTTTGGGTTTTGTGAAATAAAAAATAAAAAAGCTATAACATTACACTTTTTGAAAAAAATGTTTTGTGCTGGTAATATGAGCCCAATGATAAAAACCATTATTACAGTATAAAATTTACAATTTTATTGATACAATCTGTACAGGTATAAGTAAAAAAATATTATAGTCAAATACATTATGTAAAAAAAAGGAATTAAACAATTTTTTTTAATTATAAAAAGTCAAATTTTACCAAGTTTGCTATGTTTATTTGCAAAAATCACATACATAATATTCTTTTTCACATCCGGCACACTCATTATGAGCCCACATTTCACAAAGCATACATTGAACTCATAGTTCTCCCTTGCTGTCATTCGAAAATAGACTCTCACAAAAAAGGCAAGCTGCGTCGTCTTGGTCAGGTTTTGTAACGCCAAAAGGAGTATCAAGAACAGATTCACCAGAGTCAATGTCTGAATATGTTGATTCTTTTTCCGACTCTTCTGTACTTAGCACCAACTTTCTTTTGCACGATTTCATAGACGGTTTATTTTTAATTCCTTTTGTTTTGATTGCAGTTGTCAAATTTGTTACCTGTTTAAAATCTTTTTTCTCCTTTCCTACATTAGAACACTTGCCTCCTGCTTCTAAAAGAGCAATTCTGTATGGTGGCAGCAATCAATGCTGCTTTGGCAGGTTTAGGACCCTTATTAGTTATCTTCTTTTTGGCTTGGGGATAGGCCAAACATCTTTTGGAGAAACAACGTTCCCTGTTGATTTGTTTTTATTGGTGAAACTACAAACGCTCGAAGGGCCCGCTTCTTCCAAATCTCTAGCACAAGGCTAGTGTAGGATGGAATGTGGATTTGTAACACATCTGGTGGGTGTTTCCAAAGATGAACTACGTGGTTCACGATTCAGTAATACAGAATTGGTTGAAGTTAAAGTGGAGGTCTGGTTGCTGCCAACGGAACTGGAGCAAATACCTGCATCGTGAAAATTGAGTACCATATCTGTGGAAGATTTAACATTTATCATTTTACTCCGACCTTTGCTTGTTTGCAGAACCGCTGTATTTTTTGCTTCAGTGGTGTCAGTTGCAAATTCTACTTCACTAAATATTTTTCGATTGCAGGGAAAAATTCCCGTAACCCCAAATCCATTCACAGCAATTGCCCCAGACTGGCATGTCAAGTAGTCCTTCCCAAATAGGTCGGCAATATCATATGGACCAACAGGTCTGTTGTTGTGACGCATCCACAGACGTATATTTTCGCTGTAATGGTGCTTTAACGGTCCCATAAATGACTTGTCCAGTGGCTGGAGTTTATGCGTTGTGTGAGGGGGAAGACTGACGATTGATACATGATTCTCTCGGGCAAGATCCACGACATCAATATTTTTTGTATGAGTGTTGTGTCCGTCAAGGATGAGAAGTATGGGGTCATTTTCTGTAGGTTTGGTCTTTTGTATAAAATGTTTGAACCAATTGGTGAATAAATTGGCCTGAATCCATCCAGAGGGATGACACTTTCCAATGGACCCTGGAGGGGAACCTTTCATCAGAGTCTCGGTCATATTCTTTCTTGGGAAAAGCAGTAAAGGGGGCACAAAGGTCCCCCCTGCACTCATGGAACACACCACTATCACTAAAGATCCCCTCTCCGCAGAACTCAACGCTCCAATTTGTCGCTTGCCTTTCAACCCAACAACCCATGGGATCTTGCTTTGAACTACAGATATTCCCGTCTCGTTCACATTGAAGACTTTGTCTGGTGGATAGGTATGTTTCTCATATTCAGTTTCCAAGATGTCAAAAAAATGGTTGACGGCGTCTTTACTGAAGCCATTTGCCCGTGGAAATGAAGTTGCAGCTGGTTTCAGAACAGATAAAATATTTTTATGACGATTCCTAAAATGATCAAACCAAGCTCTACCAGCAAGCCCACCAGAGAATGGATGTTTTAGCCCATTCCTTTCACATAATTGATATGCCCATTCCTTTCACAATAACGCCAGTAAACCTCAAACAATATAAACCAACCAAAAGGTAACAGTAGCCTACAACAAAAATCACACAGATACTTCAACAGAATGAAAATAAATTGGAGATGATGAGCATACTGAATAATGCTCGAAACTGTTCTAAGTAAGAAAAATATCTTGACTTTATATTAGCATAGCATCAAGTACTTCACTTGTCAATAAACGAACTGTAGCAAATTGTACGGAAAACACACACACACACACACACACACAAACACACACACAGTTTGCTAAACATAGAGGTTGACGTATTGCCTGTCCCTGAAACCGTTCTGCAAAAATAAAGCGTTCCTTAAAATAGCGGTTTCCTATCACAATTGTGTGTGTGTGTGCGCGCGCGCGCGCGCGGGGCCGCAATAAATGTAAACGCCTTTAGACTAAATTTAAAGTGTGTTCCTTTAGACTTCTTTAGTGTGTTTTTGTTAATTTACCAGTGTATTAATTTTATCAACGGCGTTGATAATTTGTTAATACTAAAACAATTTTCAACGTTTTAAAGCATAAATGACCTTATTTTTGTATTATGTATAATAATATTATTACTAATTATTATTATATTATTAATAATATATTATTATTATTACTAATAACTAAATTTATATAACATTTAATGAAGGATAAATGCAACTTGAACTTAAGAAACCACTAACACTGGATTCTTGTTACTGCATAATAAAAAAAGCTTAACGTTTTGTATTTTAGGATGCTTATCACTTAAATACAAGAATAAGTTACCTTCCACTTGCAACAAATTATGTCTTCCATTTTTCTTATTACCAACTAAATACTTTATTACATCCGTTCACGTTATATTGACCTGAGTATATTTACAATAAGTATATTGTACTTTCTTCAACAGAGTCACCAGACGAAAGGTTTGAAAGGTGTCTTCGGCGTTAGTCTATTTTGTCAGCTGTTGTTGTATGGCTTTGGTAGGAAACGATTCGCAAATACTGGTCTCCATAGCAACTAACCAATATCATGTTTACAAATCCGTTGTTTTCACTTGTACGTGATTACATGAATACGTGAAAGCGAGTGTGATGTTGCTTTGTGCAAATGTGTGTGTGTGTGTGTGTGTGTGTGTGTCTGTGTGCGTGTGTGTGTGTGTTTTGACTCGGGTAAGATCCTACATTTCATTATTGTGAGCTTAGATAGCTAATCTCTTTGACTAATTAAGCTGTGTAATTACAAGACAATTAGAAAGACACATCCTCTCATCTCGATAGAATTTTACTCCAGGCATTTACGACCGATTCCAGAGCTGATAAGATTCATTAAGCGTTCTCGTCGCACCTTCGCGGGAACAAACGATTTCTTCAAAGCCTTTGATTTTACGTAATTCAATCTGTTGTCAGGATACCTGTTAATTTTAAATTACGTTAATCCGCCTACCTCGCGCTTTCAATGTTTTTGTTAAACTTTGCCCAGTCACTCCGCATTCAGCGGCCAACTTACTGCATTCGTTTATTAAATAATATTTACTTTAATTAATGTAATAACCTTCCAGCTTTGAAATTTTTTTTGTACAAAATTTGTTTTATAAAATTTTAAACTGATAATACCATTTTAACAATATATTGTATCATACCACAAAATAAATAAAAATATTACATCAACCGACGACGGATATATATCGGAACATGAGTCAATTTCTTAAAGAACTTATGTTTTCAAAAACCATCTGAAGGAATTTTATCATATTGTTACGACATCACAGAAAAATCTACGTGTTTGTCGAATGTGACAGAAGAATCTCGATGTAATGCGTCTGGCATACGTGCTTGTCGACGCATTTTCGAGAGGTTTCTCGAAGGTGCCAGCCGCGCGGACTGTGTCAAGGCCGCAGCTAATTACATAGTTCACACAACCGCGAAGACACAATTAGGAACATTCTGGTCTGTGAGCGCAGGTATAAATTCATGGCGGCAGCGGCCTTAAGTTTGAGTATTAGTGCGAATTATTGACCGTGCGGTTCGAGAGTTATAGTAGAGATATTACTGTGCACGTTCAAGTGGTTATTAGTTAAGGGTGGTGTTTTATATTCGGACGGTATAATTGTAATACAATTGTGTTTAATTTTAGTGGACATTTTATTGCGTGTGAACAATTTTCATTTGATTTGTTGTAAAAGACAGTATTGTTAATTACGAACTGTTTGACTGTAAAAATTAAAGGTGTGATTAGTGACTTAATTGCTGTCTTGTAATTTGTTTTCCACTGTACCTACGACGATCGAGTAGACCGTCGTAACAGTGGTGTCAGAACTGGGATAAAACGGTTAACAGTGGAAACAGTGAACACTTTGTACAAGACGAGAGTGATTCGTAATTAATCGGTAAACATGGATCCCAGTCAGATGATGGAAGCTTTACAAACACTGCTGCACCAGACACAGGAAGAAGCAGAAAAACGACAGGATGAGAAACGCAGCAGGGAAACGAGGAATAGTCGGTACAACGGGGCGTGTGCTGACTAACTGGAGGAACGACGCCCCTAGACAATACACGATTTCTACACTTCAGAAAAACAGCGGGAGCTTGGTTGTCACCGGATTTGTTCAAGAGAGGCCAACCTCGATTACAGTTGACACAGGCGCAACAGTTTCTATTGTGCGCCCCGACGTGGTGAAAGATCTCAAGCCAATCTGGTGCTCTTGCAGCTTGCGGACTGGTCGGCCTGAAAAGTGTATGGAAAAGTGGAGATACACCTACGCCTCTATCAACTTGAGTTTAATCATCAAGTACTTGTTGCAGACATTGTGGATGAAGCAATTCTTGGTGTGAACGATATGAACGCATACGGATTTATAGTCGACCTCAAAAACAATGTTTTGAGAATCGGAGGCGAAGAGGTAATGCTATCAACAATGACGACAGCAGAAAAATCGATGGACGTTATAAACCAAGTGGCCGTAACTGTTCCGCCAAACTCCGAAAAGATCATGATTCGAACCGATACTAGGGGCAACCAGTACTCTATATTCGAACCCAAGGTAGTCAGCACACCGGGCATACTAATTGCCAGAAGTTTAGTAAAACCTGACGAAACCGGAAATGTACCTATTAGAGTGGCGAATATTTTGGATGAAGCTATCACTTTACAAAGGAATACGCTCCTAGGCAAATTGACTCCTGTGGCCTGGGTACCCGGAATAACGCAATGAAGATCCAGTGCTTCGTATAATTCCAAATTACCAGAGGTACTGTAAGAATTATTGAACAGATCTTCTAACGACCTCTCAAGTGGTGAGGTAAAAGAACTCAGACAGTTTTTACACGAATTCAAAGATTGTTTTACAGTTTGGGGACAGTCACTGGGAAGAACCTCTCTTGTGCAACATCGCATCAATACCGGGGACACAACACCGATACGCCAACCTCCTCGAAGGCCTCCATTATCTAAACAAGAGGAAATGTCTCGTTAGTACAGGACATGTTGACAGAGGGAGTAATCGAACATTCGTCAAGTGCTTGGTCTTCTCCTGTAGTGCTGGTAGGGAAGAAGGATGGTGGATTGCGTTTCTGCGTAGACTACCGGAGGTTAAATAACGTTACAAATAAAGACTGCTATCCATTACCTCGCGTTGGCGATACACTCGACACGTTGTCCGGAACACAGTGGTTTTCCACATTGGACCTGAAGAGTGGATATTGGCAAGTGGGTCTTCATCAAGAAGACAAGGAAAAGACCGCTTTCTCGACCCCTAGTGGCTTATTCCAATTTAACGTTATGCCATTTGGACTCTGTAATGCACCGGCAACATTTGAGAGATTGATGGACCTGGTACTCCGAGGCCTGACGTGGAAAACTTGCCTTGTTAACTTAGATGATATCATAGTGATCGGGAAGACTTTCGAAGACCATTTGGAAAACGTTAAGGAAGTTCTAACTAAAATTCACGGTGCACAACTGTAGCTGAGCCCGAAGAAGTGTTCTCTATTCCAGAAGGAAGTACAGTATCTGGGCCATATGGTTTCGGCATCGGGTGTTAGCATGGATCCTAGTAGAGTAGACACCGTAAGAGACTGGCCAGTTCCGAAGAGTAAACACGAAGTTCGGAGTTTCCTGGGGTTATGCTCATATTACAGACGTTTTGTGAAAGGCTTCGCTACTATTGCTAAATCACTACATGAGCTAACGGAAAATAAACGAATCTTCCAGTGGTCGAGGGAGTGTGATCAAGCATTTATGACTTTGAAAATTGCATTTTGTTCGCAGCCAGTTCTCGCGTTCTCAGCTTCCGAACATTGTGGACACAGACGCAAGCAATACTGGTCTAGGAGCAGTTTTGTCTCAAGTGCAAAATGGTGAAGAACGAGTAATAGCGTATTACAGCAAGACACTTTCTAAACCAGGGAGAAATTATTGCGTCACAAGGAGAGAGTTGCTGGCAATCGTCCGAGCGTTGGAGCACTTCCATAAATACCTCTATGGAAGAGAGATTTCACTATGTACCGACAATGCCGCGCTTGCATGGCTCTTGAGATTTAAAAATCCGGAAGGACAGTTGGCAAGGTGGCTTCAGCGTCTGCAAGAGTACAACTTCAAGGTACAACATCGACGGGGGCGCCTGCATGGGAATGCAGATGGCTTATCACGAAGACCGTGCCCGGAAGACTGCCGACATTGCCACAGAAAGGAAGAACAAAACTCAAGCGAACATGTTCAAGTCATCACTGTAGATTTCCTGGCTGACGGCTGGACAACACAAGACTGTCGACAAGAACAGACGACTGATGAAGACATTGGACCGATCTTGATAGCAAAAGAGGAAGATCACCGCCCGGATTGGCAAGATATCTGCCATGGTTCCGAAGTGCTGAAGGGCTACTGGGCACAATGAGAATCTCTCACCTTAGAAAACGGATTGCTGAAAAGGGCTTGGGAAAGTGCAGATGGACGAGACGTGGTCATACAGTTGATAGTTCTCCGAAGTAAAGTGCAGTCTGTTTTGAAGGAGATGCATGATGGAACATCTGGAGGCCATCTTGGCGTTAACAAAACCCTTGACAATCCCGGAAGCGATTCTATTGGCTTCATCTTCACTACGACGTAGAGGAATGGGTTCGAACGTGTGAAATATGTGATGCAAGCAAGGGCCCACAAACCAGAAGCAGGGGAAAAATGAGACACTATAACGTTGGACTGCCTTCCGAGAGAATTGCCATAGACATTGCTGGACCATTGCCGGTTACTGACGATGGAAACCGGTACATAATGGTTGTAGGTGACTACTTTACTAAGTGGGTGGAAGCCTACGCAATTCCAAATCAGGAGGTTACCGCTGTGGCGTGGCAGTTAGTTCACAACTTCTGTTGCCGTTATGGAGCCCCTATGGAAATCCATACGGATCAAGGGAGAAATTTCGAATCAAGAGTGTTTAAAGAATTATGCCGCCTACTCGGAACCCGAAAGACCAGGACAACGCCTCTGCATTCTCAGTCGGACGGGATGGTTGAGAGATTCAATAGGACACTTGAGCAGCATCTTTCGAAGGTTGCTGACGAGAACCAAACAGACTGGGACCAACGTATACCACTATTCCTCATGGCGTATAGATCATCAGTACACGACACAACCGGCATGACTCCAGCAAAATTGGTGTTTGGGAGTGAGGTTCGTCTTCCTGGGGACTTAATATTCGGATCACCTGAGACTCAGTCCCAAGAGCCACAGAACTATTCCTCGCAATTAGCAAACCAACAGCGAGAAATGAATCGCTTGGTAAGAAGACGGCTGAAGATTGCCAGTGATAAAATGAAAACTCGGTATGACATTCGCAGCAATAGTGTGGGTTTCCAAGAAGGAGATCAGGTCTGGTTGTTCAACCCAAAGCGCCATCGTGGTCGCTCACCTAAGCTGCAGTCTAACTGGGAAGGACCCTACACTGTGAAAAAAGAATCAACGATGTTGTTTATCGGATTCAACAGGAAGGGCAGAGAAAGTTCAAGGTCGTCCACCTAGATCGCCTGGCTAAGTACTACTTCAGAGACGGTTTGCCAGTTCGGGACGAACAGGCTTAAGGGGGGGGACAGTGTTATGACATCACAGAACAATCTACGTGTTTGTCGAATATACCAGAAGAATCTCGATGTAACGCGTGTGGCGTACGTGCTTGTCGACGCATTTTCGAGAGGTTTCTCGAAGGCGCCAGCCGCGCGGACTGTGTCAAGGCCGCAGTTAATTACGTAGTTCACACGACCGCTAAGACGCAATTAGGAACATTCTGGTCTGTGAGCGGAGGTATAAATACAAGGCGGCAGCGGCCTAAGTTTGAGTATTAGTGCGAATTATTGACCGTGCGGTTCGAGAGTTATAGTAGCGATATTATTGTGCGCGTTCAAGTGGTTATTAGTTAAGGGTGGTGTTTTATAATCGGACGGTATAATTGTAATACAATTGTGTTTAATTTTAGTGGACATTTTATTGCGTGTGAACAATTTTCATTTGATTTGTTGTAAAAGACAGTGTTGTTAATTACGAACTGTTTAACTGTAAAAATTAAAGGTGTGATTAGTGACTTAATTGGTGTCTTGTGATTTGTTTTCCACTGTACCTACGATGATCGAGTAGACCGTCGTAACAATATGATTAAATATAATTATTATAATAAATGATTTTATCCGTACTTCTCTCTATGCAAACAGTATTTTTATTCAACGATGTTGATTGCGGATGTTAAAGTCTAAGCACACAACATGCTACACGTCCATTTCATCCCTATTTACAAAATTAAACAGATCTTTTCCTTATGAAACTACTGACTAAAGAGTCACGCTGTGAAATCCGTTTTTCACATTATACTTTTCACAATATTTTTTTTGTTGACTGAGTCCGAGCTGGTTCATATTATTGACTTGCTACTGTAAATAATTTAAAACTAAAGTAGGCGTTACCAGTATGACTTTATTACCAATATCTAATTCGTAGGCAATAATCCCGAGATATAGTGACAACAGTATCATTAGTGTAGTTTCGAAGCGAGTGTTTAATGTATCACTCGCGAGTACCGTGCTCGGCAGTCGTTTAGGACAGTTCATGTGTGAAGTACGATTTCCAGCTTGTTAGCAGTGGCGGCTGGTGGTTCCAAATTTCGGTGGTTGCAGTAGTCGGTTGAGTTGGGGTGGCGGGTTAAAAGAACACATTTACACAATGGGCAGACCTACATATCTGCTTCATAGATATAGCTGTCATGTGGAATAAATAGAAAGTTGCTGTTTTTCCAGATTCTTTTAATAATGGAATGACTTCAGTTCTAACGATATATATACCTATGTCAGATGGAAATCTTCCCAGGTACTCGTGAATGGTTGCTCAAAGCATCACTAAGTAACTTTGCAGTAACCAAATACTAAATATGCAGCGAAAGGCTAAAGTTAAACAGTATTGTGATTTTTACACACTACAGGTTGTTTGAAAGCACACAGTATCATCAACTCCATAAAGCACAAAGCAGCACTAAACAAAGGAAAAATAATAAAATAATAGCTACCACGCAGTTAATTAATACATAGTTGATTGAAAATTGACTCTCACAATCATAGTTATAGAAAAGTATTCCTTTTTTATAACTTCAAACAACGAGTACCGTTTATCTTCAACTAACGTAAACGGTAAACCGGACACAGGTTAGTCAAGAAGGCTGTTGATGATTTTATGACACAACCAAGAATCCACTACGACGCTACTACTGGAACGTTGCGAAAGTTTTGCAACCACCTAGTTAACGTATGGAGCATTGGGAAATTATGAAGAGTAACGGACGTCCCCCATATGTTCGTGTTGCAAGCTCCGGTATTTGCTCTAGAAGTTGCAATCGGTCTACAATCATCAGCCTACGCGCCACATTTGAATTGCACGTGAACTTTACCACATAGAAACTAATACGTTGTCCGTTGAAATTGATAATACTTTTTTGCTTAATGTTTCTGTATATTACGAGTATTTTATAGTTTAGTTACTTTATATTGGTGGTTGCGCAACGCTGCAACCATACCACCAGCCGCCACTGCTTGTTATTACTAATTTTACACAAGTAAGTACGCATTTATCTATTTAATATAAAGTATGAATTAAATTGATCTCAGTCCTGTTATGTGACAGTTATGTTCTTCGTTTCTATTATGTAGACAAACAGTATATTAAAAGTTAACCATTTGATTTTTTAAATTTGAAAATCCTTTGGTACATCAAACAAACCAATATTTTCAAAAAAAAAGCACTAGTACACTACACAGGTTTAATAGACCACATTAATTATACAGTCCATTTTCTACGACCTTTTTTGTATTCTTTTTTTTTATTACATACAGTGCTTTAAATTTTCTTTATGGATAGTTCTTCTTCTTCTTCTTCTTCTTCTTCTTCTTCTTCTTCTTCTTCTTCTTCTTCTTCTTCTTCTTCTTCTTCTGGTATCACAACGTTGTCTGCGCCTTAACCTCCACAATGATTTTCTTCCATTCCAACCATTCACCACACAACCACTTTCATACTCCTCAAATCATCCTCTACGTCATCTAGGCCTACTCACCTCTTTTCCTAGGTCTTCCTCTAATTCTTTTGTCTCTTGATTTCCAGTCTGCGATTTATTCCTAGAGATAATCGCATATACACGCGTATATATCATTTTTACAGGATAGGTTAGTCGGTTAGGGGTTTTTGATCAGAATACCCTTCTCACAGACCAGTTGCTTTCACTACGCCATATTATGGATAATATTTTGTACAAAATATTGTAACTAAGAGCCACCTCGACTACGAGGTCGTGGAGACAGCTGACAAATACCAAATTCTCCTAATAATACCAAACTGCCTCCCTTCTAATACCCCATATAAATTACAGTCACTTCATAAGATAGTCTACCGAGGTTTTTAGTAATACTGGGATGATAATGCTATATTGTACTGGCGTAATAATGGCGAGGGAATAACTAAAAACCAGTATTTCGTAAGACATTTACTAAAGTACGGGAAAAATTATGATACCCGCCAATATTAAGTCAAGTTATGCTGCCACTGGGTTATATCCATTTAACGCGAATGCCATTCCAGAAGAAGCATTTGCTCCAACTATAGTGCCACTGACAGCTCCTCAAAATCTAAACTAGACGTTAACACTACTGGCTGCCTTGTCTACTCAACTCCTCACATCAACGAAAATGATACCATACGTGGATGATGATCCAATTGAAGATACTGTAACAGATTCTGAAGTTGGTATTGGTGACCTACTTCCGACCCCGAAGAAAACCTCTAAGACGCCATTTAACAGAAGCTCGCAATAAACAGTAAATGTGTAATTGTAAGAACAATCCTTTACTCTCAACAGAATAAGGAAACAATAACGTCAACATAAAAAGCAAAAACAACAGACGAAGAAAGTAAGAAACAAGCTTCCAAAGAAAGTAAATGAGTCTTAGTTCTGCCATATGTGTGAAGGAGATGGGTAACAGATATGTGCAGATGTGACACTTGTGGTAATTACGTACAAAAGAGTGCGTTGGACTAACCTCGGTTGGTGGGGGGGTGGGCCTTATTGTGTACCAAAACATTCCTGCCTTATTTGTGTAGGTTTCTGTCAAAAATTAATATTTTTCTTTCTCTGCTTAGTTAATACGGAGATTGATAATAGTTAATAGTCACCATCATTAAAGTTCCCAATTTTGTTTTTTTAACATTTAACACTTCTTTATTGTTTGTAATTATGATTACATTTTTTTATTTTATTCAATTATTCTAATTATCTGACTTGTATAGAATTTTAGTTAATCCAGTTGTTCTAGACATTTGACAATATTTGTGTGTCATTACGTTTATTATTAAATATAAGTTACTTGGTTGAAAGGCGTTTTAGTCCATATTTGTTACAATCATATATGGTGTCCATATCCCTATAATCAATATGGCCTAAAATCATATTTTTTAAGTCCCTACAAACCAATAAAACTTGTAACTCATAATTCGTAACCTCATAAACTCGTAACTCGTTCATCAATAAAACTCGTAAGTCATTCTGGCATTCCAGTTACGTGTTTATTTAATTCCATTAGTCAACGTATAACCTCTTCTTTAGAGTTATAACGGAGGGAACCCAAAATAATTGGTTCTGCCAATTATTTAAGGCTGCCTTATTCGAGACGAGCTGAAATTTTAATCAGAACAACACACAGTAAGACATACAAGGAATCAGGGAAGGTGAAACTGTTGATTTATATACTCAGTATATGTGTGTAACAAGAAGACTTGCTTTATTAAACATTTGAAATATAACATTTACTCCAAAGAACAGATCCCATGACGTTATTAATTAAATTAGTAAAATTAAGTGAAATGCTTTATTTAGAATATGGGATCACAACAAATTTATCTAGCTATACCCCCGGATCCGGGTAACCATTGGTATTTAGTCTCTAATCTTTTAATTATATTTAATTCAAAATTTTATCTTGCAAGACCTTTACCTTTTTGCTTCATATATATTCCATTAGAAGAATGGTATTAATAACACTACGTTACGTTAATATCTAAACTGTTACAATTGAATGATATTGAATAGTTACAATTAAAGTTCTCAAATTTAAGTTTTTATATTCTTATAAAATCAATCGTCTCTGTAAGTCTCTTAAATAGAGTATTGTGTTACAAAAAATATTATCATTATTCCTCGATAGACGTGCTATCGAGTCACCTCTATTTTTTTGGATGTAGTAATCGCCTCCATGTGGTTCCGTCTTGGGAGTCCTAAAACGTCGTCCTCGTCTTGGTCTGGTCTCTGTTGTTCATGGCTTAATACGTCTGCAGGATAGGTAGAGTCTTCTACACAGATACTCGTTGATTCTCAGATGTCTCGAACTGCATCATCGGTAGGGTATACTAGAGTTCTCATTTAGATGGTCCAAGACCACAGGTCAGATGTTGAAAAGATTCGTCCATCGGTGAAGATTGCAGTCATCGTTTTTTCTTTATTAACACTCGTCGTTTGTAGTTACATCTTTCTTCTTGTTACAAAGTTTTTGGAATTTTCTTTTTGTTAACGTTACATGTTACACTTTTTGTAACGGTTAGTAAAATACAAAATAATAATTAATTAATCCACACTAACAACAAATTGTATAACTTTTGAACAGAGCATTTTGCTCGTGCGTCTGCACAGCTGGGCGTCGTCATCGCAAGAGAGCGATTTTTCGTCCGCTACCCTTGTACATGACAAGAGAGAGTGGGGTGTTTATTCCGCGAGCATATATAGTTCCTGTTTCTCTTTAAATAAACTTTTTTATTTATACTGACTATCGCTAGATAAAAATACATCATTTAAATTAATTGTTTTAGTTACTATCTGTGTCTACAGATACTTTAATTATTAACATTAGTTTACTCTATTATTTTTAATTACAGTAGACTCGGAAAACATGTCGAGTCCGGTATCAACAGGTAGGCGCTTGATAGCAAGCAAAGGGTTAAATACGAACATAATAATTATTTACAATATGCCTTTTCTTTATGGATACTTTGCCCTTATTAATTACTTCTTCCATTCACACTTAGTACCTACATGTTTTTATTATTATTATTGTGAGATTTAAATGGTCAATTGTACGCAACCTTAATTAATTAAATTTTTTTTATTCTGTAAATGTCACAATTTAAATCGTCACAAACGTTTAATTTAATTTACATCCTAAATTTACTTGAATTTTCAAAGCTTATGCAGGCCATTTTGGTTACAGGTAACTTACTTTTAATTCGAAAATTACTAAACTCTTCTCTACAACCAACATGAGCACATTCTTAACATTTACTGGTCTATCAACCAGTAATGAATTAAACAAAAAAAAAAAAAATACCAAAAGATTTGACTTCAGCCCGTGGATTCCATCTCCAATAACGTGATCTTTTTGTTGATTAATTGACTCTTCATCGGCGTACAGTGGTTCAGAAAAATACGTTTTTTGTTTAAAATTCCCTATTGTCTTAATTTTTAGTGAATCAAACAACTTTTTCTTTTTAAAATGCAAGAAATTTCTACGAAAAACATTTTGATATGTATTTTTGAATTTCATATTTATAGTCTTCACAACGGAATCCTGCATACTTTAACTATGAATAAAAACAAATGTTTAAATTCTATTATTTTTGAGTCCTTATATCGGAAATGTATAATGTTAACTTAAGAAGTTTAATCCACGATTGCAGGCATCTTAATCGCAGGCTCAGAACTCAAGTTTTTGTAAATATTGTACTGGCTAAAATTTATGTTCTAATTAACTTTTTGGAAACTCGTTACATACTTATAACATAATAAAACATTTTTCAAAAAGAAAAATTCAAAATAGCAATTCAAGGTATTTTTAGATATCTTTGGTGAGTACTTAGGAAAAATGTTTTGTTTGAATTCGTTAAGAATTGTAAGCTCAAGGGATTTTCCATAAATAAAGTTTTGTATTCAAAAACGCAACGTCTGCTTTATTACACACCACGCAATTTTAACACAAAAGGAAATCTTTCTTTTCTCATTAAAAATTTTCAATTTATTGACTAGATTATTGTGCATTTTCATTCATATATCTCTCAACGTAATATATTGTTATTGAATTAATTGAGACCTAACATTTTTGGACGTCAAAAATCTAAACATATCATAATGTGCTGAATACTTATACATTTCATCCAAACCGTATTACAGAATTTATCGTGAAGTAGCAGAAGTAGTGACGTCACTGATCAGAATTCGAGGAACTAACGTCCGATATATTGCAATACAATTCTAGCAGACACAATTTAGCGCGTATTTTAGTTTGTGATTTGGCGTGTGACGTTATTGTCAAGTTCGGCAATGTTATTACTTGATAAATCACCAGCCGGTAATGAACACAATATATTCATCGATCTGTCACGGTAGTGGTTATACTGTTCTCTCACATTTACACCACACACACACACACACACACAGTTATATATTTATGCTCACGTGCGTATTTGTGAGTGTGAGTGTGTGTGGGGGTGTCTGTGTGTTTAATCAGATTTAAGTATTACTGTTTTGAATGTTCACCTCTTGTTTGTTTACAGCAATTAATAATTATTAGTGTTGATGGAACTTTCACTTGTAAACTTACTTGTGCTTTCACTCATACGGTCGTTTCGGAGTGGTGTGCTCCTTCATCAGTGAGTTTTTTGGTTACAGACAGCTTGCACATACTGTATCCAAAAAACTCACTGACGAAGGTGCACACCACTCCGAAACGACCGTATGAGTGAAAACAACAAGTAAGTTTACAAGTGAAAGTTCCATCAACACTAATAATTATTAAGTATTACTTTTTATGGATCTATCTTAGAAGAAGTAGACTGAATAATGGACAATGTGTTTTAATGACGTTGAAATTATAATACTGATACTGAACTACTAATGTGCTCATTCGCTTTGTCCCTGTTATGTTCAGTGTGAAAATACTACAGGAGTGTAAAATACTACAGGAGGGTCAAAATTATGTTTCTAAAAAAAAACATTCACCCATTTACACCTATTACTGCCATCCTCACATCACATCGTACTACCAGATGTCTCTATCATCCCACTCTCTTGTTGTAGACATCTTTTCCTCTTTTTCTTCATAGATGTCCTCTTCCCATGATCTCCTCGGTCAATCTCTTTTCCTTCTGTAATGAGACAACCGGACAACCGGTTTAACAAATAAGCCATCGTTGTCAGGCATTTGATCTATTTGGTCACACCATCTAAGGAGATTCATGTCTATGGAATTTAATATTGTTCTGCCCACAGAAAAGTGTTATCCTGATATCTTCATTTGTAACGCACTGGGGTCTGGATACACCACAAAGCCTTCTCCACTTCTTGGAGCTTTTGGGAATTCCTTTGATTTGATTCGTAAGTTTCAGAGCCATGTATGACTAGTACTTCCCAAGATGGCAGAGTATTTCACACATTTTCTTGATTTTATGGATTATATTTCCCACACCAAAGCACTGAATTTAGCTACTATATCACAATCGTTGGAGATAGATTTTTAATCTACATTATGAACTTATTACGATAATAAGCACGAACTAAGGTCATATCAAAATATAAGAATATGTTTATATACATTTTTACCCATACACAGAATTGTGATTTCTATAAGTATCTTTTTCTTGAGCAATTTTAAGACAAAGTATAAGGTAAAAATGTAATACCGCAAATATTTACAAGCAAATGGATTTCTATTTCTGTTATGTTTGAAGTATAAAATATATATAGGCTTATACTTATGGGACCAGTTCGTAATGTCCACCGCAGAATGTCTATAATATAATTCTCTTGGTACATTATAAATTACTCGATATTAGATCCGTTGAGAAAATTGTATATATATGACCATTTACTGTATTGCACGTCTACCTTTTTATGTCAAAATATCCATGCATTAATGTCCCTCGGAGCGGAAGAAATTAATTAATCAAATTACATAACGGAATAAAAGTATTGTTATTAAGAAAGAGGCGTTTATTAATTAATATTGGTAGTAGGTGTGTGCGAGTGACTGAGGTATCTCAGAATGTGGAAAATTTAAGATTTACCAAAACAAAGAGAAATAAAACAAAGAGCTTTACCACTATTATTTTCTAGTCAACAGAAATTAGTTGGCATGTAAGTGGTTTACATTGCCTTGGTCGTTGTATTATTGGTAAAATTGTATTATTTGCATCACCCTTTGATGATTAGTTATGTACTTTTTACGTATCGGGCGTCCGACATTTTCATGACAGTCTTGCACTTGCAACGTCTGATTTTCGGTTTCGTTTTGCTATTGCCATGTGTATTTAAGAAATCTCCAGATACAAAGATAATGGGAGATCATTTTTTTCTCTGGAACCTAAAGCGGAATCTTTCAATTGTGTTGTCTGTCCACTGATGGCCATGTAGAGTTGACTCGTAAACATTTGATTCTCACGTTTCGATGTCTATGTAGGGCGTGCGAAAAGATCTGTCACATATGGGTTTAGTATGTAGAGTGTTGTTGAGAATATACTAGAAAACTCTACATTCATTTTTAAGTAAGTATACCTGCCATTGTAGAAGTGAAAGTTTGTATTGTGTGGTGGGAGGTCGGGCTGCCTGGGCGGGGCCTCAACCCGCACACATGCGCTTTTACTGTGAGAGTCTAGAAAAGTAATGTTCTCGAACTTTTAAATAAAAGGAAAGATCTGGAAGCTGTTTTTCTATATAAATATAGATGCACTCGACAAGTACGGTTCAGTTTTAAATGTGCTCTTGTAATGTGTATTTCGTGTGTCCGTTTTATATATACTTGCTACTAAACTGTTCCTTCAATAAAGCGTGTGTTTGCTCCTGTACTTAAATTATTCATTATTTTTACCCATACCTCAACAGGTTATGGGCCCAGTGGCATTTTGAAATCGGAGTGCAGTGTGTAATTGGAGTGCAAGTATAAAATATTTGTGCAAAAATGGAACCGAATATAAAAATTGAAAAACTTCGAGACAAAGATAATTGGCATCAATGGCGCTTCGTAGTACGCACATTGATGGAAGAGGATGATGATGTGCTGGATGTTTGCGAAGGAAGATTAGCCGAGCCAGCTACAGGTGCAGAAGATCGTGACGCGTTGTTGGAAAAGTTCAAGAAGGCGGACAAAATTGCCAGCAAGTTAATTGTTACAACAGTGGAGAGAAAGCCTCTCGAACTTATAATGGGTTGTTCTACTGCCAAGGGGATGTGGGACAAATTAAATACAGCATATGATCTAAAATCTGATGAAAATCTGTTGATGATTCAAAAACAATTTTTTGAGTTTAAGTGGACAGAGAGTAAAAGTGTTACGTATAATATTTCAAAAATAGAACAGTTGGCTAGAAAAATGAAAAATCTCGGGGGAAAATTGAAAAGATTATGGTAATGACTCGTGTTTTAACATCTTTGCCACAAAAGTTTAATCATTTTCACAGTGCTTGGAATTCGGTATCTGACGATAAGAAGAATCTCGAAAATTTGACTGAGCGCTTGATGGCAGAAGAATTTAGATTACAAGAGAAAAAGGAAGTACACGAACAGACGACAGCGTTGCTAACTAATCTAAAAATCGGTCATAAGGAACAGAAGAATGACTCTTATAAATATGAGAAGAATGATTTGAAACAAGAGCAGTGTTATAATTGTGGAAGACAAGGTCATTTAAAAAGGGACTGCTTCAGGTGTTACACGTGCAAAAGAAAAAGTCATTAAAGTAACAATTGCTTCATGAATAAGAATAATGGACAGCGAAGATGGTCGAATAATCAAGAAAGAAGTAACTCGTCTTCTGGAGAGAAGAAATCAACATCGAGGATAGCACTAATAGGTGACAAAGGCAGCTGTGGCAATCGGGATGATCTCTGGATTGTGGATTCGGGTGCGACGGATCATATGTCGAAGCATCGAGAATGGTTTTCAACGTTCGAAGAATATACAACACCAGTCAGTGTAAGAATGGGCAACGGTATGACAATGTCTGCATATGGTAAAGGTAATATTGACTTTGAAACTTATAAAAATAGTGAACGAGTAGAAGGTACTATCTGTAATGTATTATATGTTCCTGATTCAATGTATAATCTGTTTTCTGTTAAATATGCGGGTAAAAGGGTATAGATTATGAAATAACACATAATGCTACGAGATGTACTTTAAAGCATGGTAATGAAATTCTTGTAACTGGTTCCGAATATGAGCATGGTAGTTTGCTAAAATTAGACATTCAATCTTTAATTCAAAAAGAATGTAACGTGGTAGAACAAAAGAGTAGATCGAACATTGTCAACGGTAATGTTTTAAAATTATGGCACGAAAGACTTTGCCATCAAAATGTAAAACATGTGAAGAATTTTTTGAAAAATTTAAATATAAAATTTACGGATGAAAATTTCTTTTGTGAAGGTTGCGCTTATGGCAAAAATCATAGATTGCCTTTTCACAAAAAGATCGATCGTGCTACTAAAACTCGCGAAATAATTTATACTGACGTTTGTGGTCCTACGGAAGTAGAGTCTCTCGGTAGAAAGTTATATTTTGTTTCTTTTAAAGACGATTTTTCAAGTTATAGAGAAATTCATTTTATTCGAGAAAAATCTGAAGTAATAGAAAAACTAAAATCATTTTGTATCGGGGTTGAGAATCAATTTGCAACAAATATTAAAGAAATTCATTTTGATGGTGGTAAAGAATACGATAATAAAGCTGTGATCTCTTTTTTAAATAGTAAAGGTATAAAATATTCGATTAATGTTCCATATACGCCCGAACAAAATTCAAATGCAGAGCGCGATAACCGAATCATTGTAGAGACTGCTCGATCAATGTTATATTCAAATTCAAACTTACCTCTATTCTTATGGGCAGAAGCAATGAATACTGCTGTACATGTAATTAATAGAACAGGCCCAACAAAACAAAATAATAAAACTCCTTATGAGTTATGGAATGGAAAAACAACTACTGTTGATAGATTTAAAATATTTGGAACTATGTGTTATGTACATATATCAAAAGAAAAGCGTAAGAAACTTGATAAAAAATCGATGAGGGGTTATCTGGTCGGATATCATGAGGATTGTAAAGGTTATCGTGTATATGTTCCGGAAGTGCGAGATGTCATTATAAGTAGAGATGTACTTTTTACACCTGAAAGAGTATTAGCTGATTTTGAATTCTTTGAGCAATAATAATAAAGAAACTGAAGAAAATGAAATTATAACTCCTAAAAATAATGAACTTTTACTTAAAAGTGAATCAAATGATGTTTGAAGAAAGAGAACCTTTACAATCTTCAAATAGCGATAACAATCAAACTGGACGACAATTGCGCGATAGAACAAAATTAAAACCTACAGAATATTATGGCTGTCCGATCACGTTTATTGCTGAAAAGTTGCCATCTAATTATAACAAAGTAATTACAAGTAAAGAAAAAGATAGTTGGCAAGCTGCAATGCAGGACGAAATGAACTCTTTGTATGAAAATAAGACATGGGTATTAGTGGAAAAGCCAAAAGATAAAAAGGTGATTAACAATCGTTGGGTTTTTGTGAAGAAGCTCAATCCAGATGGTACAGAAAGTTATAAAGCGCGGTTGGTTATTAAAGGTTATTCGCAACAGAAAGATATAGATTATAAAGAAACTTTTAGTCCGGTTGTTCGCTTTGATACAATAAGATTGATACTTAGTATTTCTGCTCGTGAAAATTTACATATCGGTAAATTTGATATAAAAACAGCTTTTTTATACGGTGACTTAAAGGAAGATATATATATATGAAACAACCTGAAGGTTTTGATGATGGAAGCTCACGCGTATGTAAATTAATGAAAAATTTATACGGCTTAAAACAAGCACCAAGATGCTGGACTGAGCACTTCACTAATTTTCTTGTAAATTTAGATTTTTGTCAAAGTATGGGTGACCCATGTTTATACATATATAACAAAAATAATAATAAGATCTTGTTAGCAATTTATGTTGATGATGGACTTATTCCAGCTTCAAATGAAAGTTTGATTGATAAATTGTTGAATGATTTGAGTAAAAAATTTAAAATTACTAGTACTAAAGAAGTTACTAATTATCTTGGAATGGAAATTTGTAGATTGAATGATGGGTCTGTTTTCATTCATCAAAGTACTTATATTAACAAAATCTGAGAAAAGTTTAATATGTCAGAAGCTAATATTGTATCCACGCCAATTGATTGTAATCATGATGAATATTTATCAAAAACTATTGTAAATAATGTACCTTATCGTGAAGCTGTCGGCAATTTGATGTTTTTCCAAATTGTAAGTCTTCCAGACATAAGTTTTGCTGTAAATGTTGTATCTAGAGTTTTAGACAAACCAAGTGTAACTCATTGAACAATTGTTAAACGAATTTTACGTTATCTAAAAGGTACGATTGATTTTGGATTACTATATTGTAAGGATGGCAACTTTAAAGCTTATAGTGATGCTGATTATGCTAGCGATACAGTTACACGTAAATCAACTTCTGGCGTAGCTTGTATGTATGCAAATGCTGCAATTATTTGGCGAAGTAAGAAGCAACAATCTGTATCATTATCAACAACCGAGTCAGAATTTGTAAGTGCAGCACTAGCAACAACTGAAATAATGTGGTTAAAGAAGTCATTTAATGAATGCGATTGTAAGACTGATAAATGATTTATATATAGATAATATTAGTGCATTAAAACTTATAAGTAATCCTGAATTCCATCAAAGGACAAAACATATTGATGTGAAATATAATTATGTACGTGATTGTTTTCAAAATGGAGAAATTGATGTACATTATGTTAAAAGTGATGAACAAGTCGCTGATATACTTACGAAAGCTTTGTCAAAACCAAAATTTGTATATTTAAGATCTAAACTTGGACTTAAGAGTAAAAATGAATTTTTTAAATTAATGTGATTGTGAGAATGTAGAGTTTTAGGGAGGGTGTTGAGAATATACTAGAAAACTCTACATTCATTTTTAAGTAAGTATACCTGCCATTGTAGAAGTGAAAGTTTGTATTGTGCGGTGGGAGGTCGGACTGCCTGGGCGGGGTCTCAACCCGCACACATGCGCTTTTACTGTGAGAGTCTAGAAAAGTAATGTTCTCGAACTTTTAAACAAAAGGAAAGATCTGGAAGCTGTTTTTCTATATAAATAGAGATTCACTCGACAAGTACAGTTCAGTTTTAAATGTGCTCTTATAATGTGTATTTCGTGTGTCCGTTTTATGTATAAGTATACATACTACTAAACTGTTCCTTCAATAAAGCGTGTGTTTGCTCCTGTACTTAAATTATTCATTATTTTTACCCATACCTCAACAAGTGTAATTATGCAAAAACATGCACAGGGGAAGGTGATTGGTCGCAACAGTATATAAACATTGGAAAACAGCTGTACGCATTACCATCCAGGCGGTGTCTTCATCTCTATTTTGTGCACCCCGTCTGTGTCTGTAACTGATAGGACGATGTGACAATTGACAGGGTTCAAAGTTTCACGTAGGTCACAACTGACCGGGTTTTGTACGATTGGTTTGCAACTACCACGGTCCTCTGTATATGCGTGCGCGCGTGTGAGTGAATGTGTGTGTGTGTGTGTTTGCGTGTGCGTGTGTAAAATCAGTTAAGGTTTTAATTTGGATACTTTCTGAGATAAATCATTTTAACGAAATGACTAAAAATGATCAGTACGTTAAATAAACTGGCAATAATGATCTAACGTAACTTCGTAGAGAAGTCTGGCCTAAGAGCTATTTTGTGTTAACCATCTCTGACCCTGTCTTTGTGTTATTATAGATAGCTTCATTCAGTACTTAATTTTATTAACCCGAAGAAGACCAAATACTGTGAGTAGCCGAAACGTTGTACTTTAACATATTATTAACAATTGGTGTTATGCGAAACAATACATGTATAGACTTGAATTAATTAAATAAATTATTTACGAGCATAGTTTTCATGCGGGAATTTAATAACAACTCTCCCATGAAAGTTTTAAAAAGGCAAGTATACAGTACCTTGATACTTCAATAGTTTATACATATTTATATATTTTTGTTAACAGAGTATAAGTATATAAAGACGAAACTGTATAAAAGATACGCTTCTCCACTACTTGGAGGAGACCTCAAATAGCTAACGGTTATCGTGAACACACTTAATTTGATTTCGTACTCGGCTTTCTGTGTAATTGTCATTTATGTTTACGCAATTTATATGGCTTTACCAGAGAAACCTTTCGGAACCGTTTCCATGGCGACCAATTTAGTGACCAACTTCCCGAAGCGTGCTGTGACATGGTTTCCATTTACTGCATGCATGACATCCGTCATATTTCACGATGGCGCGCTAAGGAAACCAATTTTCTGCCAGCGTCGACGCGAGAAATTACAAGGACATTAGTAACGCTTGCATGACGAACGATTATAGTTTAGTTAGTCGTAAGACGCTATCGACCGCCTGTTCGCTTGACAAGATTCGTTAATTACTCTCCCCTCCCCTTCTTAGTCGCTTACAGACTTTTCCCAATTGTTTAATCTATTTGTAATTGTTCTTATTTCGAGTGACGTGCAGCTAGATAATTGTAGAAATTGTTTGGCAGCGAATCAAAACGAAGAGTAACTATTTTATCTGTATTCACAGCTTTCAACTTGGTACAGAGAAGTTTCTTTGTTGTACAAAGTTATTATTGTTTACTATTATCAAGATGTTGATTCTAGTTTTTACGAGCATCATACCATGACTCATCGTAGATTCGTTGTCTCGTAAACTGCAATAGGAATAAATTATATACTAAAAAAAGAAAAATATCCTTCTTAAAAGACTAATTGTAAATATGTAAGTATCTTCGTGCGCGCGCGCGCGCGTGTGTGTGTGTGATTTTTCAACAATGCGTTCCCCGGAATTATTTATTCCTAAGACATGTTATTCCTAAGCATTGTGACGATTTAATTGATAATAAAATATTTAATAATAAAAAAAATTAAAAAGCAATTAAGTATTTTTAAATCGCACTATTAAACCTAATGTACTAACTCAGAATAAGTATGAGAGGTAAGTGGAAAAATCTAACTAAACAATTAATAAAAAAAATCGAATTGTAAAAAGCTATTAACATCACAGTTAACCCTTTTGTAAGTAATCATGCGTTGACCTGTTTAATTCCGGACTCAACGTGCTTAGCGAACCGTCTGTAACTTAGAAATGTATAAAAATCGTAATGTTTGTAATTAGTAATTTTAAGGCACGAGTAGTAGTTAAAATAATTCCCGTAAATTAAATAAGTATAAATAATTTGTTTCTTCTTGTTATAATAATGTCAATTTAAATAAAAATAGGAACTATATTATCGCGGAGTACTCACTCCGCTTGGTTGTAATGTGCCAGTCGAATCGAGTTAAGAGTTACTATGCAGCCGTCAGACAGTGCACACCTACGAACGAGAGCTCTTCAGAAATGTGTTGATTAAAGTTAAATGTAACTATTAGCTACCACTACAAAACGTGGGGAGCAATTTTTTAATATATAAAATGTAGAAAGGTTTTGTTAAGAAATGTAATAAGTTAAGAAAAATTAACAACACGTAAGCAAGATGACGTCTCTACTCAAGATGTAAACTCCAGTACAACTCTACATGTGAATATGTGACCTGCATAAACTGTACATATGGACGTCTACGACCCCTACGACGCTGACCAGGACCTACGTGGATCTACCTCAAGTTTAACCAGCATTACTTCAATCTCCTCTGCGAACCAGCTATAAAGTATTCGCCGAAGACACGACCTAGATGACGACGCCGACTACCAGAATTCCCAAGTGTAACACCCCAGGACGAGGACAGCACAACTTATTGTAAAGGTGACTCGATAGCTTGACTATCGAGAGTTAATTACATTTGAGACATAACTTATAGATGAAAGAGACTTTTCAAAGACTATAATTTTCTTTAAACAATAAATGAAATCAAATAGATGTATACTGTAATATTGAAAATCATACGTTGTAACGTTAATATGTAAATGTTAATTATAATCCCGTTAGTAAATAATACCATTCTTCAAATGGTAAATGTAATCTTGCAAGCTCCTAGATGAGCATAGTATTACTCAGACGTCTTTACAATATTTAAAGTAAACTCGGATCCGAGGTAAAAGTTGTAACGTTTATTTTTGGAAAATATTTATAAAATTGTACAAGTAGTAAATAATAGCTAAAAATAATGTGTACTAGCAGTTATATTTGACAAAGAAGTATGTGAGGGTGTGTGAAGGGAAAGTTTGTAAGACTGTCCTCTTGGCATTGTAACCTACAGACAGCTTGATGTGTTACGGCTGTAAAGTTAATTGTTTGACAAAAAGAGTGACACTTACTAGATGTATGTGAGACGTTGTATTTCGCATCAGGCAGCTGGTCTGAGTAAGAAAGGCATAACCCCCAATAAACCAATTTACCCTTTTTAAAACTTTGACACAGACTGAAAGCAAAGAGTTTGTCAATTCGATACGGTACAACATTAGATGCCAGAACAATTGCAACGTAGAAATTTGACGAAAGTCGTGATTACAAAGGAAGATTCGTTCCAGAGTCAAAACAAAGCCAGAGTGCAACTTGAAGATAAACAATGGTGCAGCAGATCGAACAATACCAGTATTGTATCTATGTCAAAGCGTAACAGAAATTGGACACTAGGAGACGGCCACGAGAGACAAAGAAATGTCGCCTGATTTACAAGGGGAAAGTGAAACTCACGAATTCTGGAGTGCTTGAATGAGATTCCTAGTAAATAGAGAAAACGGCTGTAGGAACAATCAGGACCAATGGTAGTTCGACAAGAGAATCACGTATAAAGCAGAGATACTCGAAAACCAATGACGAATATACAATTTGTCACACTGGCTAAAGAACCAATAAGAGTATCCAAGCAGATGGAAGATTCAGCAGAGGTAGGCGGGATGAGAGTTTACTTGGTAGATCTCAGAACAGAAAAACAGCAGTCTAGTACTCATCTACAAAGTGATCACCACGAGTCATCTTAACCGGTTACTTCAGTGCGAACATTCAATTTCGCAAAGTGAACAATGAAGTGAATACGACAAATCGTACGAAACTCGTTGTTATAATTATCACTAAATTCTAAACTCATAGCAAGAGATTTGAACAGTTAATCGCGTTCGACAGACTATTAGTATAAAGTAATATCACGCGAAGTCAACCTGTAAAACAGACTTTACAATTAATTAACTTCACCGTAATTTAAACAAAGTGTCGGAGAATACGGATACACAGTACAATACTAAGTGAAGACAAATTCAATTAACAGACATTCTACAATTACAAATAATTCACAAGAAACTATAAACATTACAGCAGCTTTTATATAATACAGAACACATCAACAGAGAGACTCAGTGCATATTCTACCACAGAGATATTAGACATAAAATCAGCAATCTAAAGAATTACTTTAAAAAACATTATACATGAACTTTAACAACATCAATTAAGGACACTCATATTCAACACAATACGTGTGTCGTGAAAAGTGAACAGTTCGAGAATTCTTCAATAATTAAACAGTGATTGTGAGGTGCAGTGACCGCGAAGGGATACGTAATCTACAACGACTACGGAGACCAGCAACTACTAAACACAGAAGACCATAGGATGTCACCGAGAGTATGAACTATGAATAATCAACGCTCTCAAACTAATGGTACTTTAGAGTTAAGTCAACAAACTCAATTCATTCAAGTCAAAGAACTCACACTAATAATTAATTAACCTTGAGAACTGCCTCTCAGTGCTCTGCATTCGACTGAAGCGAAATAAAACGTCAATTGGTAAATTCTTCAAAAAATCATATCTAAACAGTAATCTAAATTTGCCAAATACAATTGTAGATTATAATTTACAATTATAAGTGTTAGAAAATTATTAAATGTTAATTAATCGCGATTTCAGAGACACTCATTGTTAAGATAAGAGAAGTGATTATACTTAAGGAAATATCCATACATAGTGTTATATTTGTAACTTGCTACAACTTAATTAATTAAATAAGCATTAGACATAATATTGTTGTTGTGTGTTTGGCAAATGAATCCTTTATATCCACATCCTTGTAGATATGAGGTGGCGCCCGGGAAATTGAAACATTTTGGCAGTAAGTGATTTTAATTATTAATTTATTACTTGTTTAACCACCCCGAGTAAGAATTCTTATATTTGGCTGCACAACGCGTGCAGCATAAGTTATATTTGCCGCCCAAAGAACGTGGGGCATTACAATTATCAAAAACTCCCAATATAAAGAAAATCTTATAAAGTACATGATCAATATGATCCCTAGTTTTCCTGAAAACCCTTTTGAATATTTTAGTATAAATAATTATGTTATGGGATCCTTTCATATCATTTGTTAATAAAGAGAAGTCATCTTATTACACATTGAAGTGAGTGCATAAATCAGTGAAATACCTTCCCTTGTTTCCTAATAATTAGCTTAATTATTATTGTTAATTGTGTTGAGTTTAATTTCAGTTCGTTACAACGTAGGCAGCCCGTATAATTGGCTAGTGTCAATTATGATGGGTTCCCTGTGTAACGTGGCCAAAACGTTACACCATAATATAATTTTTGTTACATAAAACGTATAGAGGTATTTCCCAGTTTTTGGAAAAATTAGAAGCTGTGTTGGCGTATTGTCAAATCTGTATACAATTAAGAACAATATATAAATTTTGTGACCCTCCCTCCAGTTTTTTATACATTTTAACACATGTTAACGTTCAAATATAATAAGAAAGGAAAATTTACTTTCCTTCATTGCGTGAGATTTTGTGTCTTTTAGTGGTAGAAATGATTTGAAATATATAGTTCTGATGTTTTCTGTTCTTCTAATAAGTTTCCAGCAGCTGTCGATTCATGGATTATTTCCTAACACACAGTTGTCGTTATACGAATGCAGTACAATTAAGTAGTTCTTATGAAACAAAGTCAATTAAAGGCGCTGTACTCAAACTTTTCTCTAACGTTTTATAATTCAGAAAATTGCAACTTTGGTAATTACATAAACTAATTACCCTCCAAACGTGTGGGCTGCACTTTGGGATTTTAACCCTGATAAATTAGCCGTTTTTCGGTCTAGTTCGGAAAAATTAGAAGTGAAGAATAGAACGTTAGAAGATTTATTGCTGGAATAAAAATAACGTGCGAGAGGCGCTATTGCTCTCCTTTCCCAACTTTGACGTCACCACTGATTAATTTATACACATAAACAAATATTATTTAATTATTTCAAAAGAAGATCTGGTACACCCGTGTGATTATAACTGGATATGTTAGAGTCAAAATACTGAAAAAGTTAATTATGTTGTCTTGTGGTTGTTATCTTGTGGTTTATAATGATTCATAACAATCCTCCATAATTAGTATGGTCTTTGGTCACCGCACTCTTCTTTACCTGAGACGTGATTGTGTTTTTCATTGCTTCCATTCTAAGACACATCATTAAATATTGCACAGAAACTTGAATATTAGTTTCAGCGTGCACGCCTTATATTAAAGACCGTATCTTTGACATAACTTCGTTTTGTTAGAATATTTAACTGTTCGCGAATCATTAGGCCCTATATGTGACATCCAAAGGTATGATTACTTAATCTTTATAGCTACACAGTATTAATAATCGTACCTTTTAAAGGTTTGTACTTAACGTAGGACTTCTAGTATGAGGTGTATCCTTGTAAACTGTAAACATTACGCAGACGGTACAAGCAACTGTGAAACGAGCAAATATCAACCAACAAATAAATAGCATCTGTCGCGTTCGCAGCTCACATGACTTCAGCTCTGCTTGTGCATTGTTTGCGAAAATACTTTTGAAATTGATCCACTACACTTGTTCTTGCTTGTCCTTCGTACGCGACAATGGCGAGCAAGATGCTCTGGCCTCTCTAGCAAGAAAGAGTTTCATTATCGAACTCTTTTGTTTTTAATGGCGAGTTATTTTCAGCCATGGTCGTTTTCTACATCTCATTCTCCAATATATAAGCAGATGGAAAATGTAAAACGTAAATAAATTCCTATGTAGGCCTAACTAGTAATTATATAACATTTGTGTTACTGAGAATAGTTTTGTAAGCAACGTAAACTCTGTTAAGTAAAACACATAGGCCTAATAGGTTTCTAAGCGCCACGATTCTACGAATTTAATGGTTATAGTAATGTTTATTGGTAAATTTCATGTGAATTACTATACACAAAACCAAAAACAAATTTATAATGTAAATTAAAAATTACGTGTATTACATAAATTACGTAAGTTATTAAAATATAAGCCTACAATGAGAAAATGAAAGTTTCTCAATTGATCTTTCCTGGCCTTTAAAGACAACGGTAGTGATGAATCGTTCCGTTTCCAGACTCCTTCTTCCTGAAATTGTGAAGTCTCCTTCTTCCGTCATCTATCCTCCTCTGTTCCTTCTTATCTTTCGTTAATACTGTCCAGGCCATCGCCTGGAATACTGGTTAGTCAGTAGCGTTGTAAAATGTAAGTAAGTTTCTTTTTGATGATTTCATTTAAAACGTTTCATAAATTCCCAGACGTTTGTTAAATCATCGTTATATAAGCTCTGTCATTCTAGGTTCCATAAAAATATTACATTTATTTTTTACTAATATTTTGTTTTGATCCATAAAACCATGTAAACATTTTACAAAATGTTTATATTTTTATTTTACGCGGTGCAGAGTTATCAGTTACTGAAACTTTTATGAGTACTTATAATCTTGTAAATAATTTAATTTATCAGAACATCAGAATACAGTATTTTAAATCCTGTGGTAGGTATGATTTAAACGTCTTGTTCTGACACCATAATAACACAGATATATTAGCGGTTTCTTTCAAATTCATTAATCAGGATAAAATCCAATTTAGTAATTAAAAGTGAGAGAACAGTAACAGGTTTTTTTTTGTTTTTTTCATAACCGTAGGTGCCATTGTGGAGGTAGAAGAGAGCGTCAGAATTCGCGTCTATCAAGGAATTAAATCAACAGTTAGCAAAATACGACGGCTTTGGCTTTTAAAATAAAAGTAAAATAGAAACAGAAACAGAGGGTAGAAATAAAACGTTTTATCTCACTTTAATAGCACAAAGACGTACGTCACAGATGCTGGCACCAGGAGATAAACAAAAAATAATTCCTTGTTTCTAAAAAAATGGGGTTAACAATTCATCTCGGAATAAACACTTAGCTAAGGACAATTTCACGGGGACACTTAGAGCGTATAAAACGTAGACCTGCATATCCATTTTATAAGGAAGAAAACGAGTCTCACGTGCAACATAAACAATCTCACAACTAACAATACATAAGCATATGAAATTCATAAATTTTTGTTTAATTGGTAACAATCATTTAAACAGTCTATACTTTCTATGCTGTGTTGATGGTGCAGTTCTTATAGCTGAACACGATGATGATCTAGAGAGGCTTCTGCACAAATTTAGCGACGCGCACAAATAATACAGTATCATAATCTCTACAATTAAAATTGAAGTTATGACTACCTCTACAACACCAGTAGCATGCAGGCTAGTATTAGATAATAAAACTGTTGATCAGAATATAGAAAGCAAGTGTTTATACATAGAGATAACAAACTATGATTTAACATATTTTATTGTTGTATTGGAGTGTTAGTGGTCTCAAATATTTCTACTAGTAATTTTGTACAAACCACTGTGTTGTCTTTGGTACTGACGAGCGCTTTCGGCAGTCAAGCCATCTTCAGGTCATTTACCAACCTTTGGTAAATATTGGTTGACATTGATTGGTAAATGACCTGAAGATGGCTTGACTGCCGAAATCGCTTTTCAATACCAAAGACAGCATAGTGGTTTGTACAAAATTACTAGTAGAAATATGATTTAACAGGAAAAAATAGCTGCCAAACCACACACCAAACAGGGTATCAGAATGTTATCTGGAACAATATTTTTGTAAGTTTGAAAATAGAAACATAAAAACACAGTTTGGCCTATACTGAAGTATGGAGTAGAGGGAAGCCCAGAAATCGTAACAACCAGAAGACAAACACAGGTCGCTAAGAAACGAAAACGTTGAGAAGAATATTCAAATCGTGACGAGACGGAATAAAGTATGAGAATATTAAAGGAATGTGGACTGCTGCGGAAATCCAACAATTTGCCAACAACGGCAGGATGGATGATGACAGGTTATTCAAGAAAGACCGACGTAATCATCTGAAAGTAAAAAAATAATTGGAAGATCAACAATAAGGTTAAAAGCTAATGGCGAATTATCAGATAATACACCTGTAACAAAAGGGATCAGAAGGGAGGATTCCTCAAGTCTCATATTCTTCAATGTAGTTATGGATAAAATTTTAAAGGGGTAAAGCATATTAGAGGATATAGGATGGGTAGAAGTGACTTACAATGAAAATGACTTACAAAGACTTGTGTATAATTTTAACAAAGCATGCAAGAAATATAACATGCAGATAGCGAAAGAGGAAGCAAAATGAACTACAATTTCACGTGACCCATTAAGGTGTTAGTTTATGGTAAATGACAGAATAATAGTAATGCAGATAAACTACTTATGAACAAGGCTTATAAGTAACAATAGGGCAGATGAAGAAATGGAACATCAGTTGGTGAAAGCAAGAAGAATTGCTGTATGCATGTATAACCTTATATGAAATAATTAATACGTCACACAAAAACAAAAACTAGGATTTAAAACAGTACAGTACATCCAGTAATATCCTATGCATCAGAGACCAAGCCAGATACAGCCATAACTCAAAGTAAACGACAAACTATAGAAATGACTATATTACGGTGGGTACTAGGAAAGACAAGGTACAATAAGATGCCAAACAACTGTATAACAGAAACGTGTAATGTAACAGATATTAATTCTTGGATTGCGGAAAGAAGAAGGATATGGAATGAACACATATAA
Source organism: Magicicada septendecula (assembly GCA_034769895.1). NCBI lineage: Eukaryota > Metazoa > Arthropoda > Insecta > Hemiptera > Cicadidae > Magicicada > Magicicada septendecula. Next base: position 280,341,382 of record CM068374.1, read on the forward strand.
AGAATGGATGACAAAAGGCTAGTAAAAAATGTAAGACATAGCCAACCAAACACGAAGAGGAGCATTGATCGGCCAAGGAAGAGGTGGAGTGACAACATGTAGGACCGTTGTTATAGAACAGGACAGAGTCCTAACTAGGTTAAAGTTAAAGAAGAAGAAGAAGAAGAAGAAGAAGAAGAAGAAGAAGAAGAAGAAGAAAAAGAAGAAGAGAATAATAAGGTGGAGAGACTGCATCGATAAAGTTGACAAAAAGGTAAATGTCCTAAATAAGGAGGGGATGAAGAAGATATAATTAATTTTTCTTCATGTTTTTGGAACAGCTTCTTTTGATGCATCTCAAAATCTTCAAAGACTTCACACAATGTTTACTGTTGTCCATGTCATTTTGCTTAAGTTGTTATGTTTATATAATGTATTGTCTAAGTGAAATGTATTTTATTGGGGATCACTTACATAAAATATATACAGTAAGTTTTTAGGTTTAACGTTTCTTTAATCGATGTAGGAAAAATATGGAAAAGCCAAGTAGTTCTAGAAAATGTTGCCGCCAGGTAATTAACTATGTATCCGTACGTACAATACAGTAAGCTTTACTACGTGATAATACATTCAGAATATCATATCACAATGAAAATAAATGGATTAACTTTAAGAATTCAAATAAGTTAAAAGACTACGGTTTATCAGTTTTGTCTAAACATTTTATTTTGTCTATACAAAATATAGTTGGGCTACTTTGTCTCTTATCTTGGAGGTGTTGAATTTTTGTGTAAGTACTACCAAGGTCGCTGCAGATAATGACAGAAATACACGAGAAATAGTTAACATTTCATAACTGTCCTTGACCTGCTCCTGTCGTTAATCGAACTCAACGAACTGCGACTTAAGCCACATGGCTGCTAATTCACTGAGGTAGGTTAGGTTAGGTTAGGTTACTTCTAAATAAAACAAATAAAACATAATAAAACATATTATACTTCAGTGCTATAGTCGTTTTTTATCAATTTTGTTTCGATTTAACCGTTCCCACGTACCAGCCTGCAATACCTCAACGAAAAGTTGGAACACGACAATATTAAGTTGACTGATACGTTTACAAAGTTTAATGTAAAAACATTTATTACTTCAAAAATGCCATCCTCATCCTCATCATCATCATCATCATTATCATCATCAGCATCAAACCATGCTGGTGTTGGATTAATCTATTTATTTTTATCCAACTTCATATTTTGTTCAATGTATATGTATATGTATATGTATGTATATCTTCTTTCTGTAACTGGTTTCTTTTTGACAGTATTTTTAGTTGTCAGAACCAGAGGAGGAGGAGGAGGAGGAGGAGGAGGAGGAGGAGGAGGAGGAGGAGGAGGAGGAGGAGGAGGAGGAGGAGGAGGAGGAGGAGGAGGAGGAGGAGGAGGAGGAGGAGGAGGAGGAGGAGGAGGAGGAGGAGGAGAAGGAGAAGGAGAAGGAGAAGAAGAAGAAGAAGAAGAAGAAGAAGAAGAAGAAGAAGAAGAAGAAGAAGAAGAAGAAGAAGAAGAAGAAGAAGAAGATTATGATGATGATGGTGGTGGTGGTGGTGGTGGTGGTGATGATGATGATGATGATTGATGTTTTATTTACATGCATGAAATGATTAATGTGGATCGTTGATCCATCGAGAATTCCTCATCGTAGTATGAGCGAAACGTTTGGTTAAAAGAATAAAATAAAACGGCTTGTGTTAAACCGATAAAAAAGTGTTGTTATTAATAAACTGATTTATATAATGGGCACCAGTGTGTATTCGGCGCTTGTACAAATGTGTTATAGCATTACAAGGGTGACAAGGATACCAATAAAAGGCACAATACGTTTGCAGCGTACACCGATGGCTGCTAAAAGCGACAACTGGCAACAATAGAAAACTTCACCCACTTCGCGTACTAGCTGGCAGTGGAAATCAAGCCATTGTGTTCCACGAATTTTACGTAATTTACATCAGAATGCTTCACACATTTACTGAATATTTTATAGGCCACGTCTATTATACCGCATTTCTTACCCCGCCGTGTCAAATCAAACGTAAAATTATGCCTTAATTGCAGAGTCTGTCCTTGCCTTAATTTCAGCGTTCTGTGACTGTACAATCCAGGTCCATACTTATAATTGTGTTAAATTGTCACGCGCTGGCTTAACTAAGAAACTGTTGGGCGCAGCAACTTAATTTTTAATTATTACTATTTAAGTTATAAAAGTATTTCAAAAGTTACACTGTTGTCACAGTGACGCAGAAAACCCAATTACGAACTAGTAACATAAAGCGTTTTGTTAATTGCGTAATGAAGCGTAATGACTCATTAAACAACGAGAACTAAGAACAGCAGAAAACTTACTATGACCTCGTGGAATTACTGTTTCAGTCCTAGGGGCATTGAATTTAATACATCACTGTTACCTTGATTAAGACTAATATAAATGTCGACGGGGAAAGGGTCAATACAGACGATTAGTTCTGTCATAATGATATAATATTCGTTTGAAATTACAGCAAAACGAGTTAAGCGTCTCACTGTTTTATTACGATTTAGTGACCTTAATGATTTTAGTGACTGTTAAGTATTATCTATACGAATAGTGCGTAACACATTGTTGTATTTCTGTAGAAGATTAATGAATTAAGTGTAGTTTGAATGAAAGTGATATTAAAATCTTTGTAATTATTTTACTGACTACTCTCGATTAAATTCCACTATATTACATACCGGTATCCACGTCAGTCATAAATCATTATTTTTTATTATTTAATATTTAATACTCAAACCTATCAAATTTAGAGCTGTATTTCGGATTTATGTAACGTTTAAATTTTTTACAATAAAAATCAATTTTGTGTGATTAAATGTCGTAAAACAATAATTAGGTAAAATTTTTTTCAATTTTTTTAACATATTTAAAATATTATTATTAATTTTTCTGAGACATAACTTATAGAAAGTTATTGCTTTTGCCACGAGTTACTTCCAATGTTTTTTCAAACTGGCATATCTTACAACCCGAGTGAAATAGTACATTGTATTTTCATTTGAATTATTTATCGTTCTAGTATCTTTCTTAGAATAGTCACAGTAAAAAAATCTCCCTTAATGGTGGTGATTTTCATTTCTTACAGTCTTATTACAATGCATCAAAAATTTTTAATAACAAATATTTTTAAAATAACCTTTACCTAAATTTATAAATAATAATTATATATAATTATATGTAGATATAATATGTAGATAATATGTGGCAATTAATTATTTAGTTGTCTTGCGCACGTTTTTCTGATGTATATATATTTAAATCTATCCATGTTTTACGTACCGAGTCACTTTATGGTTCAATATATATGTAAACTACCTTATTTTGGTCCACCTTAGTGACACTTAGCATCTTTTCGTCTAATATATATATATTTCAATGAGACACACATTCACACTATGTGTGAATATTTACAATAAGCCTTATTTGGTGTCCTGTCCAAAGGGGTGTGAATCTTATAAGACAATATTGCTATTAGGATGTATACTGCATGTTAAGACGATATGTATTTTAGTTTAAGACGATAATAAACAATAAAAAACATCAATGCAGTGTAGAGTGAAAGTGAATAAGTGTTATGCGCGTAACGAGTGAGTGAGATAATTAACAGTAAGCCAATTAACAGACATGCTATAAGTCACTTACGAGGTCTGTAAATTAAGTAATGAGACTAATCATGTAGTAGTCAATATGGCAACACTGTAAGGTTTCCATTAACACGAATGGTTAGATAAATAGCTGATTGAGATTGAGTATTAATATTTATTGTCTATTGTTGACACGTGAAACGTAAACAAGCTTTCCGTGAAGTGAGTTTTAATTGTGCGTTATTGATTGCGACGTTGACATACAGCACTCTCAGTTAATGAGTTTTTGGCAAAGAAAAGTATTCCTGTTGTTCCTCAGCCCACTTATTCACCCTTACTTAAGTACCTCTTACTACTTTCTCTTCCCGAAATTGAAAAACGTCTTAAAGGACACCATTTTGAGACAATAGACAACATTAAAAAAAAAATCTAACCGGCCAGTTGAAGGAGATTCAAGTTTCTGAGATCTAGCACTACTATGAAGAGTGGAAAACCCGTCTAAAGCGCTATGTGGCTTTCCTAGGAACCTATTTTGAAGGCGATAAGGTCTAGATACTCTTTGATTGTAAGTTAAAGGTTTTACTGAATTAGTCTCATTACTTAATTTACAGACCTCGTATATTAGTGTGCAAATTTTAATAACTATAAATGACTAATTATTTTAATAATAAATAAATTTTAATAGTATTTATTCAACTGACAAAGCGATTAGCTATCCAAGCACATGCAGTTGAAAACACGTGGTTTGGAAAGATCTAGAAATCTGAAGTTCATGTTCAGTGCCATGTGGTCAATTTTCTCGTACAATCTAGAACGCTGTAACACGTAAAAATGACGTCTTGTGCGTAGATCTATAAAAGCACGGGTGAGCCGTGAGTTAGGCAGTCTTTCATGCGGCACTCTTGCAGTCTCTCATAAGGAGTCCCTTGAAAGTCGGAGTGTATCGCCGAGGGAGCGGGTGAATTACACCACAAAGTCAGGCACGACATTCGAGATCTTCAACGACCGATGGCTATCACGAGGACTGAATCAGAAGCAGCTTGGACTGACACACTCCCCATGCGGAAACGCATTGACATCCCAGCTTAAGAGGACAACGGCCGGTGTGGAAGCAGGAGCAAGCCCACGAGAACGTCCGGTATGATCCAACTTAACCCAACAAATTCAGGGAATTATAAAACTCTTTATAAAATATATAACAAGTAAAGACTCTTTTTAATTTGTTAACTGTCAAATATTTCAATATTTATATATTTTTAAAATCATAATTTTCATATAAAACCGTATGTTTTATATAAAAAAGAATAACAAATAATATTAATTAACCCAATCAAAATTTATTTCTCCAAGTACAGTCAGCTTTATACCTGTTACCTTGCAATTTATAAGTATATCACATCAATAAGTAGATAAGCAATATGTACAAAATGATTATAAAAATTCCAATAAGAAAAAACGGTTTATTTAGAATTGTTAATGTTGTTAATAATAACTTTAATAAATAAAAACATAAAAACAGAAAATATTTAGTGTAACCGTTCAAAAAAACTGATTACATGAGGAAATATTACATAATACAGAAAACAAAATTTTGAACAAACAGATTTTCATTGTTCATAGGCCTATAACCACATTTTGTGGTCTCTAACGATCCAAAATAAATTTGGAAATGTGTGGATCTGTTCCACGAATTTTACGTAATTTACGTCAGAATGTTTCCGCAATACATTAATGACAGGTGCGTTGTGAATATTCGTGTTTTATGTTTGTTATAAGTATGTCTATCCCAGTTGCTAGAAACATTAAGCGTCACCGCAGAGAAAAATGAGTAATAACTTTGCATGTAACGTATATTGTAACTGACGACGTCACACGTTGTGCAACTCTGTCGACCTTCGTGTAGTAGTTCTGTCTATCCATTAACCACGTCCGTCTTTCTAGGCGCCTGTGTATAATTATGCAACTCTATTTTCAGATCACTGCAGTAGGTCAAGTACTTTTTACTAACAATATTTAATATATAAAATTATACATAAGTTACTATGTTGCATTTCATTCTTATAAGACATATATGACAATCAGATCTACTATATCAAATCTTATTGTTTAATTAATAAAGTTGTGTTAGTAGTTATACTCACAAACATAAATAACACTGTTGCACACCACTATAAATAAAAATTCCCGATTAGCGCTTTCAAGCTTCATAGCTTATCATCAGATCGGAAATCTTATTAGTTTACTAAGCTAAAGTAATGCCTTTATTGACATACATTTTATTTGTTTTCGTAAATTTTGTAAAATATGTATTCCACATACAGTACGGTAAATGTATTTATAAACTAAGAAAATATAAAAAGTATAAATGTGTAAACAAGTTTAAATAAATATTTTAAAATAATTTAGGTTTCAACACACTGTTATAGCCCATCTACTGCTTTTATTATATAAACCTTTACATATTCATTTTTTCCATCATACCTTACAATACACAAACATATACAACGAAGTCAATAAGTAATATTATATTAAATTAGGTAAAAGGAAAACGTTAGCAATTTCTGATGAATCGATACATCTTCTGGTCGGTTTAGAAGAGGAAGACCTTTACACCAATTTTCTTTGAGAAATTTTGTTTTCGATTCACATGCGTAGCACGGAGACCTACGCGTATTAATCATAGACACCTACGCTTAGTCGTTTGAAAACGATAACATATTTCACTAACTGCGACTTGATATCCGAAAAAATTTCGTGCATATCATTTACGTGATAAGTAAGGCTCTATTTATTTTTTATTTATTTTTTATTTTTTTTATTTTAGTAGTTTTATTTTTCTAATATGAATTTTGCACACATTTTATCTTACCATTTTTTTCAGGTACAACTATTTTAAACACTTGTTCTTAAACTTGAGGCGAAGTGATATGACTAGTAATCATTGACTACACCCACCGGTGGTTTGGAATCAGCAGAACTCGGAGGGGAGGTTACTATTCGACGAATATTGTACGACCCAAATGGACGAACGAAAACATAAATAATTTATTACGGAATGTGTTTTACCATTTCTAAATAACGCTTTATTTCTAAGAACGGGCCGTGCTAAAATACTTCATCTGAACTGAAAACGATAAATTATTCCTCTTCCGTTGTAGTTTGGAATAGTGCCCTCTAGAGTGCAGTCGTTACTGCTCTCCAAACGGCTTCGACCGGAATTACACTGGCGCTTTCCTAGCTGAAGCAAACGTGGATAACTTTTCAGCTCCCGTGACCCGGTACCGCATGGTTTTGACGTGCCTTCTCTTCTCTTTTCTATCAAACTCACCATAGACGTTTTTCAGCACATATTTGCAATTTTATATTTTAAATTTGTATATTTTAAACTCACTAAATTCGTATGTACGCGCGCGCGTGTGTGTGAGTTCTAAGCGTTCCACAACATAATAAAATGTGAATTATTGACTAGCTTTATCGGTATACGTACAATCGAAATACCGTCCGAACGTTAAATGCGCGGGTCATGGCTTCCATAATAGCCCCGGCAAAAAAATATAATCTAATTTTTCTTTTGGTCGTTGTCCTATCAGAAGACTCAGGCAAACGAGCACATAATATACATGCCAACATGGCCCCTCTACTTATCCGTATGGAGCCGTCATTAAACCATAAATCCTTATGTGAGAGAATCTAGACGTAAAAGCCGCTACAATTTACGTAGAGGTAACCTTTTTTCGAATTGAATAACAAATTGAAAATGTTGCTACTTCCTTTTATATTGAATATGAGAATTTAATATTTCCTTTCTTCTTCTTCTCCTCTTCCTCCTCCTTTTCCTCCCTCTCTTCTCCTCCTTCTTCTTCTTCTTCTTCTTCTTCTTCTTCTTCTTCTTCTTCTTCTTCTTCTTCTTCTTCTTCTTCTTCTGTTATGGAAATGTATCTGAAAGTGAAGACTGCAAACTCTCGGCCCGTGTCTTTACTGTCTCCGTCTATCCTTTTTTCCCGTCACAACATATCTTATAACCTTTTGTTTTATATTCTCCCTATGTGCTGATCATATTGCCGCCTTCTATATCTTATTAATTGATTTGTCTTGACACCACTCAAATCTAACAATTTACACATGCATTTCTATTCCTCGATTAAGGGACTCCATCGGACAGAATATGGCCACTAACTGCTCCAATGTAGACATGTTCGTTGCTCTTATTGGCTGTTGGTTGTTTTGGATGCTTCATTCATAGTCTTTGATGCATATTCTATAATTTATTGTACTATGCATCTTTCTAATATCTTAAGCAAACAGACAGACGTTCAGTCTTAAATGTTTGCATTTTTACTTTCTTATTCAGAACTGTTTTTACTATTCATATCGACTCCCAGTTGCTTAAATGGCGTAACTTGTTTTACATCACTCACTTCTATTTCTAGTTTTCTAAACACATTCAACATGTACACAGTTGCTACTTAAGTTTAGAGTCACGAACCTTCTCATTATGCTTATAATACTAAAAATTAGTCTTTTGAAAGTATACTTAGTTTTTGTTAATGCAAATGGAATAATGCAAAAAATAACACGATTCAGAATTTGGTAAATAATCTTGTAACATTTGATTTGCCTGTAAAGCAACAATTGCACACATAACTTGGACAGTCAGCACTTGATAAAAATAGCGTTCTCAGACACTAATCAATCCAAACGATGACATAAAAAAGAAACTGTAAAATATCCCTTATTTAACAATTAAAAATACACAGACTATTAATACAAGTAGTTATAAATTATATACTAAATGCAATAAATATGAAAAGAATTTGAGTAGAAAAAGGTATTGTAAAAACAATTCGACGAAAACAGGTAAATACGATAAGACTTGTCTGGAGAATGACAGATATACAGATTTAATCCAATGCTCCCAAGTGGACTTTTCATTCTCAGTGCAGAGTTCTCGAAGTTTATTTAGCGCTTACCCAAATAAGTATATTCACCTTATAATACAGCTAAAAGCATTTAAAAGAAATATGCGCGAACGCGTGTGTGTGTGTTGTTAGGAGTATTGTGTGAACTGTGATCTTTAGACAGCAAAACAATTATTAAACGCCAGAGAAATCAACACTCAGATGTTTTATTAACTCTTCTGTAAGACATCCATACACGTATTCAGTGGCGTATCTAGGAGTTCGTCCTGGTAGAGGATGAGACTAGCTTCAAAGTTGGACTCCCTATTTTTTCATGACAAATGAGAAACTCGGGATTGTTTCCATATAATTTTATAGATACATTTTATAAATTCTTTACGTCTCACAATTTTTAAGTAAACATATGTGAAGTAGCCTATGTTGCAACTACGTGTGTTATTTACCAAACGCTGAGTGTTTCTCACTATCAAGAAAACACTAGCTTTATTTTATTCATTTACAATTATTGTAATGTCTTGTACTGTTACAATTATGTATAAGCCTTATTATAACACATGCAGCTGGCTTAGAAATAACCCTACGTTAAGTGATTGTGAAGTTTCGACGAAATTTTAAACACTTCTTGGGGGAGGGATTGCTCCCCTGATCCCCCTCGCCAGTTACGCCACTGCATATATTACAGTTGTACTCCTATGTTATACAGACGTTCACTATACACAGCCGCAACAAATAGTAACAATTGCAAAATTAAAAAATAATTTTGCTACTTTGCACAAATAAATAATTGATGTCACTCGTTAAACGCGGTACGTAACAGTCGTGAAAGCATTCCCTGAACTGACTGCCTCATTGTGTTGCGTTCCGTCATGTTAGAGGGGGAATCTTTGCAGGAGATACAGGAAACAGAATATAAACATGACGTACACTTACAGGAAGGTTTAATAGCAGCTATAAATATACAATAAATAAATGATCAATAAATGTCAGACAGTCTTCGAAAAGACAGTAGACTGTTTTTGGTAGAAAACATTATTTTGTGTATCGTTTACTTGTAGCCACAACATACTCCTTCCTTGCCATGGGCCCAGCTACAAATATTTGTTTAGCATTTCTTGTTTCATGACCTTTCCTGTACTTTCTGCCAACGGCAACTCTAGGCACCTAAGCAATGGAGATTATCTTAATGTAAATTAAGGTTTGAGTGTTGATGGGCTGGCTTGTGAATGGAAAGACATCAGGGTGCGCCTGGAAAAAAATTTTTTAGAAGTGCGTCGACTCTCAAGAGTTGTTGGTTACGACGGTTTTTTCAAAAGCCACCAAACGTTTTGGCGGAATGCCCTCACTTAGCCCAAAATCCAAAAAGTAAAAGAGGGAGCGGTCGATATATACAAGTATTCAAGCCCATTTACTTCCCCTCGCGTTTGTGGTTTGACAGTTTACTCACGTTCATCCTTTGCTATCTGACATTTTTCCTACCTGTTTGACGGTGTGCCAAACCTCACAATTTTCTACACTCTAAAACGGTGGTGCACATCACCACCCACGCCCAAGCGGTACCGCCCAAGCACATGCTTGTTCACACTAGAAGACACTGTAACACTCTCCTAAATCATAGAAGATCAGATGACTCATACTAGTAAACACGACGAACGTACACGATTTTTTATACGACCTTGCCGTATCACTGTATACTCTTAGTTATAATGGACTTCGACATATTGGAATAAAAAGGATTTTCTTCTCAATGAATTAAAGTTCTTCAGAAACTCTACCGTTAGATTTAAACTATCTCGGAATACTCCTGCAAATGAGGACGTTAGACAATTTCACCGACAGTTTTTAACATACACATTGTAACATTAATTTTATATAATCAATAGTTGTTTGTATGAGTGTTTTGTTTATATATTATCTTGTGGTATACGGTTGTATTAGCCCCTCGTTGTTGGTGCCCATTATGTAAAAATTAATAATATATCCCATTATGGTTTGTTGTTTCTCGAAAATATATTTTTCTTTAACGCCCCACGTTGTTGGACGTCAATTTGTAACATTCGATAATATATCCTATTATGTAAAAATAATTTATTAAAATTTATAAAATCATTAATGTTATGTCTCCCTTTGTAATTGCCGATTATTTATCATATTATTTATTAAAAAAGGAACTATTATAAATAATTATATAGTTTTCTTGAATCTGTTGAGTGACTTACCAAGTTAACTTCACTTACCGATTTAAACATTTGAACGGGAGCTCATTAATGTACCAACAGAGTTAATGCCAACCGAAACTTTGAAGATCGATGTAAACACTAAGATCCAGGTATAGAGAAAGGATCGTTAATAATTAAAATGAGGATTCATACACCAGTATTTCATTTCAATATACTTTTATTTTTATTTTGTATTCACTTCTCTTCTCCTTAAAATGGATATTGAATAATAATTCTCATAATATAAGTTGATTAACTCAGCTTATGACAATCACTTGTTCAACAGTTGGTAGCATGAGTCTCTTTATCTCAAATAAACATATTGAATAATTACGACACAATAATTAAATTTTTCAGGATTCTTGGGACCACGATTAATTAACTGAAAATGTCTTACATGAAGAACAAAACATTACATAGTAACCATCGACATTGAATTGGATATAATAACTACTTAAGTCTAAGGTTATGAACAATACAAACATCGGACTGCGTCCAGGTTGTAGGTTAACCAAGTTCCGTTATAGGGTTCATTTAAAACGTTAATAACAAAGAAATAATAATTGATCACGAAATTAAAATTAATAGTGTTGATGGTTCAGTACCGTTACAGTGTTAACATAATTCACCAGTGTCTATAGCAATCGAGTGTGTTTACAAAATCTTACATACTAGGTAGTGTATATCTGAGATAAATTTCACTATACTTTCCTTCGTTTTACACTCTATATTTATATTACACTGTTATTATTATTCACTATATTGTCTTTGAGTTATAACACACATTACACAACACAGGTAGATCACTAGGTATTAGTTACGCGGTCATAGGTTAGGATGTCGATTGTTTACCTTTACCTAACCCAACTTTACATTCGAGGTTAAGAAAAATAACTGGGGGGGTCGAGATTAAACACAATTTTTTTATCACAGGAGAGACGTTGTTGACTACTCGATGACCGACGACAGACTCCCCCTCGCGTCAGCCAAATTGTCGCTTCACCTGACAGGTGAAGATCTCTGATTGGCTAATCCGCTGGAATTTCCGTCGCTAATCGGCAATTTTCGGTAAATAAGACGCTTAATTGAAGCGTCCTTCTTTGGGTACATGCAAAACTTGTAGGTGTTCACACGTCCCCTTTCTTATGATCAAAAATTGACAAACTATTTTTTAATTCACATAATTCCATTAGATTACAAACAATTGAAAATTCGTTACCACCATTCATTAGCATTTTTTCTGCTGAATATTTAGGTACCTCATAAGGCATAGTTTTGTTTAATAATGATAAAATAACAATTTTAACATTTGCCTTATTATAGAATTTTCCCTTAACATATTACTTTTTTGGTTTCATCTACTTATTTCTCATTGTACAATTGTATTTACATAAAAAATATGTGGTTTAACATTAATCACAATAATTATGAATATCATAATATTCTAAAAATGTAATTTGGCCCTCTAGGCCTAGCCATGCCCCTGGTTCATGGGACCTTCATTCCCCTTCTTATGTTACAATGACTTAATTTTACTATCATACAATTATTCTAAATTGTTCTTTATAACTTAATTAAACTTTTGTACTACTGGTACAAATATTAACACTGATTTGGTACAAACAACATAATATTGATGTCTAGGCTTACAGGTGCCTATGGTACTGTGAACATTAATTTCTTTCCTATGTTAAAGATACTTACTTCTACTATAATACACCTATTCTAAATTTTTCTTTATTATTCACTTACTTTTATGACACATTTTATTACTTAATACTACCTATCTTACTTATTCTATTCCTTACAAACTTCAGCATTAGTTGTCTGAAGAGTTGGTCCAAGTATACATTTTTTATTATTTCCATTGTTCATGGTTGATTGTTAAACATTTTCTCTTTCTCTTTTTCTCCATTACTAAAGTCTCATTCTACTCATACAGGTTATTTTATTATTTACACAATATAGTCTAGTTTAGTTTATTGACACTAAAATGTTCTCTTTACCCCCAATATAGGCAGGTTTTGGTGTCCCATATTTCTCACTATTTATCTTATAATTCCATTTATATACGACAATATCTACTTATTCTAGTCTTGTTTGTTATTCAAGTAGTCTGTTTTAACTTATTACATTAACTTATTTGCTTAACAAGCTTTTTAATTCTTTCTTTGTTTCAAAACATAACAGTGGCACATAACCTAACCTGTATGTTAATATTTTGGTTCATTTTGATTACACTCTTAATTTACTATATTCCTACCCTGAATTAGTTATGTGACTTTATTCACCATTAAAGTAGGAATTATTATCTAGCTTTGTTCTTGTTGTACTTTAAAATTTATTTTATTTAGAAATTTTATTATTTTCAAGATAATCAGGTATGGTATTTTAGTTCTTATTATTTACATTACATTATTCTTAACATTTATTATTTAATACATCATTTACATTACATAAGTTAATTAATTACTTATTATTTTGTTCTTCATTTTTTATGGTAAGAGACTTGTTTCAGTTAGGGCATATTCTTTATGTAAGGGGGGGAACATCACGTTACAACATGCATAGGTGAACGTGGAAATGGAAAACAGACGTTAACTCAGAACTCAGAAATATTGTTTCAAGGAAAACATACACGTAAATTCCTTATTTTAAGAGGAATCTAAAGTAGTAATACAGAAAATTGAAGACCAGGTACAAAAAATGACATTACATATAATAACACACTACAGAATTATGTAATGTAATAATAACACATTACATATAATAACACTACAGTTTTTAGCCCTGCTGAAAAATCACAAACTATGGCATGTATACATAAACACACGATTAGAACAAAAAAGTTGAGCTAAATTAAATTTTATAGCAAATATTATCATTTTAATTGCCTAGGATATAATATATCATACAAAAATTACATTGATTGGGATAACAAGATACTGAAATTTAGAAGGTTGTACGAAACTTAAGCCAAAGGGTTAAAACGAGATATGTTATCACAGTGAAACAAAACAACAGTTAATCCCACATTCGTGTACCTCATTGAAACGACGATCTACTTTAAAACGAAAAAAAGAATATTGAAAGTGATGAATCAAATTGTTAACAATGCTGTTCACTGTTAATAATGTTAACTGTTAAGGAATGCTCCCTAGATTAGAAATTATAGTGAAAACATTAGAAAATAATTAAGAGTAGAAAATATGAAGATGATTAGGGACAATAGGTGGAGATGGTGCGGACGCTTGGAATACGTATTAAATAACAGCCTTGAGATATGAACCTGTTGGAAAGCGAGATGTTGGATGTTCGTAGACCGAGGAAGAGAGGTTATCGGAATAGTTTGACTAGGACCTAATTCTTAAAGTGAAGATGATGTTGACGAAACGGCGACTATGATATATATGATAAATACGTAATTTCAATTAATGATAGAGTAGTTTAATATAGGTAAATTATACATAACGGTTCCGTAATAAATAACAGTATATGCCAGAGTTTCTCAACCTATAGGGAGCGACCTCTGGGTGCCGAGGGGGGGGTTTGGTGGTCGCAAAGTTGGGCTCCAAAATTTATTTACTGAGTCTTAAAAACCCATTACATTTAATATTAAGTAGGATTTGTTTAAGCGTAAAACATGGCTTAAATTACTCGATGTTAGGAAAAATATGATTATTAAATGCGTGCACACCCCTTCAAAGTACCCCTGCAGGCGGCCATGATTATGGGTCCCAGGAAGTGTAATATCCTTCAAGGTCAGTCTCAGACTTAAAAAGGTTGAGAACCACTGGTATATGCTACATTTTAGTAATGTTCAATGTGCACACACAAGAGTTGAAATTGGTTAAACCAGTATGAACAGTACACCAAAATCGTAAATACTTAGCCTATTTACGCGTAAAATCATAAATATGTTCTCATACATGAAAAATTTTCCTCATTTATAGGTAAACAACGATATCAATCTTGTATTTTTCACGATAAAATGTTTTTTTCACAGTATAACTGGTAAACACATTTTAGAATAAACGTTACACGATACCGTTGAAACGGGTTATTCATAGCAACCGTAGTGCGTCAAAGGGCTTGAATAAATGGCTTAAGTAAGAAGATTTCGCTGCGGCTGTGCGGGAGCGTTGTCAGTAACACGGGTTGGAGTGATTTTTCACTGGCGGCAGAAATACATATAAATCTGACACGCTACAACAGGATACCCACACTTGAGCTGTAAAGTCAATACGTCACACACGCGTGCGCGCGCACTCACCGCATTCATATAAGCACGACACTCCCCATGTTTATTTATATATCGGCTTAATTAATAAGTTTTTTGTTTATTCATGAGCATGTTAATAAATTTCATCTACGCTCTTCATGAGCCACGTACGTCGGACTCTGAACAGTAGCGATAGAAGACGAGGTATCGTAATTATGACAAAAATTTATCTCGCATAACTTAAATAGTAAGTGCGTCAAAAACTTAACATAATTAAACAATGTTTTTTGAAGCGAGGCATGTGCGAGACAGCAAAATTTAAAAAGAGAGAAAGGTACAGAGACTATGGGTTTTTTTTGCATGCAGATATAAAAATTTCATTCTTGAAGAAAATATACACCTAAGTTAATTAAAAACAATACCGGTACGTTTTTAATGTTTCAATAATTCTTATAATTTGTCACAACATACATAAGGACTGGTCACTATTTAGGTTGGATTGTATAAACATGGTCTTTAAAAAGTACACTGAAACTCTGCCGACTACTTTTTAAGAAAGTTTAGGGGAAAGTACACAGGAAAACTCGGCTATCAGTCGGATTAAGGATGTTGCAATTGCGTCAAGTAAATGAGTAGAATATACAAACTTACTCACTTATAATAGACAGCACTTTTTTCAGATCACTGTGTTTTAATTATAAAATCTGTGTAATTTAATTTACGAGGACGCTTCTCGAAGCCAGTTCCCCTGAGCTTCCTGAGCTGCGATATTAAATCATTTTTTCAATTATGAGAAAAATTACAAAAATCCCGATCTACCTACTGTTTCTTTACTAATATAGCAATTGTAGAGCATACAATCACACGATTAACACTAAAATTTTGAAACATTCGGATATAGGCTACAATTTCTTTTAGTCTAATATCCTGCAAGATTTTCAAATTTTGTATCTCTCTTTTAGGCACTGAAGTCCCAAACATTTGAAATTTTGAAATTTTAACACTACATTTTTGGAATTTTATTAAAACTTTTACCAACTTTCCGGCCCTGACGTTCAAAAATATTTTAATTTTCAAAAATTAACACTATATTTAGAAGTTGGTTTAAATTCCCTTTAATGTGATACCCCACGTGGGCTTTGCGATTTTTTCACAATTTTTACCCCCTCCCCCATATTTTTGCCTTAAACAGACACAATGTCAAACGGTCGAGTCAAAACTGAGAACTCTCTTTGCTCATTCAATAATACACAGAATTGTTGATAGAGCGAAACGTGTTCTCAGTTTAACTCGACCGGTTGGCAATTGTCTGGCTGACTATCTATATATCTATCTATGTATCCATCTATACATGTATCTACCTGATTGGGGTATGTCTCACGATAACTTTTCAACGCATCACGATTTTCGGAAAACTTGGCATGATTGTCTGTCTATACATTTGCCCTACAGATTCCTATTCTTTTTTAGACTAATCCCTCTAAAAAATAGAGGGGCGGGAAGCAAAAAATGTGAAGGGGTCAAAATTTTGAAAAAATTGAAACGCCCGTTTGGGGGTAAGAAATTAAAGGAATTTTAACCACGATTTGAGTACAGTGTTCTGTTTTGAAAATTTCAAAATTTTGGGAAAATAGCGAAAAATAGCGATCAAAATTTGTGAAAATCAAGCAGGTTGTCAGACGAAACGGAATTGTAACCCAAATACGAATGTTTCAAATTCTGAATATTTATTGTATGATTGTGAGCTCTACAATATTATTATATTACTAAAGAAATGGTGGGGTAATAGGGTGTTTATAATTTTCTGATAATTGATAAAGTATCCAATATCAAAATTTATCTAATATTAAATGAAGGAAATCCAATTAATACTAAAAAGGAAACAAGGATAAGGATTTAACACTGTAGCGGTACCAGTTCTGATGTATGGAGATAAAGTCAGAGGTATGACAGAAAGAGACAAAGCAAAGATTCAGGCAGCGGAGATGAAGTTTATGAGGCGTACTCTAGGCTGTACCACTGTCGATAGAAAGAAGAATGTGGATATCAGGACGGAACTGGGAGTCGACCCATTGCTGGAACAGCTAAGGAGCAACAAACGAAGGTGATGTGAACATTTGGAATTGGATATGACAGGATTCCAATGTTAGCAAGGGAATATAGACCTGTGGGGAAGAGAGATGTAGGACGGCCGAGAGCGAAGTGGGTCCCGGAACAGGTTCAGGATAGAGCCTAATCCTTGAGGTTGATGATGATGATGATGATGATGATGATGATGATGATGATGATGATGATGATAAATGTGCTTCGTTCAAATTGTGAGCGAGTTCTGCAGTTTAGATAGCATACTAGTATAATTTGATTAAATTATTATGTTGTTTTTCCAGTCAACCACAAAAAATTGTTACAATGTGTAACTCCATTTTTCGTTCACTTCCACTTACATTAGATAAGCGCCACGCCACGTATACGATAAATCCCACCCCAGCGTAGTCAGTGTTGAAACATAATCGCTGAGCTCAATCTGCGGAAACGATGTTGCTTATGATTGTTCATATCGACTAATGTTCACACCTGTTTAGACTGAATCGAACGACGAAAGCGCTCCTGACTGTAATTAGCCTATAACTTACGCCATCACGGAATTCAAATATAACCGAAGAACAGATAAGAGATACATGAGTGGATTCTACGATTTTGATAAGCGTTCAGAGGAGCGATTAAACAGAATCTAAACGCTTTACCTGATCGGCTTAATACGTGTATCTCCCTGTTACCTCAATAATATGAGATTAATTGAATTGTAAGGTGTATATATGCTGTTCATTATAGAATTATATAAATATTTCTTAACAAGACCTTCCGTATTCAGGCTAAAAGAAAATGAAAAACAAACAAAAAAGACTTAGAAGCAAATGCTCCAGGAATGTAGAGAGAAAAGTTTAATGAATTCATTTTTGTTTACGAAAGTTAAATACAAAATTACCGTAAAATTAAATACTATATTTTTACTTGTAA
Source organism: Magicicada septendecula (assembly GCA_034769895.1). Taxonomy (NCBI): domain Eukaryota; kingdom Metazoa; phylum Arthropoda; class Insecta; order Hemiptera; family Cicadidae; genus Magicicada; species Magicicada septendecula. The sequence continues at coordinate 280,359,407 of CM068374.1, forward strand.
TAACTTGGCACTACCTGATTTAATTTAAAGTCATATTTTTAAATTCGTGTAGCGGAAAAGTATATGAACTTACTTTCCTAAATAGAAACAATTATAGCCTACTACTGTTAATCTCTCATAGGTGAAACTAGATCCTAGATAAAATGAACACCATTATAGTCAAACATCTGGTAAAAAATTGCGTATACTTTAACGCCAATCTTTCGGATAATGAACTGTTAAACAAAAAGTCTACATTACAACACAACAGATATTCATAATTTCCTGAAGTTTTTCAATTTATTAAAACTGTTGACGTTATTAATATCAAATTATTTATTAATACTGCTCGTGGATTGTTTACTATATCGCTTGTTATTATCTATCTTTGGTATATTTTTGCACTGTATTTACCACATAGGCCTACAAAACAGACAACGGGCAGATAACGTGTTTTGTTTTGTCCGTATTTACATTTTAATATCCATTAAACATAAACACTTATATTTACCGGACACGGAAATAAAGTGACAAAATTATTTTCCACTTTGTAAATTCAGTACATTTTTTCTTTCATAGTGTTACTGACTGACTTTCATGATATTACCTACAACTTAATTTTAAATAAGCGTCAATTTAAACAAAATTCGTTTTAATAAGCATGTAAAGCGTGTAAAAATAAAAGATCATCTTGTGAGTATAAATTACCCTGTGCACATTTATCCGGTCTTAATAATTATGATGTTTACTAACATGCGTACGTAGTTTCTAAAAGGACAGTTAAACTACATCACCATACACGCCTTCCTATTAATATAAAATTTTAAAATTTACCAGTCTTATCCGTCCTGAGTTGCGTTTCGAGGCATATTATCACTCCATACAGGTCGTCACGACATTAAAATAATCAACATGAAGTAGACATGCACTTAACCCATAAATAAACACGCACGCGGTATGCGTATAGAATATGTGGTGCGCACCAGACGAACGTTACCAAGAGTGGTTATTGTGTAAATAAAATAAAAATAATATTAATCATACTGAAAAACATAACAGTTGTCACTCTGGTACGTGCGTTATATAAAAATATATTTAAAACAAACATATTTTCCACTATATGTCTCTATTTTCTATTACATTGTAAT